>JAPDOI010000577.1:0-378889 GCA_029168955.1 Aplectana chamaeleonis
TTAATGAAAGTTTTCGAGCGGGAAGGGGCGTGTTGGGCGAGTAACGCACCTACCCTGTCACGCCCCTCTCACTCTTTGAACAACCGACTCTATGAAGTTTTCAAAATTATCAACGGGAAGACTGCGACGCGCAGGCACGCGACGCGCGTTCACGGAGGCGCGAAACGCAGAGATTTGAATAAGCACAGCGACGCCCATACGCTCTCACGATGCCATTAACAAGTGTGCGGGACCCATGTAAGAGTGTGCCGGACGCCATTGAAAGCGTACGGGACCAATGTAAGAAGTGCTCCGGACACCAGAGAGAAAGTGTACCCAGGACCCACATGTAAAAATGCGCCGGACGCCATAGAGAGTGTACGGGACCTATGTAACGTGCGCCATGCCGACGCCATATTGAAAGTTGCTACGGGACCCATGTAAGCGTGCGCCGGACGCCATAGAAAGTGTGCGGGACCCATGTAAGCGTGCGCAGGACGTCATAGAAAGTGTACGGGACCCATGTAAAAGTGCGCCGGACGCCACATATAAAATGAACGGGACCGTAGCAAGAGTGCGCCGGACGCCATTGAAAGTGTGCCGGGACCCACATGTAAAAATGCGCCAGACGCCATAGAAAGTATGCAGGACCCATGTAAGCATGTGCGCCGGACGCCATAGAAAGTGTGTACGGGACCAATGTAAGAGTGCTCCGGACGCCAGAGAAAGTGTGCAGGACTCCGATGTAAAAATGCGCCGGACGCCATAGAAAGTGTACGGGACCCATGTAAGCGATGCGCCGGACGCCATAGCCAGTATACGGGACCCATGTGGCATGTGCGCCGGACGCCATAGAGCGTGGTACGGGACCCATGTAAGCGTGCGCAGGACGTCCATAGAAAGTGTACGGGACCCATGTAACCAAAAGTGCGCCGGACGCCATATAAAATGAACAGGACCCATGTAAGAGTGCGCCGGGACGCCATTGAAAGCGTACGGGGCCCAATGTAAGAGTGCTCCGGACGCCATAGAAAGTGTACGGGATTACATCAAAAGTGCGCCAGACGCCATAGAAAGTATACAGGACCCATGTAAGCGTACGCCGGACGCCATAGAAAGTGTACGGGACCAATGTAAGAGTGCTCCGGACCCCAGAGAAAGTGTATGGGACCCATCTAAAAATGCGCCGGACGCCATTGAAAGCGTACGGGACCAATGTAAGAGTGCTCCGGACGCCAGAGAAAGTGTACGGGACCCATGTAAAAATGCGCCAGACGCCATATAAAATGAACGGGACCCATGTAAGAGAGCGCCGGACGCCATAGAAAGTGTACGGGACCAATGGAAGAGTGTTTTATCGTGATGGTGCGCATGACCATAAAGCGCGCCGGACGCCACATGAAAGTGAACGGGACCCATGTAAGATGCGCGCCGGATTACAGAAAGTACGACCAACAAGAGTGCTCGGACGCCGAAGAAAGTGTATGGGACCCATCTAAAAATGCGCCGGACGCCATAGAAAGTGTGCAGGACGCCTGTAAGGCGTGCGCAGGACGTCATAGAAAGTGTATGCAGGACCCATGTAAAAAGTGCGCCGGACGCCATATAAAATGAACAGGACCCATGTAAGCGTAGCGCGCCGGACGCCATTGAAAGCGTACTGGGACCAATGTAAGAGTCTCCGGACGCGCCAGAGAAAGTGTGCACGGGACCCATGTAAAAGAAAATGCGCCGAACGCCATAGAAAGTGTGCAGGACCCATGTAAGCGTGCGCCGGACGCCATGAAAGTATACGGGACTCACGTAAGAGTGCTCGGACGTGCCATAGAAAGTGTACGGGACCCATGTAAGCGTGCGCCGGACGCCATAAAGTACGGGACCCATGTAAGAGTGCTCCGGACGCCATAGAAAGTGTACGGGACCCATGTAAGAGTGCTCCGGACGCCAGAGAAAGTGTACAGGACCTATAGGTAAAAATACGCCGGACGCCATAGAAAGTGTGACAGGACCCATGTAAGCGTGCGCCGGACGCCATAGAAAGTATACGGGACCCATGCGTAAAGAAATGCGCCGGACGCCATAGAAAGTGTACGGGACCCATGTAAAAAATGCGCCGGACGCCATAGAAAGTGTACGGGACCCCATAGCGCCGGACGCCATAGAAAGTGTACCCGGGACCCGTAGCAAAAGTGCGCCGGACGCCATATAAAATGAACGGGACCCATGTGAGAGTGCGCCGGACGCCGTTGGAAAGCGTACGGGACCAATGTAATAGCCAGTGCTCCGAGGACGCCATAGAAAGTGTACGGGACCCATGTAAAAATGCGCCGAACGCCATAGAAAGTATACAGGACCCATGTGTTAAGCGTGCGCCGGACGCCATAGAAAGTGTACGGAGGACCAATGTAGAGAGTGCTCCGGACGCCAGAGAAAGTGTATGGGACCCATCTAAAAATGCGCCGGACGCCATAGAAAGTGTAGCGGGGACCCATGTAGCGTTGCGCAGGACGTCATAGAAAGTGTGCAGGACCACATGTAAAGTGCGCCGGACGCCATATAAAATGAACGGGACCCCCATGTAAAGTGCAGGCCGGATCGCCATATAAAGCGTACGGGACCCAATGTAAGAAGTGCTCCCGGACGCCAGAGAAAGTGTACCCAGAGCCAATGTAAGAAGCGCTCGAACGCCGCATAGAAAGTGGCCAAGGACCCATGTGTAAAATGCGCCAGACGCGTTACAGAGCGTACGTGGGACCCATGCAAGAGCGTGCGCCAGACGCCATAGAAAGTATACGGGACCCATGTGAAGAGTGCTCCGGACGCCATGAGAAAGTGTAGCAGGACCCATGTGTAAAAATACGCCGGACGCCATAGAGAAGTGTACGGGACCCATGTAAGCGATACGCCGGACGCCATAGAAAAGTGCATGCGGGACCCATGTAAAAATGCGCCGAGACGCCATAGAAAGTGTACAGGACCCATGTAAAAAAATACGCCGGACGCCATAGAAAGTGTGCCCAGGACCCCATGTGGCGTGCGCCGGACGCCATAAGTAAAGTCACAGGACCCATGCGTAAGAGTGCTCGGACGCCACTGAAAGTGTACGGGACCCATGTAAAAAAGCGTGCGCCGGACGCCATAGAAGTATACTGGGACCCATGTAAAGAGTGCTCCGGACGCCAGAGAAAGTGTGCTGGACCCATGTAAAAATGCGCCGGACGCCGCATAGAGAGAAGTGTGGGGACCCATGTAAGCGTGCGCCGGACGCCATTGAAAGTATACGGGACCCATGTAAGCGTGCGCCGGACGCCATAGAAAGTGTGCGGGACCCATGTAAGCGTGCGCAGGACGTCATAGAAAGTGTACTGGACCCATGTAAAAGTGCGCCGGACGCCATATAAAATGAACGGGACCCATGTAAGAGCGGGCCGGGCGCCAGTGAAAGTGTACCGGGACCCATGTAAAAATGCCCCACACGCCATAGAAAGTATACAGGACCCATGTAAGCGTGCGCCGGACGCCATAGAAAGTGTACGGGACCAATGTAAGAGTGCTCCGGACCAGGGATGTGCGGCAATTGCCGTTTGCCGGTTGCCGATTGCCGTTTGCCGGCCATTTTTGGACGATTTTTGTCGATTGTCGCTTGCCGTTTTTCTTCTCACTTTTCGACAAAATTCGGCAAAAAGTGCGCAATAGATAACAAACGCCGCGATTAGCACACGCATGGTAAACCCGGATAAGCCTTGCAGCGACCAGCTCGAATGTGCAAGAGGGACCAGACTATACGTACCATCGCTCAAAGCGCAAACCGGACCAGTTCTGTGTAATCACCTTGCGGTCACGTCAAAGCTAAATTGCTAGTACTGTGGTCACGCTGCGTCCTGTCTGGGCCCTCGTTCGGAAGAGTCTGTTTCCGTATTCCCCACCCCCTACTTGTTGGGACTTGAGCCGTAATTACCGTAGACGACTCTTCAGGACAAAATTAGCATTACTGAATCCATTTCAGGACAGTGCCAGCCGAGGTTCAGAAGGGTTCAGGAAAATGTACTAAATGGCTCAATTTCTCTGCTAATACTTTTCAAGAGAAAAGCGTCGTGTAGAGGATGTTGAACTACACTGGCGATCCTGTGGGTTTCTGCTTTTTGCCATCTGCTGTGCTCACACTTTGCGCCGGAAAAACATGCAGCCAAGTTGAAAGTTGGGAGTTCTGAGTTCATTGAAAAAGTGGGAGAGGGTGTAAACGGCGTGGAGAACATCCATCCGTTGAGATTAAATTCGCTTTAACTGCCGACTATAAACTGCACATGCATGGAGGCAGGGTGAGTGATCAGGTGGGAAGGAAGGCGTGACAGTTTGGGAAGGAGGTGGTTATGAGAATGATAAAGTGGTTTTTCAGGGTGTATTTTTTAGTCGTATTTTTGAAAGCTTGAAAAACTGCTCAATTGTATTTGAATTGTCTGCGATGCAGTTGAGGCTGTTGAAAGGTTGGCGAGAAGATGCCCAAAAATGGAACAGTTTTTCAGGGCAGCTTCCAAGACTGTCCGGAAAACGTGACGCGTTTAATTCTGCATTTGTCCCCGTATGTAGCTATCTTTTATCTAAATGAGGTCAAATACTAAACACACCGTGAGGGCACATGAGAAAGTGTACGCCGCAAACCTCACAGAGAAAGTTTGCCCTCGGTTGTGCCAAGATAGTATAGTGCAAACCCTCAACTGTGCTGCGAGAGTTGTTACGTGGTAGTATATCTTAGCGGCTCCGTGTCATCACTTAATGCCCGATACGATTCTGTTGCAGTGCTTTTGAGCGCTCGACAACGCCACGACATTGCCACGATAGTACCGCAGCGGTACCGCGTGCAACGTTAGAACCACACCGGCTCCGCGAGGATGCATCAGCGAGCCCGCGCGTCAGGCTACGATGCACCATCCTGTGTAGTTTCCTGTTCCCGTTCAGTTTACCATAGTTCAAGTGCTTCACCCGCGTCCTGTAAGTAGTCTCTTGCTCCCGCAGTAACGGGGATACTCTCTGTTCCTATAAGATAGAGAACTAGACAACCATCAACCGTAGGTGCACTTTTATTTTTGAAAGAGGCCTCTCCCAGTTGTACCTATGACTCATAATTAATTTCATACTGCGGAAGTTACCCTCAGTTTGTAAAGGCGCAGCCACCAGTCCAAAGCCGCGTGCGGCACTATCGCGGAACAGCTGTGGCGGTGCCTGTAGAAACCGGTGTGGCTTTTATCGCGGATCCGCCGCTGCAAGGTGCCTACCAGAGAAGCGGCGCTGCCGGACTTTGCCTCGTTAAAATAATCACCTACGATGTAGGAGCACAGTTAGCTCTTCACTCTTCATCTCTTTGAATGAATTTTAAGTGCTCACCCTCTTAACTTGGATTGCGCGATACTTTGAATTTTGTGAATGGAATTGAAGAGCTTACACGAAGCAAATGAATGACTACTACATATTTCGAGAAAGGTCGACATTCGAGAACCTCCGGAAAATTACCATTCTTTAACCACAACATTTTATTATTACCAGTGTCCAATAGAATGCTCTTTAATTTTCATTAACGGTGTTCAATACAATGCTCATTCCGGTGCCCTTTTTTATATCAGGTATTATTGTACCAACGTTAGAGGTTCAAGCTTCTTGTGGTATCGATTGGAGACACCATTTCTTGTCTCGTTATTGAAATACCAAATAAGCACTTGAGAACAAAGTATTTTTAACAACCGATACTTTTAGAAAATTTATGTATTGTTTTTGTACAAGTTTTTTATTTTGCCGTTTGTCGATTGCCGATTGCCGTTTGCCGGCCATTTTTGGACAAATTTTGTCGATTTCCGTTTGCCGTTTTTTCAAAATCGTTTGCCGCACATCCCTGCTCCGGACGCCAGAGAAAGTGTACGGGACCCATGTAAAAATGCGCCGGACGCCATAGAAAGTGTACCCAGGACCCATGGCGATGCGCCGGACGCCATTGAAAGTATACGGGACCCCATGCAGCGTGCGCCGGACGCCATAGAAAGTGTGCGGGACTCCATGTAGCGTGCGCAGGACGTCATAGAAAGTGTACGGGACCCATGTAAAAGTGCGCCGGACGCCATATAAAATGAACGGGACCCATGTAGAGTACGCCCGGACGCCATTGAAAGTGTGCGTACGGACCCATGTAAAGAGTGCTCCGGACCGCCAGAAAGTGTACCGGGACCCATGTAAAAATGCGGCGGGACGCCATAAGAAAGTGTGCACGGACCCAATGTAAAGCTTGCGCCGGACGCCATAAAGTATACGGGACCCATGTAAAAATGCGCCGGACGCCATAGAAAGTATGCGTACGGAACCCATGTAAAAAATGCGCCGGACGCCATAGAAAGTGTACGGGACCCATGTAAGCGTGCGCCGGACGCCAGAGAAAGTGTACGGGACCCATGTAAATGCCACGCCGGACGCCATATAAAGTGTGCCGGGACCCATGTCCAAGTGCGCCGAGACGCCATATAAAATGAACGGGATCACGCTAGTAAAAGTGCTTCCAGGAATACATTTCGTTTTCCCAGCGCGAACGATGCATCTGAAAGGTACGTTACGGAAGATAACGATCCGAGAAGGTCATGAGGCAAACGCTAAAAAATCAGTGAAACGATGAAGAAAAATTGATTTGTCTGTGCATTTTGTTTAATAAACAGCGACAACTCTAGGTGTAGCATTGCAAAACCAAATCACACCCGTCTTATTGAGCACACCACAAATCTTCGGTGTGGCTGCGATTCCTTTGAGACGACAACATTTGGTAAAAACCCACTTTGTGTGATGATATTTTTCAATTCAATTAAAATGTTCCTTATACGAATGCACCATTTATTTACTTATCCAAGCTAGCGAACATATAGACATGAAGACCAGTAATGGTTGGGAATGCGTGTTTCTGAATTTTGGGAGTAAGTTAAAACTTGAGTCTTGGCTTTGTGAAATTAAGCTGTAAATTAGCTCCATTGGATAAAATACGAGGTGTGATCTGTTTTTTCAATGTTACTTTCCAATTTTCGCTGTTTATTGAACAAAGTTCACAGCCAAAATTAATGTTCCATCACTTTACTGAATCTTAGGCGTTTTGCTCCCAGATTTAATCGCATACCAAATCATTCGCACTTCTTTTACAGAGATTCTCACAAACTTGTTCAATGCCAAATCATAACCGCTTTTGACGCGAAGCAAAACAGTTATAATATTGAAGTCTAGAATCCGTCGGGCTATTATCTTCTCCAGGAGTAAAAATGTATCGCGGGAAAGGTCAGGTTGGAGGGAGTTTGTTGCAAATTACGCCACAATATCACGCTCGATGCGATCATCGCCCTCGATTTCACCTCCTCAGGCAAACCATCGCTCCGAGCGGTACCGGAGAAGCTACTCACGAGGCGGCGCTGCCTCTCTGCTCCGAGCGAAAATTAGCCATCTACTCGAGGCCACAGCAGCCGCTCTCCCGGGCCACAGCAGTATCGCTCGGAGCGATCTTCGGTCCCAACTGGCACTGCGGTGGCTTCTGTTCGGGCGATTTTCAAAAAATTTCTAATAGCTATTTTTCTTTATTTCCGCCTCTTCTGGAGAGGATTAAGCCTGTTAAGAGGATAAGGTACCTGTTACAGCCTGTGGGTCAGGAGGTTAATCCCTGCCATAGGCCGCAACAAGAGATACCATCCCAGCATGGTCCGCAATGAGGAAGCCTTCCGCACCGCGGGCCAAGAGGGATCCTTGGCCGCCAAAAATTGTCATCCTGAGAGTGATCCGGAGGTCACTCTCAAGAGTTACCTCGAAAGGCCAACTACCCGTCTACACGAAGGCGAGCCACCTTTTTATACACGCAGGATTAGGTTGTTCTTTGGCGGTGATAGCGTGGCTTTGGCTCACGCGTTATCACTCAAGAGAACAACCAATCCCGCGTCTCTCTATCTGGCGATGGCCCGCTGTGGCAGCCCGAGAGCGACCGAGGGCAAACTGGCACCGGACACGGACCGCGGTGCTAGATTGGCCCCTCGGCCGCCTGTCCGGGCGATGACGTCATAATTGGGAGGACCCGGTCCCGCTCGGAGCGATGGTTTGCATGAGAACATACCCGTATTTCCTGTAATTAAACACCCGGGTGTACTATTTTCAACCTCACTCCAAAAGGAGGGCTCCAATTAGAGGAAGGGGTTCAAATAGAGGAGGGAGGCTCTAATTTTCAACAGAAAATACAAAAGAGTGATTATAGGCTTTCAAAAGTTTATTAGGCAAGCCGAAATGGGACAATAATAGTGCGCGGCGAACATTAAGTACAGGATCATTATCAATAGAGTCATTGTTCAAGTCTTTCTCCAAGATCAGTCTCTTCTGGAAGCAATTCACGTCCGGTAGGAATGGGTCTCCAGTGTCTTTTCAGCTGAGTGGGGAGGGGCTCTAATAGAGGGGGTGTTTTAATTTTTAATTGGGGTTCAATTAGAGGAGGGATTCCTGAATAGGAGCGGGGTGTTGTTCATAACAGGAAATTTGGTAGATGTACGTTTCGAAGAAATAGGAAGTTGTGAAAGACTCCAACGGAATAGTATTACGAATTTGAAAAGAGGAATATAGATACAAGGCACCGTATTTCCTAAGTAGCACTATACGACTGCACTAAAGTGGTGTACCAAAATCTACAGGTTTTCACGACTGAATTGAATTTTTGGCCGGAGGAGGCTTAACTCAAACAAAAAGAAGCTCGACGCCCAAGCCGATTCGGCCACTTTCCCTAAAAGATACGCGATAAGCACGTGCTTCCCTTCCTGACACGGGAGAGTGTCTATCGTGTCGAGAAGGGCGGAATAGTGCATATCACAGGCAAAGCGTGCGCGCGCAAAGAAGCTCGCCGCCCATTTCCAAGGGGAGCGTACAACGCACTCTTGAAAAAGGACTCAGATGTCGGCAATGTCGTCCGGGATCAGAAAGATACCCAAGTTTGCGGTACTTCACTCCCGTCCAGCCACTGGCAGCCCCGTCCAACAGCCAGCGAGCCGTGTGCTGGTGCTCGCTGCATTGGCGGCCCTGCGTGCGCTTCCAGTGTACCGACAGCGCCCGCTGCCCAGGGTGCCGGTCGCGTAGCGGTGCGCCGTATGTATATTTTGGGCTTCAAGACCAGCCCCGCATATCATTCAGAGGGGCTCATCGCGCGGGCCTTTCAGATTCAGTGGCTTGTTTTTATGGGCGGCTTGTTGCCCGGGTATCAAACAGTCACTGCCGCGGGCGACAAGGTGAACACTTTAAATTTTTGGGCTTTACGGCCATCTATGCCGCTGACAATGCCAGCCTTCTAAATGGGTGTAGAGAGTGGCATTTTTGTCTGAGTAAGTTCCAGATTAATGCGCGCCGTTATCGGTCAGTAATCAAATAAGGTGATTCTTATTCGATCGTATAGAGAGAGCCATTCATTGAGGGGAGAAGTTCTTAACATTTTCAATAATGTTTTTTATCTCTTTTATGCGTGGAGTTTATCACTTCTGTTACGTTGATATACTCTGAACCAAAACGAGCTTGACAAGCGGAGAGAGTTCAAAGAGGAAGCGCTCCCACCTGCATCTCTGAGAGAAATTGCTGCTGCGGCTTTCAGCGATAGTGCCGCTTCGGCGCCTACGAGGCACCGAATCGGCTATATCCGCGCGGCACCGCGGGAGCCGCAGCGGCTACGCGGCAGTGCCGACGCCGCACACCGGCAGAGGTAATCTCACTACGAAGTTATGCAAGAATTATAATAAAACTAGGCGGACTGGGGTAAAAACGAAAATACGCAGCTGCGGTTTTGCCAGGTCCTCTGCCTGATCATAGTCGGCCGAAAACCGGACTGCGCCGTCCTCTCCAGCTCCGAATATGATTCTACGCCGTCCGTCGCCGTCCCTAGTGGTCGGCTGTATGCGTATCGATTAGGCTGGCGCGCATCTCAGAGAAAACGCACCCCTGCACACGGCGCAGGACGGACAACATCGGGGTATATCGATCAATATATTGCATACGTATCGATCGGGACGGACTCCGGAGGGGCCCAGGACGCAGCGCGCCGGGTGCACTCCGGACACATCCAGGGGGATTTTTCGCGCTTGAGTGCGCAATGCATTGCATACGTATCGACCGGGGTGGCTATAAGCTTATCGACCGACTTAGACGGGGCCCCTTATCACAGAGGTTTCCGCCAAATATGCGGAATGTACATCAAACTTGGAGTAAATTGAACTGGCGACAATTTCGTTTTACCACACAGGACAGTGCATCGTACTCCACGCTCCCCATTCGCTGCTGCGTCCTCGCGGAGCCGGTGCGGTTCTAACGCGCAGCCAATGCAGTACTGACGCGCTGATGTCGACGCTCAAGACACGGCAACAGAATCGTCGTCCTATCATGGAGCCACGCAGCGGTAGTATCGCGCGGCATAGTCGAGGGTCGCGGTACTTTTCCGGCACTGGAGCGGCAATTTTTTCTCAGAGGTCCCTAAAGTTTTGGATTACGGTAAGACAGATGTTGCCTCGCTCGGAAATCACGTGTACGCGACGCAGCATCTGTCTTACCGTAATTCGAAGAGATATGTCACCGATTTTTCACGCGCTCTCATTCCTTTTTCAAAGCTTGCACGGATATTTATCACTCATAACATGGACATTTTTTGTTATGTACTTAACTTAGCTTAACTCGTACAACGCGCCAAAATGTGGTTTCCATGTAAGTTAGTCCAAAGTCAGGAAATCGAATCTACCCGGCAAAAAAAAAACCAATTTATCCGTCCGTTTAGAGAATGCAAAAACCGGCTCAATTTTTTTCGTTTCTCATAAGAATCTAAATTATTGGTTTGAAGAATAGAAAGTTGATGTTTCTCCGGACCAGAAAGTAAAGATAATCTAATTAAATTCGGATTAAGGATTGCAAAAATGGAATTAATCCGTTCCAGGATTCACCAAACATTGAATTTGCTGGTTTATCCAATCGCAAGAAATCGAAATATTGTTAAAAATACGAAAATTGGAATTCGAGTTAATCCAATTCTATTAAAGTGAAAACTAAACTTTGTTGAGATTGGTCTTATCATTAAAAAATTCCTGCAATCGGTAGCTCATTGATTTTCGATACTCTCTATATTTTGAGGGAATTCTAGCGATAAATAGAAAGAAGTGAATTTTTTTCAAAGGAATGCTCTTCATATGTCACATGTTTAATGCATCCTGACTCTCAAGGAAAAAATTGATTTCAAATCAAAGAGAGTCTGGCCATCAAGCATAAAAAACAAATGAGGAAGAGAAGCAGAATCGGTTTAAAGCGTTTAACGAAAGCTCACAGAGACAGAATTCAGCACGAGTTGACACATTGGCGAGAGCTACAGGAAGTGCCTTCCCAAAATGTAAGTCATGTACAAATATGAGGTCGAATAGAGAAATAAAAGCAACACTAAACTCAATGAATGGAAGACGGAAAGTGCGAAAGCTCATTGACGGGAAGATATTACCCGTCTTCAATCGACGGGTGAGCAGGAGACTCTACCTGTCTACCCGCGCGGGTAGCCAGGAACCTACCTGTCTACCCGCCGGGTAGCCAGGGAACCTACCTGTCTACACCCGCCGGGTAAGCCAGGAACCTACCTGTCTACCCGCCGGGTAGCCCAGGGAACCTGCAACTTTGTCTACCCGCCGGGTAACCAGGGAACCTTTCCCGTCTACCCGTCGGGTAGCCGGGTAAATGGATGGCGGAAAACTCGTCCGACAGCGGGAAGGTTTTAACCTTCCCGGGAAGCTTACTGAAGTTTCATTAATACGGCCACTGGTAACCGCATAAGACCGATTTAGTCCATTCATCTATACCCAGGTCGAACCATCTTGCCGCGAAAAAGGCCAGCCTACTTCCCACAAGGTCTGCTTGGGGGCAATTTCCAACATGAACATGAGGCTTTACTAGATGAAGTATAGCACCATACCTGGTCGATCTGTTGTGTCCTCCTTTGCTTTTGGCCTTCGTCTTCGAGGTGGATCGGTCCACCTTCACCGGAGTCTTCTTCTCCTTCACTAGGGCTGCAGTCAGTTTTTGGCATTGCGTCTTCTCGACGACCTAAATCGAAGCCTAAAATTGACGCTAGCAAAGGAGTATCAGCGTAAAACCTACCTCCGTTGAAAGACGTGCACCAATTAAAGCTGGCGCAAATCCATTCCATGGGCGATCTGCCGATTTAGCTGGAATCTCTACCGGTAGACGTCTGTAATTTGGGACCGATTTTGACGGGTCCACCCCAAAACTCCTGAAGAAACGTTCTCGCCTTCGAACGTTTAGGTCGTGAACGACCATACCCAGAAGCTCCATAGCTTGCCTCGCGTACATGTCCGTCTTGTCGTGACGGCCCTCTCTGGCTTCGTTTCGGCTGATAGCTATCAAGTTCAACGCATTCAATACCGATTCCTCTTCAACTATCATCGTAAGCTCGTCGACGCCGAGTTTGAATGCGGTGATTTTAAGCCCTTCGTCGAGTACTGGTACAGCTGCCAATCCCGACGCAACCAGCGGTAGCTTCTCGAAATGAACACTGCGCTCATCTTGTCCGACGTACATACCCATCGCACAGCTATCGAAATCTTCTAGAAGCTCGTCCGCGATGTGGACTCTAGCTCGCATCTTCTTCTTCTCAATGCTGACAATTTCTGGGGCCACCATTACTGAAGACGCAACCTCGATCCGCTTGGGAACCCGTAGACCGTCCAGTGGAGAACCCCCTTCATGTTGCTTCCGGAGGAACTTTTCCTTGGTCTTCTTTTTCTCCGGGGCCCGATCCACCTCCGACTCCGAATCTGATGATTCCTCCTAAGGTGAGCTACGCGTAGACTCCGAGGATGACCGAGCAGCTCGCTCAGAGGATGAAGACGAGAATGACCGAGAAGATTTGCTGTGTCGACCACGTCCCCTACGGTTTCTGGAACCCTTGCCCTTACGACGTTTCTTTGGCGGCTCGGAGTCATGAGCGACAGAATTAACGTCCCTCGCCTCGTCAGACTCATCTGACGATCCATCGAGTAAATGCCTCAGTAGAGCAGACAGCTCCTCATCCTGCACAGGCTTCGCATCCATATTGGAATAATTATCTGAAATGCACTGCCTTTTTTTCCAGAATGTGCTATTTGAACGCGATTCGACATACAGGGAAAGCGAAATGCAATGCGTCTATGGAAGCGTAACAAATTGCTACCCCCCGCCTTCACAGAAACCCAAACTCAAACAATTACTTTCAAGCTTGGACTCCATCCAGATATGAGATGTAGTTCGCCCGACCCGGTTCACATGACCCTTGGATCATATGGGGTAAGCAACAATAATCCGTTTCGACCTAAGATAGGCGTTTACTTAAGCGATACCTCAAGTGCGCACCGAGTTTGCTAGGTACAATGTTGAGCATCAACTACCGCATCTGTGATTCTGATGCCTGCCAAACTCTGTGCCGACTGAGGGGTCGGAATGAGATGCCTCCCCCGCTGGCCCCTATGCTCTGATCAATCAATGCAAGTGCCTGTGTTCATGACCGTCAGACGTTGGTTACATGCTTGCTTACAACTCCCGGAAATTAATCTAATGGTCTTCCATGATGACTAAGCAATAAGTTTACCCACTGGAGACAACGTTGAACACATAAACACCAGCGAAGGGCCCCTCAAAGGTACTTCTATGAGAGGGGGAAAATGACAGCTACCCCAATGAAAAAACTGAGAGCAACTGGCGAAGCGATTACCCGTGTATCAGAACTGAAATCTCTATTTCCCGCTAGCCTGAATACTAGACTGTGATCTGAACTGAAAGAATTGTCCCAATGGAGCTAACGCAATAAGGAAATGCTGGTAATCGAAGTGGCATTTCAAACAGATCGCTTGGCGGGCGCTAACATGGGTAGCCCCTCTTACCCGCCGCGCGCGGCTAGCGCAGAGCGCGTGCGGCGCCGAGCGGCATCTCGATCCCGAGCAGAACACCTATCGATCGTTTGGAAACGCATAGCCTGAATTGGCCAGGTGTTCGCCGTATCCGCATTAACGCAGATAGGAGAGGAGCTACGAGGTTTGCGAACATAAATCGCCCTCAACTCGAGCTATTAGGGGACCAGGAGCCCGCACGAAGCGACGCTCGACTAGTGCCGAAATTGTGGCAAGGATCGCGTCTATTGATTCGCAATCAACTCGCTCGAAGAGTTGGCTAGGAGCCCGCTGTTTGCGACGCTCAACTAGGCACGAAGGTATGGCCAGTAGCCCGCTAATAGCAGGGCTCGACAAGGCACGAGGATAGCAGGGGGAGAGTACTAGGAACACGCGGTTGCAGTGCTCGACTAGCTAGACGAGATAGCCCAGGGAGGGAGCAGCATTCACTGCGAGCTCTTGAACGGCAACTGACCTTTTGGAATCTTAGCCGCCACGCGTTGACATTGTCTTCGCGCGCCTAGATTAAAAAGGCAGTGATTATCGGTTGAACCGGAGATCAAGATAGGAGCTGATCGGTGATAAGCAATCGTAATTGATATTGAGCAGTGTTATATAATGAGGCAGATACACGCACAGTGAGCCGATAGAGGTAATTAGTCGAAGGGAACGTAGGAGTGTGCTGACGGAATGTCAGTTACTGAGGTAGAAACAGACGGAAATGGACAAAGGGGCTCAGACGAGACGAAATGGCCAGAGCGAGTCAGAAACCGACCGTTCGCTGCCGCCGCAGAGGGGGGGGTATTACGCTGGTTGTTGATGTAACGCGATCTCGACCATGATTTGAAAGTTATAGAAGACATTTCTGTAGCCATTACGTTGTGATTTTAGGTGATCCATCTCTCACCTGTGCGTCCAGTGGAGAGCACCACATCGTCTGACCTTAATGAACTTATTGAAGTGATCGAAGCTGAGTCAATCGCAACCACATCTGGAATCGTGAGTTCATAGAACTGTCAGAACCTTCATGTGATGATTGAGGAGGGAGTGAATTTTTGTAAAGACAAAAAGTACTCTACTGAAGGTTCTGGTTGGAAGCCAATGTGATCATTGTCAGTAGATCTGTGAATGGTATTACTACTTAGACACACGTGGGGTACTACGTCAGCACAATAGGGTCTTGAGGCAAGCATTGGATTCAACCCCTTGCTGTCAGCAGCAGCTGTTGAACCCGAAGTCTGCCATGGGATACAACTACTGTTGTGCGGACGTACTACCCCACGAGTCAGAGTATAAGTTATCCCGATGGATAGACAAACCGACCACTAGGTTTCAAAAAAAGTACTGGAAAACTTCAAAATATAAAAGATAGAATGAAGAGAAAGAGCACCTTTTTTTAGGTCAAGAACGGGATTTCAACTCAGAAACCCCGTCAAGACGTTTATAAGCTGCTGAGAACGTTGAATTTGACCGACGAAGAGACCAATGACCTTGTCAGCCACGTCGAGAAGGTATTCGCCTCGATAACTGCATAAGATAAACGGAAAAATCGAAGAAGTAACAAACAAGGTCGCTTTGTATAGAGAATACTAAATACTTACTTTTCTCGTAAACCCGACTTACCACCTAAACCCGACGAGCTGGTCATAATTTGGGACCTACATGTGTGAATGAGCCTGGTCTGCCGCTGCACGCAACTTTTTACCCGCTTTCTGCTACCTTGTCTAGTACCGTCGACGGAAACACTCAGAAACCAAGTTTTCTCTGAGGGGAACCGGAAAATTCTACTCCCAAAGTACGCGCGGTCAACGTTGTGATGAGTGTTGTGGGGCCGGATTCATCAACGTTCTATTGGGTTTGGGTTGGCGCACGGTAATTCTGAGGCCGGATTCATCATTGAAAAACGGGTTAGCGTCGGCCCTGGGTTCGCCAGGCCTGGGTTCGGAAATTGGGTTTGGGTTGGACAACCCAGCACCTTCGATTCAT
Source organism: Aplectana chamaeleonis (assembly GCA_029168955.1). Taxonomy (NCBI): domain Eukaryota; kingdom Metazoa; phylum Nematoda; class Chromadorea; order Rhabditida; family Cosmocercidae; genus Aplectana; species Aplectana chamaeleonis. Next base: position 15,903 of record JAPDOI010000577.1, read on the forward strand.
AAATGCAAATCTTGCGTTGGTTCCCCGAACCCATTTTTGTCCGCACGAGAGGCGTCTGCGAATGCACAACGTATTTTCGCGACGTCTATTTCCAATTTGCCGTCCAATCAATACTCAATTTTCTTAATGGCCAACCCCTTATATAACATTTTTTGCTCTTGTCGTGTGGCTAGTGTTGGTTTCTCATCCAAGCAGTCACTGTTTTTACACAATTCGTCTGCTTTTATCGCGGTTTCCATTTTCATGTTCCTCTGCCTATTCATGTTTTTTTTCAGAACCCCACAAAGATAGGCAGGGATGCTCACCTCAGCATAAATCGGAAAAGAGGCACTGCAACTTCTGGTGCTGTCTGAAGCCAGTCGTAACCCATATTTCGAAAACTTGGTTCAAATATGTTCCGTTTTGTTTAAATTCAAGCTGCATCCGACCATGTAGTTTATCTTTTGTGCTTCAATAACAACCCCTTAAATTCTGCAGTGATTTTCTGGAAGGGGGGGTCTTATATTTATCATTATCAAGATTTGCATAGCGCATTAAAAAGTACTTTGTTTTTCTTTTCGATCAAACTAACAGAGAATCATGGGTTACTCTATGGATGAATTAAGTGCCCTTTTTCGATTTTAGAAAAAATACTTGCGTGTTGAAATAGGTTGGAGAGCAAGTCACCATACGTAACACCTGTAGTAACACGCTGCAGTGGGACTATTCTCAAATAGGAAAAATAGAACATGATCAATGTTGCAAAACAGAACGGTCCGGGCCTGAGAAAGCCTTTCAATGGATGCAGTTTGTTTTAAAAATTTATTAGAACATATTTTGACAAAGCTTTCCTTTATATCGATCGCATCTGGCTCCCCACAGCTCTAGAGGGAAGAACTTTCTTCTTGTACGATTTCTGAGATAAAATGAAAACTTAGGGGGACAGAAGAGTAAAAAAAAATCGGAACTCAAAGGAAGGGAACAACGATAGAACTTTGTAGAAAATTTAAAATCGGATGAGAAATGAACACTAGATAAATCAGAATAGCGCGAAAGAATGCTATGAGAGGCTGGCGGTAGCTTAAATCCGAGTATGGAAAGAAGGAAAACAATGAAAGGTGATGAGAGAAATATGAGAGGGAAGACGTGAATGGAAGTCAAGATTCTAAAAGGCTCGAAAATGTATAAAAACTTCCCAGCCAGCGCTTGAGTCAGTAATTTTTAGGTAGCCCGTCAAATACGAAGTCGAAAACAGATTCTGACGATCTGTCCAATCACGTATATATGTAGTAAGAGAACTAATAATAAGGGAATTTTGGAAATCACAGCACATTATTTCTGAAATCGGCGCTAGAGCGCGTTATTTAGCTGCTAATTTTGGGTTGGGTTGGGTGGACCCGCGCTCCCGCCTCGGGTTCTCTGAACCCAAACCCAAACCCATTTTCCGATGGGTTATTAAATCGACGAATGCCGAAAAATTGGGTTGCGACGGCGCTTAACCCAACCCAAATCGGCAAACCCAGGGTCTGCGCAATGATGAATCCGGCCTCTGACCGAATCTGCTGGGTTGGTTAGCGAGCTACCAGCCTCCTGCGCTTGGTAGCGCTGACCCACTTACCGACCCAGCGGCGCGTGGGTTGGTAAGTTGATGAATCGCTCAAATCGCATTGGGTTGATAGGTTAGGGGCGCTAACCGTGGGTTCGCACGTTGATGAATCCGGCCTCTGTTTTTGCTTCTGACTCGAGTAAATAGACAACATGTATGGGAAAAACATATAAAATATCCATGCAAAGATTGTACTCTTGTGATGCCGGTATATGCGGGTTCATGTACATCTCGAACGATCTTTTATTGTCGTTAATGCTCTCTATACATACGCGCACATCGTTTTTGTAAGAAATAGTTAGCAGAAGTTCGAAAGGTTTGAAAAAATTAGGTTGGGTTGCATTAATTAAAAGTTCGGAAAGTTTAAACGCTAACTTTCCGCGTCTGAACATATAAGCCTTGATTCTACCGCATCGCTACTGTTTTCGCCGCTGCGACTTGGAGACCCGTTGCTGCAGCGAATCCGTAGCAGCAGCGTTTTTGTTCTTACCTGCAGCGCGGGATGAGGCTGTCACCAAGACATTGGATACCATAATCGAAATCCTGGGGAAGTTGATCGAATTCACAGCGCGGTTGGGGCAAAGCAGTTCGGTTGGCACACGTGACGCGCGCGACCGAAAACCGTTGCGTTCACTTCGTCGTTGCGGCGTGCTAACCGGAGACCCACTAAAAAACCAGTCGGCGCTCGGTTAATGCAACCCAACCAGGCTACGGCGCGAGGTGTGATACAACCCAACTCTGGTCCGACCCCCTTCTAAATCGAGCGATTTGGTCAGCCTCTCCCCTTGCGAGAAAATATGTATGTTTTTCCTCATGTATGGCTGTCCGGATGTGAAAACGCACCCAAAATTTCATTGACGCAGTTTGAAGCCGAAGAGCGCTACATAAACTGGGGCGGAGCCTGTTTTCATGCCCTGAGGACACATAGGTGCAGCTTCGGGCACGCAAACTACATTTCGAGCTTGACACCCCCCTTGAGAAAAGTATCCAGAATTTCGTGAAAGTGGCTTCAAGCCTAAGAGCGTTACGTAACTCATCCCTGTTGTCCAGGCGTTAAAGGCAGTGTTCACGAAGAAAAAGGTTCCCTTTTTTTGGCTGAAACATAAGCTTTGGGTCCCTATAAGAAGATTAAAAACGGAAGTGCGACGAAAAACTGCCGGTAAGTGGGTGAAAATCTCGTGGGCCAGCCGACCTATTGGGCCACGCCGCCCACGTTCTAAAACAGTTCCTCTGAATTCGTGGTTAAATGAGCTATGGTTTCCGATCGAAAGCCCCGTTCTTCCCTTCAGTCTCAACGCCTCTCTTTACTCAGGTCAGCACGCACACATCGGCTGCAATAAAACGGGAGTTACAAGCCTCGGACAACTCGTCCACAATTCTTCCCTTGCTGAATTGCGAGGTGCCATTACTCCGCTTCCAGGGGGTCTTGTACTATTCCAGGGACATCATTGAAATCAGCATGGAACCGTTTTCAAGAAAGGATGAAAAGCAGAAAAACGACTTTTATCGTGAACACTGCCTTTAGGGCTATCCAGTGGTATCTCTGGCAAACGGGGTAGCTGCAAGGGCGGTAGGTCCGCCTCTAATCCCACCCCTCCGAAGGTTCAGCAGCAAGGCTAGAGCGCCGGGCTTGCTGCCGTGAAAATTCTGATTGGTCAGCTGCGGAAGTGGGCGGAGACTGGGCGGGGACAGATATCCGCCCTTGGTCCTGCGAGCGAGCGAGCTCGGAGATGTCCGCCCTTGGACTTGCAGCGCGAGAATCGACGCAAACGCTCCACCCTCCTCGTCTGCTATTGGTCAAATTCAAATGCCGCTTCGCGCAATGGACCTGTCGACAGCATCGATCGGTCAGAATTCAACCAGACGGCTTCCCGCCGCTTTTTTTTTTCATTAATTTTTTTATTTTTCATAAATTTTTGTTTGATTTCTAACTAATATGTGCCTCTCCTTATCCCCTCCGTAAATAGGCGCTAGAAAAACGTTAGGGCTACGCCTTTTTGAACTCTCACGGTTACTGTTAACGATTTTAAGAAGTCTTTCTCAGAAAATCCGTTTGCAGCATGGAAAATTTTTCACATTCTTTTTTTTTTGAATTCGTTTTCCCAGCTTGTGAACATTTTGAAGATATTTTGCCGCTAAAAAATTGAGATCTCACTCTTGATTTGCTGTTTTCTGCTCGTTGATCTCTTCATCTGGGTTTACATGAGTTTGAAATGTTTGGTGTTGCATATCTGAAAATATTTCCCACTTATCGAAATTCTCATAACCTTTTGCCAATTATTTCGGAATTTCAAAAATTTTGTGAATGTCTGAATGAGGGAATTTCAAAAATGTTGTGAATTAAAGTCTGTCTGAGTGAGGGTGTCTGCCCAGGTGGTCGGCGTGCGTGTCGAACGGAAGTCGGGAGGGCATTTGTTGGACTACGTGACGACCGTTCAACACACACGCCGACCGCTTGGGCGGACCTTATCATTCGGGCAGACCTTACATGTACTGTTCAGGAATTTTGTTTAATGTTTACCTCCGTTTTCATAACTTCTGGAGTTTTATCGTGTTACACCGCATTTCCATTTCTCATGTCTGAAAACTGCCGTGATTGCGAGCTTGTCGTTGACTATTTCCAGAATGCTTTCCTGCAGACTGATGCCGGCTGGAGAGGTGTTGGATGTTGAGATCGTGGAGGATAGGCCACGTGCTGCACAAGTTCTCCGTTACTTGTGGAGCTACAAAAAATTGGAGGTCAGTTGTTACATGCAAGCAAGACTCACATGAACATGATAAGCGGTTTTAGGTAAGAGAGTATGTTATTTTCAGACTCTGCACATCGAATCCTGCTCGATTTCGGACGACGATATTGCTGCGACCCTGCACCCTGCTCCGTCCGTGAAGTACGTGTGCCTGAGGAATAACTTTCTGGAGCAACCGTGGGCAGCTCTGGCGTCCAAGTTTCCAAATGCTGTTTTCGTGGATTGCAGAGGAAACAGGTGTGTAACCTTCAATTCTCGATATGTAGATCATAACAGCCTGATAGAACTAGTATTCTAGGCTGCTGTGCCCGAGCCTCGAAGATGATGCCGTGATGCCGCACGTCGAGACCTTGCTGTTGAGCAAGTCGTGGCCAATGTAGGTTCATTAATGAATGAAAGTCTGCTCCAACAATAATAAAGTTTCAGGGACGACGCTACTCGCAGAATGTTCCCAAAAATGGAGAGGCCAAACCATGTTCGCGATTGGGACTGTGGGGACTTCGAGGACGAGTCTTCAGATGACGATGACACGGTTTCGGAGTCATCGTTTGATGAATGGGCGGACGAGAGCGAAACGGACGATCTTGAGGATTATTTCCTCTGATGATCCACGGTTACAATATGAGCCATGAAAACTGAAGACTTAGAGTCCTGTCGATCGGACGTCGAGCTCAGAAAAATTCGGGAAAACTACTTGTGGTAAGCAGTAAGTAACTTGAACGTCTCAAGTTACTTACTCATAGCAGAAAAGTCACATACACCATGTCGTGAGTAACTTACCCGAGGGAGCTTTCACAGGGTCGCCTCGGGTAACTTATTTACCACATTGTGTATGTGACTTTTATGTTATGAGTAAGTAACTTGAGGCGTTCAAGTTACTTACTGCTTACCACAAGTAGTTTCCCAAAATATCTGAGAGTTTTTGTATTTTTTGCGTTTCATATGCTTTTGAATTTTGTTTTTCTTGTTCTGCCCCGGTACTCTGCCTACGGTTCGATGAAGATGATCTAAATCCGATTTATCTCATTTTTATTCCAGTGTCATTCCGTAGTTTCATATCGCTTTATCTGCTCATCATTCTGAACCCGGTCACCTCTAAACCAATCTCATGGATATTGAAACTAACCTTTTAGACTTTGTGAACCTTGTGGTCGTCATGCATATATTGTGTTGTAGTGTTCTGACATAGTCTATAGTCTTGATTGCGTTTGCCGTAGCACGGTTTTTTTCGCATCTCAAACACTACATCATCTCGAAGTGCCTTCAAAGGCTTTTCGCTTACACGTTAGGGGTATGGTATACTTCGTCGCTGTATGGAGCGACAGACATGCAATCTAACACAAATCGCGGCGGGACCCGCATCGGAGCAACAGCAACGGTCGTCGTAAGAACAGGTGTCGCGTGTGGGTCGCAGCGACGTGTCGCGGAGTGCTGACATACTGCAAATGTGCCGTAGCCTGTCGCTACCACTGTCGCTGTGCAATGCACTGCGACAGCCACACATTTAAAGGGCGGGAGGCCGTCGCTGTCGCTGTGCAGAGCGACGCGACCGTGTGTCGCAAAAGTATACCACACACCTTGAACCTCTATTGTAGAAGTGATTTCGAGCAATAAATTTGCATTTGTTATTACTTGTAGTTTTTATTATGTGTTGCTCCAGAATTCTTTAGCGGGCTCATTCAAGAGCCAGGTTGTAATGGAGCGATTTTGGATTTACGGCGAATTCAAAAGGCCGCTCTGCTACAACCTGGTCTTGGGTGAGACCGCTAAAAAGAATTTTTGAGCAGTACGGGTGTTGGAGCAATCGCTTTCAAGGGCGTATTAGGGCAGGATGAAGGGTGAATATGAAAATTTGCGGCAGTAAGGGCGTAGTGTCAGGGTGGACGAGTGGCCTTAGCAAGGCCGGTCACCGCCCGTGCAAGGCTAGCCACCTGCCTTTCCCCTCGGACTGAAGTGGCTGGTTTTCCCTGAAGTGTACTGCTTTGAACGGACGGAGCACGGACGGAGGATCCGCCCCAAACACGCCCCTTTTCCACTATCAAGGGTGGGGCCCGAACCGTGAACCTGCCCTGCGCGTTCCTTCCTGCTGCCCCGTTTGCCAGAGATAGCCATTGCCGGAGTTCAGTTGAGAACCATAGAAATTTCGCAATCAATTAGCTCTCAAGATACAGTAGACACATGGAAACACAGACAGGGGCGGTAGCGCCCCATCCGCCACGGTACTGTAATTACAAACCTGGATGGTTGCGAAACTTCTATAGTTCTCAACGTAACCAGCGGCGTTTGCGACATTACATGTCAGCAAGGTCTCGATCGCGCGCGGTAACCTTCTTTCGCAGCATTGTCCATTAACTAGACTAAGTTCTACGAAGAGACTCTACACACACCTCAAGATTAGAAACTTTGTACGTATATTCAGTATGCCCCTCCCCCTTCCCCCCTGTATAAACCCACAAACCTATGATTAATTTGCAGGTAGTGCGTGAGGAATTGGTGAAGAAATTGTCAGAAGCTAGACTTGTTGCCAGAAATGTCTCATCCTCAGATGCCGTTGAGCCAACAACCCAGTTGTCACCTGTGACGGTTTCGACAACTGAAGGTGAGCTTTCAAGCTTCACATAACTCAGGGTATTCGGAGCCTGAGAAGTTGAGCTGACCCACTGAAAAGATTCGAACCTACAACACCCGCCCTAATTTTCTCAAAAAAGCCGCAAAAGTCGCGAAATCGCCTCAAGATCTCTACACACACTTAATAAACTGTCTACTGCTGACCGACTTTTCGTCATAACTCCGCCCAAAATGCTTGAACAATGAAAGACATATCTCGAATCAGCATCGAGAGCTCCTTGTTTTGAGCTCTCGCATGTCTTACGGCCAAACAAGGCATATAGGGCAACAAGGCTAACACTATCAATCGAGTTGGCGAAGGGGAAATTCAAGTATTTTCTGGTTATTTGACGTAATTCCTCGTACACCTCAGCAGTGTTAACGTGATAGACAATAGTTTAATAAACTGTCTACTGCTGACCGACTTTTTCTGCGAAATCTCGCTTTTTTGACTTTCTAAACTCGAATATAACATCATTTCTACAGCCACAATCCTCCTCTTGCTTAGATTTACAGAGAGCAGCAATGTTTTTCATCAACTGTGTCTGAATCCAGCCATGGTGTAGAACACCAAGAAAGTTTGGGCCGTGAAAAGTGGTTCGCAGCGACGTTAAACGAGCGATCTGACTGCAGCCCTTCCAAGAAGGCCCGTACTCCCTCTCAGGGGCTGGTAATATTTGCAGCTGCTCGCTGTACATGATGAACAGTTCGAAAAACCATCTCAGATTTTTTTTCATCTATTCTTTTCAAACTCAAAATCGTCTAGTAATCATCGATCACTTCTATCTGTTCTCCGATATCCACGATCAGCCGCTTCCCGAACTTCAGAATGCTGGTAGTAAGGGCTTTCCAATGGTGTAATGCTCGCTTGTTTAAGTTGGGATAAATCCTTCGGCTTCTCGGATCTAAAGAAGTAATTTATCGTTAGTCCCTCGCTTTGCGTCTCTGCGTCTCTGCCTCTCCACGCCCAGCGAAATGGATAGATTTCCATGGGCAGAGTTTCACTCGGGTGACGATAAGAGCGTGGCTCGAATCAGTATGAAGAGAGCAGAAAGAGCAGGAAGAGAAACATGAGGGGATGGTAATCACACGGGAGGTTCACGAGTCATCAACGGGTAGGGATAGGCTAGAAGGGGATTCAACGGAATGGATAGTCCCTAGCTCATCAGCGACTACAGACAGGCTGAAAAGAAAGTCACTCCAAGGGGCTACTTACTAAATATCAACGTCTCGAATTCAATGTAGTGAATTGAACTTTACGGATGGTCTCTAGATCATCGGCTCATTCCTACCGCAGCGTTGAATCACGACGCGGCGCGGTCGACGCCATGCGATGCTATAACACGCGATAAGTTGTTCATAGGCATTCATGAGCCACGTAGCGAAGACGTGTTTGATTTTGATGAGAATTTGTTCAAGAACGTACTTCGACTATTCACGGTTTTGTTGTTTGTTCGAATAAATAAATGATTACGCCAGTAGTCATCCACGCGACCCCGAGAGAGCGGTCGCGTCACGTGCGCCGCAGATTTGATATTAACAGATGCGTGGAAAATTCGAATCGAAAGGCGTAGCTATTCCAAAACGCGACAAAGAAGATTGACCGTGCAAAGCGTTGTTGCATGAATTCGGCCGCAATGCATTGCGCTGCAACGCGGCGATAAGAATGAGCAATAGGTTAAGGCCTGAATACGAAAAAAATTGAAGGTTTCTTTGGACCGAAAAGTCCGCGCGAGCGGTAGCGTCGTGTATGCGACAAGCCGCGTGAGGCGCAGTCTTGATGTCAGCAGATTTGTGATAGATTTGAATTACTATTGCTTTCGGAGCCAAATTCTGGTCCGCGATCGCGGACCACGGCGGTTGCATCATGCGACACGTGATAATCGTGCTAAGAGAAGGGTGAATCGTGCCGGGACCCAAGTGGTCCCAGCACGATTATGACATGTCGCATGATGAATCAGCCGTAGTACGCAAATGCGGACAGGAATCTGACCCCGAAAACGACAGTACGTGGCTTAGCAGTACTAGTACACTGAAGATGAGAACCATGATAAAAAAGACTTGGACGCAGAAGTTTGAGCAAGCGGCGAGCGGACGCTTCGCATATACATGGAGCTAGGCGCGCCTCAATCTTGATGTTGAAACGGAATTTGTGCGATGTTTCAGTAATCTATGTCATTTGCCGCCATGCATATAGAAAATTTTTTAAGATAAGTCTTTGAAAGCCTCGTAGATTCCATCTACGTGGCTCGTGAATGCCTATGAATAACTTACCGCGTGGTATAGCATCGCATGGCATCGACCGCGCCGCGTTGTGATTCAACGCTGCGGTGGGAATGAGCCGATGATCTGGGAACCATCCGTAAAGTTCAATTCTCTACATTGAATTCGAGACGTTGATATTTAGTAAGTAGCCCCTTGGAGTGACTTCCTTTTCAGCCTGTCTGTAGTCGCTGATGAGCTAGGGACTATCCATTCCGTTGAATCCCCTTCCAGCCTATCTCTACCCGTTGATGACTCGTGAACCTCCCGTGTGATTACCTTCCCCTCATGTTCCTCTTCCTGTTCTTTCTGCTCTCTTCATACTGATTCAACCCACGCTCTTATCGTCACCCGAGTGAAACTCTGCCCATGGAAATCGATCCATTTCGCGTGGGCACGGAGACGCAGAGACGCAAAGCGAGGGACTAACGATAAATTACTCCTTTAGATCCGAGAAACCGAAGGATTTATCCCAACTTAAACAAGCAAACATTACACCATTGGAAAGCCCTTACTACCAGCATTCTGAATTTCGGGAAGCGGCTGATCGTGGATATCGGAGAACAGATAGAAGTTAGCGATGATTACTAGACGATTTTGAGTTTGAAAAGAATAGATGGCAAAAAATCTGAGATGGTTTTTCGAACTGTTTATCATGTACAGCGAGCAGCTGCAAATATTACTAGCCTCTGAGAGGGAGTACGGACCTTCTTGGAAGGGCTGCAATCAGATCGCTCATTTGACGTCGCTGCGAACCACTTTTCACGTCCTAAATTTTCTCCCAGTTCTACACCATGACTGGATTCAGACACAATTGATGAAAAAAATTGCTACTCTTTGTAAATCTAAGCAAGAGGAGGCCTGTGGCTGTAGAAATGGTGACATATTCGGGTTTAGAAAGTCAAAAAAAAACCGAGATTTCGCAGAAAAAGTCGGTCAGCAGCAGACAGTTTATTAAACTGTTGTCTATCACGTTAACAATGTTGAGGTGGACGTGGAATTACGTCAAATAATCAGAAAATAATTGAATTTCCCTTTCGCCAAACTCGATTGATTGTGTTAGCCCTATACGCCTTGTTTGGCCGTAAGACATGCAAATGCTCAGAAGAAAGAGCTCTCGATGCTGATTCGAAATAAGTCCTTCATTGCTCAAATGGAGCATTTTGGGCGGAGTTATGACGAAAAGTCGCAAAAGTCGCGACTTTTGCGGCTTTTTTGAGAAAATCAGTGCAGGTATTGTATATCCGATGATCGGGTGGCAAACGGGGCCGCGCTCCGATTTTTCAGGATGAATTGAAGATCTGGGACTTTTGTATTTTTTGGCATAAGTGAGAAACGCTCCCTAATTTAGCCCATCTCTTTAGAACCACTGGGTGGGCTGGGCAAAACTTTGATGTGGGTGCGAATGCTTCCTTTGACTCCCCAATATCGGGAATAGTTCCACGTTTTCTATCATGAATAGTTGCATACTAACTTTGAGCTTGACTAAATCTTTACCTTATGAACAAAGCTGAGGGCAGTAAATTACACTCCACGTTCGGATTCATCAACATTTGACTCTAATGGATCAATAATTGGATCAAACTAGAACACCCCAATTAAATTTAATTAAGGCGATACATCACATGAAATCGCCTTCACTCTGTACACTACAGGCTCTGGTAAATTTTTACGTTTACCTTTTCACTCCCCAGCAATGCTATATTACCGGCGCTAAGTTTTGTAAAAACGGGGAGCATTTATAAACTTGACAAAAAAGACTTCCACTGCTTGGAGAGCTTTCGAAGGACGACTTTCTCGAATTCTGGAAAGTCCATCATATTTACAGCTCAAATTGTGCTCCGGGTACCAAAGTTTTCTAAAACCAGCTCGTTTTTGAATGAAATTACTTTTGCGGTCGTTTTTCAAACCGTCGCGCGCGGCTGCGGAACTTTGAGTAGTAATTGTAGAATAAATAGAAGAGCCGTGATTTTTCAGTTTGAACTCGGACCTCGTGTCCGAGTTCAAACAGAAAAATCACGACTGTTTCATCATGCCGAGGTTAATAGAGAGTCGAGCATGGAGACTAATAGAAAAGCAATCTCTAAGTTTTTTCCTTGAGCCAGGTGCAGGTGGGACAATCTCGAGATTTAAGCAGGACGAATTTCGGAAATTCTCCATTTAACGTCTTAGGGTTTGCGCAGACTTTTTAGGAAAATACCAAGCGTGTTTACTGGAGGATTCCCAAAATTCTTCTAGCCCAAATCTCGAGATTGTACTACCTGCATCTAAATCATGAAGTAATCAGAGAGGTTGCAATACTCAATAATTTCATTCGAAAACAAGGCGATTTTAGAGCACTTCGGTACCCTAAGCACACTGTTAGGTAGCAATTTGAACTGTGAATATGATAGCGTTCCTAGCATTTGGAAAAGTCTCCGGTCAAAAAAGGTTACAAGCATCGGACGTTTTCTTTTTGCCAAGTTAGCGCGGTTATTGTATATATGCAGTCACCCTTACTGTTAGCTTGAAAAAGGGAATTCCACGGAAAGGTAGTTTAATAGTTCCACTAGTCGGGTGATTTCCGTGGCTTACGCATATAAGCTTTGAAAACGAAATGTTGATGAACTGCTTCAGCTCCGCTAAATGGTCAAAACGACTTTGCCGAACTCGGCCGCAACCCTGCAACCCTCCCTAGAAAGGTCTATCATATGTGCGTAACTAGCATTATGTCTACAAAAATAACTGAAGTTAAAATGGAAGAAAATCTGGCCATTTATCAATATTTAGTTTATATAATGTGTACTAAGCCTCCACCACGGAACCGGATAAAGTGGCGAAAGAACAGATCACTATACCGCCCAGGCGTATGAAATCTGCGAAGGAATTGCTGTTGTACCTGCCACAAAAGAAAACCAAATCCGAGATCAAGCACCATCCACAACGACATGACGATAGAAGCGCCGAGGTATTGTTATCATCTTATCAGTAGTATTCTCACAATTTTATATTAGGAAACTCGAGCCAAGGTGGTTGTCATGGAGATGTGTCGTGAACTCGGACAGTCGGGGCTTAGTACGTCGGCACAATACCGTTAGTACGCCAGGGCAAACCTGGCGTACTAACGCTCGTTTTGTGCAGGTGCTGCTGGTTGCGGCAGCATATCCTGCCAACGTATGCTGGCGTTCTAACGTTCATTATCGACAGCCTGTTCTGCAAACGAAGAGAGAATCTGAACTGCCACCCTCTTTACCGGTGTTGGGTATGATCCTTGTCACGGCTAACAGCGAGGAGGCCAATCTCGCCGCGGTCCGCAACAAGGACATCATCTTCGCCACGGTCCACAACGAGAAGGCTTCCCTCGCGATGTGCCATGGGGATGATCCCCTGAGCGTTTTAAATTAACGTCCGAAAAATGACACAAGGTCACCTCCTAAGACTGGCCTCAAACGGCCAACTGTCCCCTCAGCGAGACTGGTCGCCTTATATACCCGTCGTACAAGAGGATGCTGCAATGTTCATTCGTATCAGACAAATCAATGGAGGAGAGTGTCAGCAGACACTAGGAGAGAGGGGCTGGCAATAGCAGGCGTGCCACGATAAACAAAGCGTTAGTACGCCAGCAGAAGCAGCAGGAGCTCCTGCTGTAACCAGCAGCTACAACACGGGTGCTGCCAATCCCTTTGTGCCGACGTACTAAGCCCCGACTGTCTGAGAAGGGACGAACCCCCCCCCCAATCCTCCATTGTCCAAGTGACCGACGCCTTTCTACCCGGGAACCGTGCTGATTAATCTTTAGAGGGTAGAGCAGGGTAATCGGATACGACAGATGCCGTTTCCGACACGTATAGTCTACCTACCTCAAAGGAGGAAGTTGGAGGTGCGGTTGCGGTCAACACATCAAGTATTCATACGATCGATTCTGGCGCCCTGTCAAATTTCGTCGTAGATCTCCCGTACAGCTTATATTTAAATGCAGCATACACGTTCAAAAACTATATCGATTTCGTGACATAATCTGTAGGTTTGGAACTGAAAGTATTAGCAACTGGCGAAAGCGCAGTGCAAATAAAGAAATGACGGGTTCTTTTGCATCAGATTGGAAGAGGACCAGCAGCATGAGGGTTCAAGTCGCGGCACTGCTTGCAGGTACGAACAGCGCCACAATACCGCTTGTAGGAATTGGTCAGAAAGGTCGGGCGAGGTCGGGTTTTCGCGTCTTTTTCAAATAACTCGCTTCAAACTCAACTTTGAGCAAAACTAGGATGTTTCATGATCCTGGCCGTGAGGGCTACCCAATGGTTTAACCGTTGTGGTGGTTACGTTGAGAACTACAGAAAATTCGCAATCGGCCAGGTTTGTAATTACGGTACCGTGGCGGAAGGGGCGCCACCGTCTCTGTCTGCGTTTCCCTGTGTCTACCGTGTATAGAAAGCTGGTTGATTGCCAAATTTCCATGGTGCTCAACAAAACCCCGACAACGGCAATACCAGCCCTCAAAGCCTGTTTCATGAATATTTAGTTTCGCTTAAAGTTGACTTTGAAGCGAGTTATACAACAAAGACGGAAAAGACGCGAAAACCAACTTCGCTTGCTTTCTGACCAAATCCTTCGAGTGGTAGTGTACGTGATGAAATGTCGATTACATTCAACGATGGGGGCGGCCGACGCGGAGTGAAGGGCGACGAGGGTGCACCGCAGTTTTTGGACGCCGCGATGGTCCTGCTTCACTGCCAGCGAGCGGCAAGCGATGCCACGGATGTGGGACGTTTGGTCTGAAAAGCTAGAGCGCAGACAGGGCAGAGAAAGTGTGGAAACCGTACACAAAACACCATGAAGGAGATAAAAGGAATTTTAAGGCAGCTAGGTTTGACTAGATAAAGGAGTACCTGATGAACGTTGACTGGTACAGTTCCTTACAGTCGGAGGCCACGGTGGGTCTAAAATACGAAATTTTCATTGCCATAATCCAACACTGCATTGAACTTTGCGTACCAATGCACGCGGTCCCCAGCGGTCACCGCAGGCTTCCCCCATACCTCAAGGCATTTTCAGGGTTACGTACGTGCTTCAGGGATGCATGGCTTGCTGCAAAAAAACTTAATACCCTCGCTAACTGGGCAAAGTTCAAGGACATAAATGGTAAGTTCGAGCGCACGCTTAAAAAGTTCAATGATAGTATAAAGAAGGTCATCGAGTCGGAAGTTCGGAATGCGTTTTACAAGCTGTTGAACTCCAGAATGCGTGATAAAAAACCATTGGGGCGCTCAAGACGTCGGAAGGAATTATTATCAGATCGGATAGGGAAAGGACGGAGCTCCTGGCAAATACATTGGAAAACTCATTTTCAAGAGCTTACCCACTGGACCAAGCAGAGCTGGATTCCCCGAGCTTTGAGGTGCTGCAAGATTCCTGTTGGTTCTATAAATAGGAAATTATCACTGAACTTTTGAAGTGGCCGAACTCATCTTCAAGAACGCCGCATGATATCCCTCTGATGTTCGTGAAGAAACTCGCCCATGGAATAGCGGGACCTCTAGAGTTCATTTTCAACTTGAGCTTTATGACTAGTGAGGTTCCGAATCGATGGAAGTTATCTTATGTCACTCCGCTTCCTAAAAAAGGCACCATTCATGGAGCCTTATAACTACAGACATGTTAGTAAAACGTCATTGTTTGCTAGATTGTTGGAAAAGATTCTAAAAAAGAGAATAGAGGTACATCTCGAAGAAAGTTCTGTTATTTCCCCCCATCAGCATGGCTTCCAGAAGGGTAAGTCAATCGTGACAGCTACGATTGAAACCCTAAACAAGCGGACGTCTTTTTTAGACCAAGGTAATAACGTTGATGTGGTATTTTTCGATTTCTCCAAGGCAATTGACAAAGGTCCACGCCATAAGCTAATACAAAATCAAACAGTGGTTGGGGTACACCCGCGCATAGTTTCTTGAATTACCTCGGGTGGTAGCAAACCTTACGAAATTTCCACTTAACAGGAATATCGAAGTGGCACTTGAGTGCAACTTCGGTTGTCAGCTCAGATAAAAACAGCCCACTTTCCGCCGGCTAAGTCGGGGTAGTCGACTTCGCGCGGCCCCAATTTTGTGGGCGTGGCACAGCTCCCCACTTCTCGCGGAGAGAGAGGTTTTCCAGTCTTCCCGCGGAGTGTCGACGGGCAGTCGGCTATTCTTGGGGGTCATCGAACACTCACTCATCGATTCCCACTTTGATATAGCCATTGCACCACCCACTATACTTGGGCAAATTGAAATTTTTTCGAATGATCGACTTTTCGAATATGTCGAAAATTAGACTTTTTCGAATGATCGACTTTTCGATTTAGCCAAGAAGTCGACTTTTTCAATCGACCTAAAAAATTCTGAAAATTTAGCTTCCTGGCAAAAGTAGCGATTTGGCAATGTCATTTAGAAGTCAAAAAAAATTCGAAAATGTCTTGAAATATCTTTAAAAAATGATTTGGCGTAAAATAGCCAGGAGTAATAAAAAAATCAGGAAATGAAGTGAAATAACCAAAAAGACGATTTGGTGGTCAATCATTCTACAAGCTTCTCCGTTAAATTTATCAAAACGAAATCAAGCACGGTATGGAATGGAGCGTTGGGTTCTCCTAGCATGACGTATGCTGATTCCCTCATTACAGCTTTCAAAAATGGTTTAAAGTTGCGCGCTTGATTTCGTTTTGATAAGTTTAACGGAGAAGCTTGTAGAATGATTGACCACCAAATCGTATTTTCGGTTATTTCACTTCATTTCCTAATTTTTTTATTACTCCTGGCTATTTTACGCCTAATCATTTTTCAAAGATATTTCAAGACATTTTCGAATTTTTTTTACATCTAAATGACATTGCCAAATCGCTACTTTTGCCAGGAAGCTAAATTTTCAGAAATTTCACATATTTTTCCCAAAGGTTCCCTTTCTGACTTCAATTTTGCTCAATAATTTCCATTTTGGAATGATGAAACATGTAACGGACGATATTGTCGTATGAGTACAATTGTTGAAACCTATGACCTACAACCATAAAAATTAAAACTCGTTGCCGTATTTGGTGCAAAATGTGAAAAATCGATATTATTGATCATTAATATTTGATCTTGCATGATTAGAAGAATTTCCCAAACAAATGACTTAGAGCCAACAACAATAAAAAATCATTGCGGCATTTTGTGCAATAGGCGAAAAAGTCAATATTATTGATCGGTATTTATCGATAATGACTGATGAGCAGATTTCCTCAACCAAGAAAACCAATCCCAAAAGCAATCCCCACGGTACGCCGCAATTTGTGCAAAAAGCACGAAAGTCGATAATATTGATTATCGATCGATGACTTGTCATGAGTACGAATTGTGACAAGTTCAGTACTTACCTCCGACGAACTGTGTTGATTGGCTGCAATTTCACCCACGCACCCCGGTCTCCGCAGCCTCAGCAGAAAAGAGCAGTTTTCGTGCTCCACGGCTAATTTAGCATGTAAACCCACGATTTTGAGGTACCCTTGAAAGTTAAGGTATCAAGTTCAAACTGGAATAGGAGCGACCTGCATCCATTTTCAGCCTCCTGTTCAAAAATGAGCTCCCTAGCTCAATTTTAACAGGTAGCACAAGATCGTGAACGCCGTCTGAAAAAAAGGAGATTAGCACAGAAAGCTTGCGGTTTTTCAAAATTTTCTCAAATCCTAGGAAACCATTCTAAACCATTTTTGGGCATTATACGCAACTTTTTGCGCTCTTCTCAATGCAATTTAAAACTAATTTCTACTTCCAGCCTGAACCTAGATTTCGAAAAACGGGTTGCGCGCGTGGCCGAATCAAAACCAAATCTGATGCGCGCTTCGCGCGCACCACAATTATCTACCCGTCCATTCAGCCATTCGGACGGTACATGAAGACGTGACAGCCAGACTGACTTTTTCGTTCCCGCAACAGCTCCATTACATATTTTTGTGCATAATTATGAAATTGGATTGCGAAAAAAGAATAGCTTAATTAAGCCGGCTACTGTCCGGGGAACAACGGCGGGGAAACATCATTCGAAAACTAAAGCGAGTCTCTCAATTTCACCGAGGTATGGGGCAACGAGTGTACAGTTTGCTCGGATCATGCTAATACTTGTCGGTCCCTATCGACAGTTAGTGCAAATTAGGTGCCACGTTTTATAACATGCGGGCACCGAGCTTGCGCTACCGCACAACAGGGAACGCAAAATATTTGTGCGATCTGCGCTGACTGTATGAACAGAGCTTTGATAAGGATGGCCCCTTTTCCTCGTGCGCGCGCAGATGCGTCGCGACGTTCTCAATGTAGCGCACAAGCTGACACCCCTACCTAGCTCAGATATCAGCCGAGGCCTATTTCAGCTCCTAAAGGCAGTGTTCACGATGAATCTCGCTTTTAAGTTTTTAGTGTGAAATACTACGCTAGCAGATGCTAGAGGGGATAGGGTGAAAAAAGCAGCGAAAACGAGTTAGAAATCAATAAAAACGACGGCGAAAAGATTTAGCGTTAGCCCAGTGCGCCTGCTCTTAGCTCGCCCGCCCCGCTGTGACGAACTTGTGGCGCCGCGGACGTTTTCGATGGCGAATTGCCAAGGAACTCCGCCACGTCCAGCCCGATCGATTCGCGCACATTTCGCCATTAGCGCGCACTTGCGGAAACTAGCAGGGCCCGTAGGCTCGCTCACACCCGGAACGCTACAAACAGCTATTTTAGCTTAATCTGAGCGCTTTTCTCCGCTGTTTATTCACTATTGGATAGCTCACGACCGAACAACCCCATTTTTAAGTCGAAGTCGAATTTGAGATTTATCGTGAACACTGCCTTTAAAAGCTACGGCAAGCTGAAAGCTGCTATGGAGTCGATCATCTAGCACTTCTGGTCCATCATCTACCGCTTCTCATAGAATGCTGATGCGACTGTCAAACAACACTTGAACAACTATGGCCAAAACTTGACATGCAGGAAAACTTCGTAAACGATTTTGGCGCAAACTTCAAGTCATTTTTACAGTGTATTCAAACTGGTTTTTCTTTAAAAATAAAGATTGTTTAGGGACTGGTCCGACATTTTCTTTCACTAAAGAGGCCAAGCTATACAGAATATGAAAACACCTATGGTTTTCTACCCGCACGACCCCTCCAATATGACGATTTTCCTCCTCGATGATCAGCATAATTCGCCCGCACTTTCCCCATTTTTATTCTCATTCAGACACCTACATTTGAAATCTTATGAGCTCTTAATTCATTCTAAGATTCACTGTGCGTTGCGCATATGTTGAAATAAGAAAAAAAAAACTAATTAGGTTGTAGAAAGAAGGCAACAATTACGTTTGTCTGCGGCTACAAAAATTCAGCATTGATTACGCGCAAAGTAGAAAAATGTGTCCAGATGGAGTAACTGGCATTTCCAACATCTTTCTCATAAGCCAGGTTCTATGCTTAGTATCCGAATCGCTCCTTTTCGGATATCCGATTTGGATAATCCTATATCCGGAAATTTGAAAAAAAAACGCATTATCTGAATCGAACCAATATCCGGGAAATTTAAAATCGGCACTATCTGAATCAAACACTTATCCGAAGGGTCAAAAATTCGGATGAAATTCGGGTAAAATTTCGGATAAAATCGGATAATTTTCGTATAATTTTTGAATAAAATCGGATAAATTGGGATAAAATTCCACTCGGCCACGCCCATTTTCCCGTACCGCCTTCTGTTTAGTGCATCAACTCAGGGTTTTCCTCCTCCTTCCGAAATCGGAAGAGTCGTGGCGGCGCGAAAAAATGGGCGTGGTCAAGTGAGATGACCATGTGGCTAGTTATTCAGTGTAGAAGTTTTTTGTATAGTTGCTTTGCATACTTTTTACTAGCTAGTTGTTCTGAAAAACCTGCGTATGGATAATAATGTGTCTCCCAACGACGATAGAGTAATTGAAGATTTGTTTTCATATTTTTATTAATATGCAGTTATGAAAGATTGAAGTTTGCATGTGAACATGCTGCAAATGCACAGAAGTACTTCTGTTTCTTCAATTATGGATGTTTTCAGAAGCTTACCTTGAGTACCTTGTTCATTTTAACGTTTTGCCTCAATTGAACTTTGTTCCGAAATTATCCGACCGGATATCCGTATCCGGATCATTGAGAAAAGTGGCATTATCTGAATCGATCCAATATCCGAAAATTTGGCAAAAAACATTATCTGAATTGAACCAATTTCCGGAAAATTTAAAATCGGCAATATCTGAATATATCCATTATACGAAGAATTGTCTTCGGATAACAAGTACACCAGGTACTCTTAAGAGCGGCAAAATTTTCGAATAAGTCGGATATTACTCTTTTCGAATGATCGATTTCTCGACTTATCCGAAAATCGCCCTTTCTCGAATGATCGACTTTTCGATTTAGCCGGATTTTCCACTTTTCGAATAGTCGACTTAGTCGATTTAATCGAAGTCGACTTTTTTCAATCGGATGATGATTCGATCATTCGATTCGGCCCAAGTATACCACCCACTACAGTGGAGCCAGTGGACGAGTGCTGAGCAGAGAACGATTTGTTGAGACTCTTCCCAAAACCCTCGCTGTATGCGACGCTGGCTTTGGGCAGGTGAGCCATTGTCTGTTGATGGCATCTGCGAATGAAAAGACTGCAAGAAACAGTGTGTAGTAACCTCCCCGTAGAAGCTCACTCCTTACTTGTCAAGAGCAGTTCAAACTGAAGTTCCCACAAGGGGATTTTTGAAATTTTGTTCCAACAGACCTTTGTCTAAAGGGTGATTTTCAAGTGTGCCGCAAACTGCTTTTGGATTGCCTTCTGTCAGTCAACAGATTAGCCGTAACGCGCAGAGTGCGCGTTCAACGTGTACGAGCAGTAAACGAAACGGCGCTGCCGACTGCCCGCAACCGAACTATTGACCTTCCGCAGGAGGGGTTACGGGACGTCGGCTAATGGCACTGCGGGAAGTGTGCTGTCTGTATCTGAGAGAGAATGGTACGATGGGCAGAAGATGGTGAGTTGATTTCGATGCTTCATTCAAAACTTGACATTCACGCAAGACCGAACCATTCCCCGCACGCTAAAGAACGGGGAGCAATGCCACTGCGCTATCCCGTCGTCTATCACTTGTGCTATGTGCATTACTAAGCATGTAGGTGGTTATGCGGCTATTTGCGATGCTGAGTGCCCAGATTATGCGTATTAGTGTTGGGTGGAATAATTTCCATTTTCCGATTAATCCTAATACTAGCGAGACCTAGCGAAGTTTTCACTCAAAGAAACTTCTGCGTGAACCTACTACCTAAGACGGATTAGTTTGTTAGAACGGTGCTGACTGACTTCCGTCTGCCCGAAAAATGCTGTCAGTATGGACTCTCCTGAGCAGAGCAGGCTGCCGGACATTAACAGCAGGGCGTGGGGGTATGAAAATGTGGGATCAAAAAGCAAAACATAAGAAGCCAGCGGTAGATCGTCGGCTGCTACCGGCATAAAATTCACAACCCCTTCCATCCTTCCTTCCCTTACGTCGCTACGCTGTGCTCTTTCTTTTGATTTGTAAAGTTCCCAAGCGATTATTCCCGCTGTACCATCTCTGTCATGATAAGGACAAATGCATTTTCATTAAATATGTTTCCCTAGTTGACCAACACCATCCCCTTGTTCTCAATGAATGAAATAAGTAGGTGGTTGTCTATGGTTTTGTGGTGCCAATTTTGATAAGCTCAGACTTGCAACATATATAAAACTGGTTTACGGCAGTTAGGGAATTGAAATGACTGAGCGGTTGCAATGAGTGACGAACAGAGAAGGTGCGGAAGTGGAGCCGCTGCTTGTTTCCTAAGACTGGCAAGGAAATGACTCCGGAGATCTGCGTCATTTTCAAAACGCGTCGCACGCTTCTCAAGATTCATGCTTTCCTATCTGTTTTCTTCGCCACAAAAAGGGTAAAAATTAACAAGAACAAAATAAATAAAAAAAAACTTTTCTGAAATTATACACTTGCTGAAGTCCCGCACACTCCCACTGCGGTCCTGCTAACATTCGATGGCCTCTTGCACACTCCCACTCGGGACCTGCGCATTTTCTATGACGCGATGCACACTCCCACTGGGTCCTGCACACTTCCACTGGACACCGGCGCACTTTCTATGATGTCCTGCACACTCCCGTTAGGGTCCTTCACACTTTCTATGACGCCGTGCACCCTCCCATTTGGGTCCTGCACACTTTATACGACGCCCTGCACACTCCCGTTGTGGTCTTGCACATTTTCTACGACGCCCTGCTCACTTCCATTTAGGTCCTGCACACTCCCACTTGGTTCCCTTTTTTCTATGACGTCCAGCATATTCCCGTTAGGGTCCTGCACACTTTCTATGACGCTCTGCACACACTCACTGGTGTCCTGCACACTTTCGTTGGGGTCTTGCACACTTTCTATGACGTCCTGCACACTCCCACTTGGATCATGCACACTTTCTATGACGTCCTGCATACTCCCACTGGTGTCCTGCACAGTCCCATGGTGACCTGCGCACTTTCTATGATGTCCTTCACACTCCTGTTAGGGTCCTGCACATTTTATATGACGCCATACACACTCCTATTTGGGTACTGCACACTTTCTATGACGCTCTGCACACTCCCACTTGGTTCCCTTTTTTCTATGACGTCCAGCATATTCCCGTTAGGGTCCTGCACACTTTCTAGGACGTCCTGCACACTCCCACTGGGTCCTGCGCACTTTCTATGACGTCCTGCACATTCCCATTAGGGTCCTGCACACTTTCTATGACGCCCTGCACACTCCCACTGGGGTCCTGCACACTTTCTATGACGTCTTGCGCGCTCCCACTGAGGTCCTACACACTATCGGTAACGCCCTGCATACCCGCAAACCCTAGCGATTATGTACGGCGTCCCATCCATTACTATTTAATACCTACCGACTTGATGAGTGCTTAGTCCTCCTAGCGTTAGACGACTCATAGAAGTTTTCATGACCCACGGCCAAAAGTGCGCCCCACGGACAAAGTCGGTTGCCCCGAGGCGCGCAAGAGATAATTCAAGCTGATTTTTTGGGAACCCATATATGTCCTACCCACCTGCATAATGGTACCATTTTATAACATTTCTGATCGGCCATTCCCAAGATCGGCGGGACACACACACACAGACAGACACACACCGGGACATAACTGCTTCAAGTATAAGGATTTATTCGAAGCCGAAATGGTTTCATCTGTCCTTGGCAGCAAACATTACTCGGACAAGGTGAAAACCTGACCGCGCGCAAATAGCGGACCCCCACCGGGATGGGCGTTGGTCGAACCGGTTTCCGCTCGCGGTCAGTCCGTGAGCTCCCGCGGTCAGTCCGCGAGCTCCCGCGGTCAGTCCGCGAGCTCCCGCGGTCAGTCCGCGAGCTCCCGCGGTCAGTCCGCGAGCTCCCGCGGTCAGTCCGCGAGCTCCCGCGGTCAGTCCGCGAGCTCCCGCGGTCAGTCCGCGAGCTCCCGCGGTCAGTCCGCGAGGTCCCGCCGTCAGTCCGCGAGCTCCCGCGGTCAGTACGCAAGCTACCGCGGTCAGTGCGCAAACTCCCGCGGTCAGTCTAGAAAGCACCGCTGTCAGTCCGGAATGTCCCGCGGTTGGTCCGAATTTAACCACGGTCAGCCCGCGAGCTCCCGCGGTCGGTCCAGAAAGCACCGCTGTCAGTCCGGAATGCCTCGCGGTGGGCCCGAATTTAACCACGGTAAGCCCGCTAGCTCCCGCGGTCGGTCGAGAAAACCCCACCGTCAGTGCTGAAGGTCACGCGGTTATTCCCGAGAAGTCCGGGTCTCTGCGTGTCTCTGCATGTGGCGTGCAGTCTACGTTATCGGCAGAAAATACCTATATGACGGACCACTTCGCGTCGACCACCATATGTAAACAGTCATGCTGAGAAGAAAAAGAGAGATGAAGGGAAAGAATATAGTCGCGTTAATGGCATGGTGTGATACTGTGCTTATCTGGGTCGAATTCCGGTCCGCAATTGCGTCACGACACGCTTCGCGTCCGCACACGCTCGAGTCAGTCGAGTTTCCAGCGCCGAAGCCGACTCGATATGGCTTTTTTATACAGTTTTCATTGATTTTGTTTAGTTTCCAGTTTCCAAAACCCACCTAAAGTCAACAGATCGGCGGCTGCGGCGCTGGAAACTCTCCCGACTCGAAAGCGCGCGGCCGCAGAGCGTGTCGAGACGCAATTGCGGACCGGAATTTGACCCATATAAGCACAGTAATGCAGACTACAGATGGGGGCTGGTTCATCTTCAACAAATCGTTGGTGTCTCACGACTCCAAATCCACCGTGACAACACCCATGAAATGTCAAAATGACGCAACCGTGTTGGATTTCAACTCGATGGGGAGGGGAGGATGAGAGTCAAGCGATTATGTACATGACATCAAAACTCGCCTAGATTTTAACGAGTAAACATAAATATGTACATCACGGCTAGTCGAAAAAAAAATTCAACAGTTTCTCGTGATAAAAAGCGCTCTGTTTCGAAATACACAGATTTCTGGCCAATGTGCTGACTTCATTGTGATAAGGACTGTAAGCTTAAGGTTATCGAAAGCAGAGCGAAAAAAAAAACAGAAGTCTTGCCAACGTCTCAAAAAGTTCATTCAAGCAACGATTCAAGATCCACATAGAGTTCTGAGGGCTGCGAGTTCTAGCGTTAATAGGGAATAAAGTACAGCTAAAAGCTTCGTAGTTGCTCTTTATACCCTATCATTGTCGCAACTCGGCTCCCAGAACTTTATATAAGCAATTATATTTTGTAACGCGTAGAAAACCTATTTTGTAGCCCAGCATGGTTTTTTTGTAGCTTTTTCCAACAGAGTCGGAAATATAATGTTTTCGCGTCAAGTTGCAGTTGCTCGAAATGGAGATTTTTGTTTTAGATGATTTTGGATAGATTCATTATCCATCTATTTCAGGTCCATAAAATTAGCATCGAAAAGAAACTTCATTGACGCGAAAATGAATAAAATATGAAGTGCATGAAAAAAACAATCGCGCTATCTAAAGGAGAAAATTATTACTTCTGAGCGACCGGGACGATGAAATTTTGGAACACTGTGGGCAACTCCAAAAAAAAAACGAGGATGTTGTGAGAGGACCACGGGCATTTCCAATATAAACAAATATTGAAAAAATTAGTGCTATTATTAAGGGCTCTGCAGAGTAGCGGCGACAGGTGGCACGCCGCCGAGCGAGAGGTTTGGGGTGGGAACAAAACCTGACGCAGCGTTGAGCACCAAGACCTCGCAGAATTGCCGCAATGCCGCCGCCGGCCACGTTGTTCTTCCATTGCGTACAACCTCCCTTATTCGACGTCAAAATTTTATGTAACCTGTTTTTATTGCATTTTGGCTGCTATAGGTGTTTCGGGAATGGCGCTGTTTACTTTTCATGGAAAGTAAACAAAAAGAGAGGGAAACAGAGAACTGAACGTAAGTAAAAAAATGTGCTGTTCAGCATATTTTTCCCGTGACTTCAATTTGTTAACTTCGCAAAGATGTACAGCTATGTAGAAAGTTCACATTAGAATAAAAATAGAGAACCTATAAGGCATTGAAACTGTAATAAATCTGGAAAACAATAAATTTTTGGAGCATGTTTCAAAAATTTTTTCGTTTTCAGTGAAATCCAGGCAGAATGTGGTGAGGCGATCGAATGCACGAAATAACGAAGAAAAAGAAATTGAATCGATCGACTGCGGCACTTCTCGCCGGTGGCGGAAATGGTCCTGACCATTTCACAAAACGGATTTTAGCAGCCGGGATTCTGTGTTAGCAGCCGGGATTCTGTGTTACGCAGTTGTTTTCAACATGTCAACACTGTAGTGATTTTTTCCGCTCGTCACTACTTTTCGTCCTTCGTGACTGAAAAAGAACTGCATCATTTCAGAAATATCGTACATACGTTTACTACGATTTACCCATTCACGACCGCATATCTCATCACAAGAAAGTGCTTTTCGAATATCGAGTGTTCTCACAACAATAAGGAATTTACTGCTGAGCAATATCAATTTTTCTTCTGAACATCCACACCTGTCTTTATCTTGGGTTCAACAATCAGTAGCTGACGAGGAGGACTTCCAAAAAATAATAAACAGGTGGGCCGGCAAGCAATCCAAGAGAACACAGACTTTGAATTGAAGAGAGACAAGCAAGAAAAACACTGAAATGCGTTATAAATACCTAAGCATATAATGCACATGATAATTACACTCACTTTTAGAACAAAACCACTCCCCGTGGCTGATCTCAGCCTCAAATACCACTTAGGTGTCACGCTGGCGCTCGATGATACGATAACGCGCTCCACGGCGAATGCCGCTACGGTGACACAGAATCCCGGCTGCTAAAATCCGTTTTGTGACCATTTCTTTCCGCTGTTCGCTGGCAGCGTCGCTGCGGGCGTCGCTCGTGTCGCGGCGGCGAATACACTTTGCGAGGCCACCACTTCGCCAGCGTCGCCCGAGCCCTGTCGCAGCGAATCTCGCCACGGTGCCACTTTTCAGAGCCCTTTATTTGGCAGAATACTGATATCGCGGAGCCTCAATGTAGATTGAATTTTTTTTTGTCAAAAGAGGCTACAAGATCTGCGAAACTTCGCAAAAAGTGCTATGCACCAAAAGCTCACCAGATCAAATTTTCACGATTTTTTGGGATCATTTTCTCGGGAACTTTTTTGAACTTTTGCAGACAGATTTCGGAGCCTCGTTTGAAAATAAAAATTTCAAGCTATCATTATTGTACTGTAACAATTGTTGCAACAAAGTATCAAACGATTAGATAACCTCCATTTTATTCTACGACCCGCTTCCCCTCTATCAATTTTTCTATCCTAAACTGCCGAAAACGAGCTGTCAGACGTCCAAATATTAATGTGCGAAATTTGGAAATTTTCAAAGGAAACTTCCAAAACCTTGACGTCAGTTTATTTGTCTGCCAAATCTGAATGTTCGACTTTTCATTTTTCACGATAGTGTGGTACTTTTTTCCTATTCGATCAATTTTGTTCTTTGGGGAAATGAAATGGAGGTCCTTTCCGACGCCATTTTTCTTCTACCAAAAATCGGTTCAAGCCCGTCGTTCAAAATAACTACTTACCCTCCCTGTTAGACTGTTACCCTAGGATGCGGATCAAAGACGAAAGTTCTAACACTTGATGTGCAACTTCCAATAAAAAACGCTACGTTCTTATGTCAGGCAAAAAAGCAAATGCTTCTCATGAATAAATAAAAATTTAATCAAAACTAGCGTACCTGTAAGAAAATGAACAATTCGTGTATGTGAGAAACATCAGTTAAGAGGAATAGTTGAATAGTTGGAAGACAGAAGAAGGAATAAAGACGGAGTTGTGCTTAGCGTTGCAAATAATTTCGGCCGCTGCTGGCCACAAGCCAACAGCAGCGGGGCGCTGATTAGCAATGGGGCGCGACATCTCGGTGTCAGGCGGTTTGTTACGTGCCTTGACCTGAATCTGATTTTTCTACCTGGTTCTTATGATCCTTTCCCTGAGGTGGAGGAACTATTCACTTTTTCCACATGTAAGAAACATTCGGAAACGCAAATTATTGGCTTTTTTGGGCAATCATCCCATTCATTCGGGAATTATGATCATTTGTACTATTCCAAAGGTGGAAAAAGCTTCTCGAGCAATCGGCCAGTTCTAGATGAGGAGACTCGATTTCTCTCGCAAACAATGCGAGAGAAATCGAGTCTCTCGAGTATTACTCGCCGAGCGCCGAGAAAAGTGTGTGGGACCCAACTGGGAGTGCGCCGAGCGCCGGTAAAAGTGTGTGGGACCCAACTGGGGGTGCTACTGGCACCGAGAAAAGTGTGTGGGACCCAAATGGGAGTGCGCCGAGCGCCGAGCAAAGTGTGTGGGACCCAACTGGGAGTGCGCCGAGCGCCGGGAAAAGTGTGTGGGACCCAACTGGGGGTGCTACTGGCACCGAGAAAAGTGTGTGGGACCCAAATGGGAGTGCGCCGAGCGCCGAGCAAAGTGTGTGGGACCCAACTGGGAGTGCGCCGAGCGCCGGGAAAAGTGTGTGGGACCCAACTGGGAGTGCGCCGAGCGCCGGTAAAAGTGTGTGGGACCCAACTGGGGGTGCTACTGGCACCGAGAAAAGTGTGTGGGACCCAAATGGGAGTGCGCCGAGCGCCGAGCAAAGTGTGTGGGACCCAACTGGGAGTGCGCCGAGCGCCGGGAAAAGTGTGTGGGACCCAACTGGGGGTGCTACTGGCACCGAGAAAAGTGTGTGGGACCCAACTGGGGGTGCTACTGGCACCGAGAAAAGTGTGTGGGACCCAGTGAGTGCGCCGAGCGCCGAGCAAAGTGTGGGACCCAACTGGGAGTGCGCCGAGCGCCGACAAAAGTGTGTTGGATACAACATGGAGTGCGCCGAGCGCTGGAAAAAGTGTGTGGGAGCCAACCGGGAGTGCGCCGAGAAATGTGTGTTGGACCCAACTAGGAGTGCGCCGAGCCCCTAGAAAAGTGTGTTGGATACGACTTGGAATGCGCTGCGCGCCGGCGAAAAAGTACGGGACCCAAGTAGGAGTGCACCGAGAGCCGGGAAAAGTGTGTGGGACCCAACCGGGAGTGCGCCGAGCGCCGAGAAATGTGTGTTGGACCCAACTAGGAGTGCGCCGAGCCCCCTAGAAAAGTGTGATGGATACGACTTGGAATGCGCTGAGCGCCGGCGAAAAAGCACGGGACCCAAGTAGGAGTGCACCGAGCGCCGAGAAAAGTGTGTGGGACCCAACTGGGAAAGCGCCGAGCGCCGGGAAAAGTGTGTGGGACCAATCTGGGAGTGCGCCGAGCGCCGAGAAATGTACGTTGGACCCAATTAGGAGTGCGCCGAGTGCCGGAAAAAAGTGTGTGGGACCCAACCGGTAGTGCGCCGAGCGCCGAGAAAAGTGTGTTGGATACGACATGGAATGCGCTGAGCGCCGGCGAAAAAGTACGGGACCCAAGTAGGAGTGCACTGAGCGCCGGAAAAAGTGTGTGGGACCCAACTGGGAGTGCGCCGAGCGCCGGGAAAAGTGTGTGGGACCCAACTGGGAGTGCGCCGAGCGCCGGGAAAAGTGTGTGGGACCCAACCGGGAGTGCGCCGAGCGCCGGTAAAAGTGTGTGGGACCCAACTGAGAGTGCGCCGAGCGCCGGGAAAAGTGTGTGGGACCCAACTGGGAGTGCACCGAGCGCCGAGCAAAGTGTGTTGGACCCAACTGGGAAGGCGCCGAGCGCCGGGAAAAGTGGGTGGGACCCAAATGGGAATGCGCCGAGCGCCGGGAAAAGCGTGTGGGACCCAACCGGGAGTTCGCCGAGCGCCGAGAAAAGTGTGTGGGACCCAACTGGGGAGTGCGCCGAGCGCCGGGAAATGTGTGGACCCAACCGGGAGTGCGCCCAGCGCCGAGAAAAGTGTGTGGGACCCAACTGCGAGTGCGCCGAGCGCCGGTAAAAGTGTGTGGGAGCCAACTGGGAGGGCGCCGAGCGCCGGGAAAGTGTGTAGGACTCCAACTGGGGTGCTACTGGCACCGAGAAAAAGTGTGTGGGACCCAATTGAGAGTGCGCCGAGCGCCGGGAAAAGTGTGTGGGACCCAACTGGGAGTGCACCGAGCGCCGAGCAAAGTGTGTTGGACCCAACTGGGAAGGCGCCGAGCGCCGGGAAAAGTGGGTGGGACCCAAATGGGAATGCGCCGAGCGCCGGGAAAAGCGTGTGGGACCCAACCGGGAGTTCGCCGAGCGCCGAGAAAAGTGTGTGGGACCCAACTGGGAGTGCGCCGAGCGCCGGGAAATGTGTGTGGACCCAACCGGGAGTGCGCCCAGCGCCGAGAAAAGTGTGTGGGACCCAACTGGGAGTGCGCCGAGCGCCGGTAAAAGTGTGTGGGACCCAACTGGGAGGGCGCCGAGCGCCGGGAAAAGTGTGTAGGACCCAACTGGGGGTGCTACTGGCACCGAGAAAAGTGTGTGGGACCCAATTGAGAGTGCGCCGAGCGCCGGGAACAGTGGGTGGGACCCAAATGGGAGTGCGCCGAGCGCCGATAAAAGTGTGTTGAACCCAACTTGGAGTGCGCTGAGCGCCGGGGAAAGTGGGTGGGACCCAAATGGGAATGCGCCGAGCGCCGATAAAAGTCTGTTGAACCCAACTTGGAGTGCGCTGAGCGCCGGGGAAAGTGTACGGGACTCAACTGGGGGTGCTCCTGGCACCGAGAAAAGTGTGTGGGACTCAACTGGGAGTACACCGAGCGCCGGGAAAGGTGTGAAGGACCCAACTGGGGGTGCTCCTGGCGCCGAGAAAAGTGTGTGGGAACCAAGTGGGAGTGCGCCGAGCGCCGAGCAAAGTGTGTGGGACCCAACTGGGAGTGCGCCGAGCGCCGGGAAAAGTGTGTGGGAGCCAACTGGGAGGGCGCCGAGCGCCGGTAAAAGTGTGTGGGACCCAACTGGGGGTGCTACTGGCACCGAGAAAAGTGTGTGGGACCCAAATGGGAGTGCGCCGAGCGCCGAGCAAAGTGTGTGGGACCCAACTGGGAGTGCGCCGAGCGCCGGGAAAAGTGTGTGGGACCCAACTGGGGGTGCTACTGGCACCGAGAAAAGTGTGTGGGACCCAACTGGGGGTGCTACTGGCACCGAGAAAAGTGTGTGGGACCCAAGTGGGAGTGCGCCGAGCGCCGAGCAAAGTGTGTGGGACCCAACTGGGAGTGCGCCGAGCGCCGACAAAAGTGTGTTGGATACAACATGGAGTGCGCCGAGCGCTGGAAAAAGTGTGTGGGAGCCAACCGGGAGTGCGCCGAGAAATGTGTGTTGGACCCAACTAGGAGTGCGCCGAGCCCCTAGAAAAGTGTGTTGGATACGACTTGGAATGCGCTGCGCGCCGGCGAAAAAGTACGGGACCCAAGTAGGAGTGCACCGAGAGCCGGGAAAAGTGTGTGGGACCCAACCGGGAGTGCGCCGAGCGCCGAGAAATGTGTGTTGGACCCAACTAGGAGTGCGCCGAGCCCCTAGAAAAGTGTGTTGGATACGACTTGGAATGCGCTGAGCGCCGGCGAAAAAGCACGGGACCCAAGTAGGAGTGCACCGAGCGCCGAGAAAAGTGTGTGGGACCCAACTGGGAAAGCGCCGAGCGCCGGGAAAAGTGTGTGGGACCAATCTGGGAGTGCGCCGAGCGCCGAGAAATGTACGTTGGACCCAATTAGGAGTGCGCCGAGTGCCGGAAAAAAGTGTGTGGGACCCAACCGGTAGTGCGCCGAGCGCCGAGAAAAGTGTGTTGGATACGACATGGAATGCGCTGAGCGCCGGCGAAAAAGTACGGGACCCAAGTAGGAAAGCACCGAGCGCCGGGAAAAGTGTGTGGGACCCAACTGGGAGTGCGCCGAGCGCCGGGAAAAGTGTGTGGGACCCAACCGGGAGTGCGCCGAGCGCCGGGAAATGTGTGTGGACCCAACCGGGAGAGCGCCCAGCGCCGAGAAAAGTGTGTGGGACCCAACTGGGAGTGCGCCGAGCGCCGGTAAAAGTGTGTGGGACCCAACTGGGAGGGCGCCGAGCGCCGGGAAAAGTGTGTAGGACCCACCTGGGGGTGCTACTGGCACCGAGAAAAGTGTGTGGGACTCAACTGAGAGTGCGCCGAGCGCCGGGAAAAGTGTGTGGGACCCAACTGGGAGTGCACCGAGCGCCGAGCAAAGTGTGTTGGACCCAACTGGGAAGGCGCCGAGCGCCGGGAAAAGTGGGTGGGACCCAAATGGGAATGCGCCGAGCGCCGATAAAAGTGTGTTGAACCCAACTTGGAGTGCGCTGAGCGCCGGGGAAAGTGTACGGGACTCAACTGGGGGTGCTCCTGGCACCGAGAAAAGTGTGTGGGACTCAACTGGGAGTACACCGAGCGCCGGGAAAGGTGTGAAGGACCCAACTGGGGGTGCTCCTGGCGCCGAGAAAAGTGTGTGGGAACCAACTTGGAGTGCGCTGAGCGCTGCGGAAAGTGTAGGGACACAAGCGGGAAAGCGATGAGCGCCGGCGAAAGTGTGTGGGACCCAACTGGGGGAGCTCTTGGCACCAAGACAAGTGTGAGGGACCCAACCGGGAGTGCGCCGAGCGCCGAGAAATGTGTGTTGGACCCAACTAGGAGTGCGCTGAGCCCCCTAGAAAAGTGTGTTGGATACGACTTGGAATGCGCTGAGCGCCGGCGAAAAAGTACGGGACCCAAGTAGGAGTGCACCGAGCGCCGAGAAAAGTGTGTGGGACCCAACTGGGAAAGCGCCGAGCGCCGGGAAAAGTGTGTGGGACCAATCTGGGAGTGCGCCGAGCGCCGAGAAATGTACGTTGGACCCAATTAGGAGTGCGCCGAGCGCCGGAAAAAAGTGTGTGGGACCCAACCGGTAGTGCGCCGAGCGCCGAGAAAAGTGTGTTGGATACGACATGGAATGCGCTGAGCGCCGGCGAAAAAGTACGGGACCCAAGTAGGAGTGCACCGAGCGCCGGGAAAAGTGTGTGGGACCCAACTGGGAGTGCGCCGAGCGCCGGGGAAAGTGTACGGGACTCAACTGGGGGTGCTCCTGGCACCGAGAAAAGTGTGTGGGACTCAACTGGGAGTACGCCGAGCGCCGGGAAAGGTGTGAAGGACCCAACTGGGGTGCTCCTGGCGCCGAGAAAAGTGTGTGGGAACCAACATGGAGTGCGCTGAGCGCTGCGGAAAGTGTATGGACACAAGCGGGAAAGCGATGAGCGCCGGCGAATGTGTGGGACCCAACTGGGGAGCTCTTGGCGCCAAGAAAAAGTGTGTGGGAACCAACTGGAGTGCGCCGAGCGCCGAGAAATGTGAGTTGGACCCAACTAGGGTGCGCCGAGCCCCTAGAAAAGTGTGTTGGATACGACTTGAATGCGCTGAGCGCCGGCGAAAAAGTACGGGACCCAAGTAGGAGTGCACCGAGCGCCGAGAAAAGTGTGTGGGACCCAACTGGGAAAGTGCCGAGCGCCGGGAAAAGTGTGTGGGACCAATCTGGGAGGGCGCCGAGCGCCGAGAAATGCACGTTGGACCCAATTAGGAGTGCGCCGAGCGCCGGAAAAAAGTGTGTGGGACCCAACCGTTAGTGCGCCGAGCGCCGAGAAAAGTGTGTTGGATACGACATGGAATGCGCTGAGCGCCGGCGAAAAAGTACGGGACCCAAGTAGGAGTGCACCGAGCGCCGGGAAAAGTGTGTGGGACCCAAATGGGAGTGCGCCGAGCGCCGGGAAAAGTGTGTGGGACCCAACCGGGAGTGCGCCGAGCGCCGAGAAAAGTGTGTGGGACCCAACTGGGAGTGCGCCGAGCGCCGGGAAATGTGTGTGGACCCAACCGGGAGTGCGCCCAGCGCCGAGAAAAGTGTGTGGGAACCAACTTGGAGTGCGCTGAGCGCTGCGGAAAGTGTATGGACACAAGCGGGAAAGCGATGAGCGCCGGCGAATGTGTGTGGGACCCAACTGGGGGAGCTCTTGGCGCCAAGAAAAGTGTGTGGGAACCAACCGGGAGTGCGCCGAGCGCCGAGAACTGTGAGTTGGACCCAACTAGGAGTGCGCCGAGCCCCTAGAAAAGTGTGTTGGATACGACTTGGAATGCGCTGAGCGCCGGCGAAAAAGTACGGGACCCAAGTAGGAGTGCACCAAGCGCCGAGAAAAGTGTGTGGGACCCAACTGGGAAGGTGCCGAGCGCCGGGGAAGGTGGGTGGGACCAATCTGGGAGGGCGCCGAGCGCCGAAATGTACGTTGGACAATGGGAGTGCACCGAGCGCCGGAAAAAAGTGTGTGGGACCCAACCGTTAGTGCGCCGAGCGCCGAGAAAAGTGTGTTGGATACGACATGGAATGCGCTGAGCGCCGGCGAAAAAGTACGGGACCCAAGTAGAAGTGCACCGAGCGCCGGGAAAAGTGTGTGGGACCCAACTGGGAGTGCGCCGAGCGCCGGGAAAAGTGTGTGGGACCCAACCGGGAGTGCGCCGAGCGCCGAGCAAAGTGTGTGGGACCCAACTGGGAGTGCGCCGAGCGCCGGGAAAAGTGTGTGGGACCCAACTGGGAGTGCGCCGAGCGCCGGTAAAAGTGTGTGGGACCCAACTGGGGTGCTACTGGCACCGAGAAAAGTGTGTGGGACCCAAATGGAGTGCGCCGAGCGCCGAGCAAAGTGTGTGGGACCCAGCTGGGAGTGCGCCGAGCGCCGGGAAAAGTGTGTGGGACCCAACTGGGGTGCTACTGGCACCGAGAGAAAAGTGTGTGGGACCCAACTGGGGGTGCTACTGGCACCGAGAAAAGTGTGTGGGACCCAAGTGGGAGTGGCGCCGAGCGCCGAGCAAAGTGTGTGGACCCAACTGGGAGTGCGCCGAGCGCCGACAAAAGTGTGTTGGATACAACATGGAGTGCGCCGAGCGCTGGAAAAAGTGTGTGAGAGCCAACCGGGAGTGCGCCGAGAAATGTGTGTTGGACCCAACTAGGAGTGCGCCGAGCCCCTAGAAAAGTGTGTTGGATACGACTTGGAATGCGCTGCGCGCCGGCGAAAAAGTACGGGACCCAAGTAGGAGTGCACCGAGAGCCGGGAAAAGTGTGTGGGACCCAACCGGGAGTGCGCCGAGCGCCGAGAAATGTGTGTTGACCCAACTGGGAGTGCGCCGAGCCCCTAGAAAAGTGTGATGGATACGACTTGGAATGCGCTGAGCGCCGGCGAAAAAGCACGGGACCCAAGTAGGAGTGCACCGAGCGCCGAGAAAAGTGTGTGGGACCCAACTGGAAAGCGCCGAGCGCCGGGAAAAGTGTGTGGGACCAATCTGGGAGTGCGCCGAGCGCCGAGAAATGTACGTTGGACCCAATTAGGAGTGCGCCGAGTGCCGGAAAAAAGTGTGTGGGACCCAACTGGGAGTGCGCCGAGCGCCGAGAAAATGTGTGTGGACCCAACCGGGAGGCGCCCAGCGCCAAGAAAAGTGTGTGGGACCCAACTGGGAGTGCGCCGAGCGCCGGTAAAAGTGTGTGGGACCCAACTGGGAGGGCGCCGAGCGCCGGGAAAAGTGTGTAGGACCCAACTGGGGGTGCTACTGGCACCGAGAATAGTGTGGGGGACCCAACTGAGAGTGCGCCGAGTGCCGGAAAAAAGTGTGTGGGACCCAACTGGGAGTGCACCGAGCGCCGAGCAAAGTGTGTTGGACCCAACTGGGAAGGCGCCGAGCGCCGGGAAAAGTGGGTGGGACCCAAATGGGAATGCGCCGAGCGCCGATAAAAGTGTGTTGAACCCAACTTGGAGTGCGCTGAGCGCCGGGGAAAGTGTACGGGACTCAACTGGGGGTGCTCCTGGCACCGAGAAAAGTGTGTGGGACTCAACTGGGAGTACACCGAGCGCCGGGAAAGGTGTGAAGGACCCAACTGGGGGTGCTCTGGCGCCGAGAAAAGTGTGTGGAACCAACTTGAGTGCGCTGAGCGCTGCGGAAAGTGTAGGGACACAAGCGGAAAGCGATGAGCGCCGGCGAAGTGTGTGGGACCCAACTGGGGAGCTCTTGGCACCAAGACAAGTGTGAGGGACCCAACTGGGAGTGCGCCGAGCGCCGAGAAATGTGTGTTGGACCCAACTAGGAGTGCGCTGAGCCCCCTAGAAAGTGTGTTGGATACGACTTGAATGCGCTGAGCGCCGGCGAAAAAGTACGGGACCCAAGTAGGAGTGCACCGAGCGCCGAGAAAAGTGTGTGGGACCCAACTGGGAAAGCGCCGAGCGCCGGGAAAAGTGTGTGGGACCAATCTGGGAGTGCGCCGAGCGCCGAGAAATGTACGTTGGACCCACTAGGAGTGCGCCGAGCGCCGGAAAAAAGTATGTGGGACCCAACCGGTAGTGCGCCGAGCGCCGAGATAAAGTGTGTTGGATACGACATGGAATGCGCTGAGCGCCGGCGAAAAAGTACGGGACCCAAGTAGGAGTGCACCGAGCGCCGGGAAAAGTGTGTGGGACCCAACTGGGAAAACGCCGAGCGCCGGGGAAAGTGTACGGGACTCAACTAGGGTGCTCCTGGCACCGAGAAAAGTGTGTGGGACTCAACTGGGAGTACGCCGAGCGCCGGGAAAGGTGTGAAGGACCCAACTGGGGGTGCTCCTGGCGCCGAGAAAAGTGTGTGGGAACCAACTTGGAGTGCGCTGAGCGCTGCGGAAAGTGTATGGACACAAGCGGGAAAGCGATGAGCGCCGGCGAATGTGTGTGGGACCCAACTGGGGGAGCTCTTGGCGCCAAGAAAAGTGTGTGGGAACCAACCGGGAGTGCGCCGAGCGCCGAGAAATGTGAGTTGGACCCAACTAGGAGTGCGCCGAGCCCCTAGAAAAGTGTGTTGGATACACGACTTGGAATGCGCTGAGCGCCGGCGAAAAGTACGGGACCCAAGTAGGAGTGCACCGAGCGCCGAGAAAAGTGTGTGGGACCCAACTGGGAAAGTGCCGAGCGCCGGGAAAAGTGTGTGGGACCAATCTGGGAGTGCGCCGAGCGCCGAGAAATGTACGTTGGACCCAACTAGGAGTGCGCCGAGCGCCGGAAAAAGTGTGTGGGACCCAACCGTTAGTGCGCCGAGCGCCGAGAAAAGTGTGTTGGATACGACATGGAATGCGCTGAGCCCCGGCGAAAAAGTATGCGACCCAATTAGGAGTGCGCCGAGCGCAGAAAAAAGTGTGTGGGACCCAATCGGGAGTGCGCCGAGCGCCGAAAGTGTGTGGGACCCAACCGGGAGTGCGCCGAGCGCCGAGAAAGTGTGTGGGACCCAACTGGGAGTGCGCCGAGCGCCGGGAAATGTGTGTGGACCCAACTGGAGTGCGCCCAGCGCCGAGAAAAGTGTGTGGAACCAACTTGAGTGCGCTGAGCGCTGCGGAAAGTGTATGGACACAAGCGGGAAAGCGATGAGCGCCGGCGAATATGTGTGGGACCCAACTGGGGGAGCTCTTGGCGCCAAGAAAAGTGTGTGGGAACCAACCGGGAGTGCGCCGAGCGCCGAGAACTGTGAGTTGGACCCAACTAGGAGTGCGCCGAGCCCCTAGAAAAGTGTGTTGGATACGACTTGGAATGCGCTGAGCGCCGGCGAAAAAGTACGGGACCCAAGTAGGAGTGCACCAAGCGCCGAGAAAAGTGTGTGGGACCCAACTGGGAAAGTGCCGAGCGCCGGGAAAAGTGTGTGGGACCAATCTGGGAGTGCGCCGAGCGCCGAGAAATGTACGTTGGACCCAATTAGGAGTGCACCGAGCGCCGGAAAAAAGTGTGTGGGACCCAACCGTTAGTGCGCCGAGCGCCGAGAAAAGTGTGTTGGATACGACATGGAATGCGCTGAGCGCCGGCGAAAAAGTACGGGACCCAAGTAGGAGTGCACCGAGCGCCGGGAAAAGTGTGGGGGGCCCAACTGGGAGGGCGCCGGGCGGCGGGAGAAGTGTGTGGGACCCATCCCGGGGGGCGCCGAGCGCCGAGAAAAGTGTGTGGGACCCAACTGGGAGTGCGCCGAGCGCCGGGAAATGTGTGTGGACCCAACCGGGAGTGCGCCCAGCGCCGAGAAAAGTGTGTGGGACCCAACTGGGAGTGCGCCGAGCGACGGTAAAAGTGTGTGGGACCCAACTGGGGGTGCTACTGGCACCGAGAAAAGTGTGTGGGACCCAACTGAGAGTGCGCCGAGCGCCGATAAAAGTGTGTTGAACCCAACTTGGAGTGCGCTGAGCGCCGGGGAAAGTGTACGGGACTCAACTGGGGGTGCTCCTGGCACCGAGAAAAGCGTGTGGGACCCAACCGGGAGTTCGCCGAGCGCCGAGAAAAGTGTGTGGGACCCAACTGGGAGTTCGCCGAGCGCCGAGAAAAGTGTGTGGGACCCAACTGGGAGTGCGCCGATCGCCGGGAAATGTGTGGACCCAACCGGAGTGCGCCCAGCGCCGAGAAAAGTGTGTGGGACCCAACTGGGAGTGCGCCGGGCGCCGGAAAGAGTGTGTGGGACCCAACTGGGAGGGGGCCGAGCGCCGGGAAAAGTGTGTAGGACCCAACTGGGGGTGCTCCTGGCACCGAGAAAAGTGTGTGGGACCCAATTGAGAGTGCGCCGAGCGCCGGGAAAAGTGGGTGGGACCCAAATGGGAGTGCGCCGAGCGCCGATAAAAGTGTGTTGAACCCAACTTGGAGTGCGCTGAGCGCCGGGGAAAGTGGGTGGGACCCAAATGGGAATGCGCCGAGCGCCGATAAAAGTGTGTTGAACCCAACTTGGAGTGCGCTGAGCGCCGGGGAAAGTGTACGGGACTCAACTGGAGGTGCTCCTGGCACCGAGAAAAGTGTGTGGACTCAACTGGGAGTACACCGAGCGCCGGGAAAGGTGTGAAGGACCCAACTGGGGGTGCTCCTGGCGCCGAGAAAAGTGTGTGGGACCCAACCGGGAGTGCGCCGAGCGCCGAGAAATGTGTGTTGGACCCAACTAGGAGTGCGCTGAGCCCCCTAGAAAAGTGGGTTGGATACGACTTGGAATGCGCTGAGCGCCGGCGAAAAAGTACGGGACCCAAGTAGGAGTGCACCGAGCGCCGAGAAAAGTGTGTGGGACCCAACTGGGAAAGCGCCGAGCGCCGGGAAAAGTGTGTGGGACCACCTGGGAGTGCGCCGAGCGCCGAGAAATGTACGTTGGACCCAATTAGAGTGCGCCGAGAATAGTGTGTGGGACCCAACCGGTAGTGCGCCGAGCGCCGAGAAAAGTGTGTTGGATACGACATGGAATGCGCTGAGCGCCGGCGAAAAAGTACGGGACCCAAGTAGGAGTGCACCGAGCGCCGGGAAAAGTGTGTGGGACCCAACTGGGAGTGCGCCGAGCGCCGGGGAAAGTGTACGGGACTCAACTGGGGGTGCTCCTGGCACCGAGAAAAGTGTGTGGGACTCAACTGGGAGTACGCCGAGCGCCGGGAAAGGTGTGAAGGACCCAACTGGGGGTGCTCCTGGCGCCGAGAAAAGTGTGTGGGAACCAACTTGGAGTGCGCTGAGCGCTGCGGAAAGTGTATGGACACAAGCGGGAGAGCGATGAGCGCCGGCGAATGTGTGTGGGACCCAACTGGGGGAGCTCTTGGCGCCAAGAAAAGTGTGTGGGAACCAACCGGGAGTGCGCCGAGCGCCGAGAAATGTGAGTTGGACCCAACTAGGAGTGCGCCGAGCCCCTAGAAAAGTGTGTTGGATACGACTTGGAATGCGCTGAGCGCCGGCGAAAAAGTACGGGACCCAAGTAGGAGTGCACCGAGCGCCGAGAAAAGTGTGTGGGACCCAACTGGGAAAGTGCCGAGCGCCGGGAAAAGTGTGTGGGACCAATCTGGGAGTGCGCCGAGCGCCGAGAAATGTACGTTGGACCCAATTAGGAGTGCGCCGAGCGCCGGAAAAAAGTGTGTGGGACCCAACCGTTAGTGCGCCGAGCGCCGAGAAAAGTGTGTTGGATACGACATGGAATGCGCTGAGCGCCGGCGAAAAAGTACGGGACCCAAGTAGGAGTGCACCGAGCGCCGGGAAAAGTGTGTGGGACCCAACTGGGAGTGCGCCGAGCGCCGGGAAAAGTGTGTGGGACCCAACCGGGAGTGCGCCGAGCGCCGAGAAAAGTGTGTGGGACCCAACTGGGAGTGCGCCGAGCGCCGGGAAATGTTGTGGACCCAACCGGGAGTGCGCCCAGCGCCGAGAAAGGTGTGTGGGATCCGACTGGGAGTGCGCCGAGCGCCGGTAAAAGTGTGTGGGACCCAACTGGGGGTGCTACTAGCACCGAGAAAAGTGTGTGAGACCCAACTGAGAGTGCGCCGAGCGCCGGGAAAAGTGGGTGGGACCCAAATGGGAGTGCGCCGAGCGCCGATAAAAGTGTGTTGAACCCAACTTGGAGTGCGCTGAGCGCCGGGGAAAGTGTACGGGACTCAACTGGGGGTGCTCCTGGCACCGAGAAAAGTGTGTGGGACCCAACTGGGAGTGCGCCGAGCGCCGGGAAAAGCGTGTGGGACCCAACCGGGAGTTCGCCGAGCGCCGAGAAAAGTGTGTGGGACCCAACTGGGAGTGCGCCGAGCGCCGGGAAATGTGTGTGGACCCAACCGGGAGTGCGCCCAGCGCCGAGAAAAGTGTGTGGGACCCAACTGGGAGTGCGCCGAGCGCCGGTAAAAGTGTGTGGGACCCAACTGGGGGTGCTACTGGCACCGAGAAAAGTGTGTGGGACTCAACTGGGAGTACGCCGAGCGCCGGTAAAGATGTGAAGGACCCAACTGGGGGTGCTCCTGGCGCCGAGAAAAGTGTGTGGGAACCAACTTGGAGTGCGCTGAGCGCTGCGGAAAGTGTAGGGACACAAGCGGGAAAGCGATGAGCGCCGGCAAAAGTGTGTGGGACCCAACTGGGGGAGCTCTTGGCGCCAAGAAAAGTGTGTGGGAACCAAATGTGAGTGCGTCGAGCGCCAGGAAGAGTGGATGTGACTCAAGTGGGGTGCATTAAGCGTTGGGGAAAGTGCGTGAGACCCAACTTAAGGTGCACAAAGCGCCGAGGAAAGTGTGTAGGACCGAATAGAGGGTGCGCCGGGGAAAGTGTATGCGACCCAAGCGGGAGTGCGCTCAGCGCCGGGGTTAATGTGTGGTATTGTGGTACACAAACAACAGTGTGCCAAGCTCTGGGAAAAGTGTGTTGGACCCAACTGTAAGCGCGCCGACGCAGTGGAAAGTGTGTGGGACCGGATTGTGTTTCCAGGAACGACAATAACTAAGTTCTCATTTAGCAACGACTCGATTATTTTATGCGTCAAAATACACGCCTACAAGTACGCCGCGAAGCGGCGTGGGTGTGCACCTTGTAATAATAATATTCTCTCAAAATGGTAGGTTCACTGAGCTTCATTGATGATTCTTGATATAACTGTATATAAACGCTCAACTTCTTACAACCTTATTTACACGACGTTTCGGGCCTAAGCCCTTCTTCCGGTCCACTGAAAACATTGCAAAACAATCTGCATCACCACTACACAGCAACTTCATTTTGGTCCACTGCTCCATCGTGACCGCTCCCCTTTCTTCCCCCTCGGTGTTTCCAGTATAGTGTCAGGTCGGCGTTAGCACCCTGCTATGTTGCTGTGTAGTGGTGATGCAGATTGTTTTGCAATGTTTTCAGCGGACCTGAAGAAGGGC
This sequence comes from Aplectana chamaeleonis, assembly GCA_029168955.1. Classification (NCBI taxonomy): domain Eukaryota; kingdom Metazoa; phylum Nematoda; class Chromadorea; order Rhabditida; family Cosmocercidae; genus Aplectana; species Aplectana chamaeleonis. The sequence continues at coordinate 56,284 of JAPDOI010000577.1, forward strand.
TTAGGCTCGAAACGTTGTGTGAATAAAGTTGTAAGAAGTTGAGCGTTCATATACAGTTATATCAATAATAATAATAATAATAATGATAATAATAATAATAATAATAATAATAATAATAATATTAATAGTAATAATAATAATGATAATAATAATAATAATAATTGACTTACTTGACTTAATCGGTTGGCTTTCGCCTGACGCGGTCATTCCGCATCTTCACCGAGGTGTGCCGTCCTAGTAGTCAGCCGTGTCCATTTTTCACGGTCTTCAGCCACAATTTGAACACATTCCATCCAGCTGTCACTATTCCATTTCCTGCGAAACGAAACATCGCGCCTGAACTGTCTTTCGATGCCGAGTGACTTTAAATCCTCTTTAACCACATCCGTCCAGAACTTTCGCCTACGCCCAGGTGGCCGTTTCCAGACAGGATTTGGAAGCATTTTTAAAGCGTGTTGTACGAGACGATCCGGCGTTCTTCTTAGTATATGCCCGAGCAGTCGAAGTCGACTTTCCATTGCTGCTTGAGATGGCGTTAGGAGATGCTGGCACCTCCCTCGTGTCAAGCGTTGATGTACTGCGTCGATTTCCTTGTAAAGGTCTTCGTTATGGCATACACGCGGCCAGAAATATCCAAGCAAACGCCTAAAAGCTTCCTCTCCGTGCAATCCAACCTTTCCATCTGCGTTTTCGGTGCTGCCCACGTCTCCGATCCGTACATCATGATAGGGCGAATAGCGGATAGGTAGACGCGCAACTTGACTTCCTTCGCGATGGTGGTAGACCACAAACACTTGGTTAGAGAATTGAATGCAGACGTAGCTTTCGCACATCGTTGTCGAATATCCGCTGCATAACTACCATCGTTCTTCAGCAAACAGCCCAAATAACAGAAATCGTCCACCAGTTCGATACGTTGTCCGTCCACACAAACTCCAGTTGAAGGCCTCTGAGAGACCCACATCTGCTTGCATTTGTCGGGACGAAGACGAAGTCCATAGGCTGCGGCATACTTCGAAACGAGGTTCACAATCCTTTGCAGTTTTGCGTTGTTTTCAGCGAATAACACAATGTCGTCGGCGTACTCCAGGTCGACAAGGGAGCGTCCTGATGGTGTTAGGATCACATCCGCAGGAAACTGTTCTGCAACTCTACGCATGATGTCATCAACGGCGAAGTTGAAAAGAAAAGGTCCTGCAACGGCTCCTTGCCTTACTCCTGTTTTCACCTCGAAAGCTGACGTAAATCCGACAGGTGTACGAACTGCTGCTGTTGTTCCTTTGTTCATGTCCTCGATTAACCGAACATACTTTTCCGGGACTCCATCTGCTCGCAGAGCATTGAGCAATCGATCACGATGAGCAGAGTCGAACGCGGCTTCAAAGTCCAAAAAAGCAAGCTGTAATGGCTTCGAAAACCGCTGCCACAATTCAATTACTCTTCTCACGACGAACACTTGGTCGATGGTCGATCTTCCAGGTCGAAAACCGGCTTGCTCATCTCTGGTCGTTCCTTCACGATGTTTGATAAGTCGCTCGAGAATGATACGTTCTAAAACCTTGTACATGACACGAAGTAGAGAGATTCCTCTGTAGTTCTTAGGATCCGTGACGGATAGCTTCTTGTGAAGAGGTACGATGATCGCATGTCTCCACGAATCGGGTATCCTTTCGCTCATCCATATGGCACGGATGGTGTTGGTCATTTCACGAATCCCAGACGGAGGAAGAGCCTTCAGCATTTCAGCAGTGATGTTGTCATCTCCACCTGCCTTTCCATTCTTCATTTTCCGGACACAATCCAAAACTTCAGGCTCAGTCGGCGGTTCCTCAATGACATCGTAATGTGCTCTCTGAACATGCGGGAGCTCAGGTACTGATGGCGCTGGACGATTCAGTAGTGAACTGAAGTAATCCTTCCATATTGGCAGCGTCGCATCACCAACTGCAACTCCATTGGTAGTGTTCAAGACAGGAGAACATCTCTTCATCTTCCCGCTATACTGTCGCAGCAACGTGTAGGCTTTCTTCGGATTCTTCTCCTCCCAAGCCTTCTCGAACTCCTTAGCTCTACACGTCCACTCTCGTTCGCGGTCACTTTGAAGCTGCCGACGCAACTTCCTCCTCAGACGCTTCTCCTCCACGAAGTTTCCTGCAGTTCGGAGAGCACATACTCTGATGTAGGTAGATGTTGTTTCTTCTGAGACGTAGGCGAACTTCTTCTTAGGCTGTACAACAGGGAGTGCCTCTTTCGAAGCGTCCTGGATGCACTTGACAAAAGAATCCGTGTCGCAAAGTTTCTTCTTAGTCCGTGCTCCGATGTGAATAGAAACGCGTTGTCGGAAATTCCTTCTGCACTCTTCATCTCTGAGACTTGTCATGTCAATCCTCTGGAGAGGCTGAGCCCCTCGCTTCCTCTTATGAATCCTCGCAGTGAAGTTCAACAGAACAGGACGGTGATCCGAATCGAATGCGACATCCCACACAGCTCTAGATCTTCGAATGTCCGATACTGGAATATTCCTCGTCAGAACATAGTCAAGCTGTAGTTCCAAAGTTGTCATCTTCCGCTTCCGCTGCTCTTCTGGAGATAGCCGGGTTGGTCCCTGCCACGTAAGCTGATGGCGGCGATGATTCCTCTTGAATGTCGATGCAATAATCAGACCACTGCGTTCACAAAAGTCGACAAGGCGGTAGCCATTGTCCGATGTTTGCTCCACTGGGTAGAACCATTAACCGAGTACTTCGGATTCCTGATCAAGTCCCATCTTCGCATTTGCGTCAATCCCCACGACAACAGCATGTTGACAAGGTATCCTGGCCAGCAACGTATTGAGTTCCTCATGAAACGCATCCTTCGAATTGTCTTCGGCGGTTTCAGTGGGCGCATGAGCACTCACTATCCACAGATTGAATCCTCTGTGATCCCGCAGTCGTACGAATGCATTCCGACACGACGTTGAGCCGAACTCCTTGACCATACCATTGAAATCCTTCCTTACAGCTATTGCACAGCCTCCCACTCTCCTATCGTCAGCGTTACCGCAGTAGATGGTGTACTCTCCGACGCTGATGACGGGTCTATCCTTGAGGCGGGTTTCCTGCAAAGCAGCAAACGGTGCATGGAAATAGCTCAGAAAATTGGACGGCGCAGATTGTTGGATATCACTCGACAGCGATCGACAGTTCAGGGTGGCGAAATTGTGGCTTGTGGCCAAAGACTCCATGAACTCCTTAGGTACGGATCCTAAGGTGTTATGGACCAGAGGCCTTAGTGTGCCGGACGGCGACACCTTTATGCAATGTGCGGGATACTTTCGCGATATAGTTGTGCACGCTATATCGCTCGAACGTTCCCTGTGTACACTCAAACGTCTGCTGGGTTCAGTAGAAGCAGGGGCACCAACGAGCAGGTACCAACAGACTTGTATACACACCCCCAATAATAATAATAATAATAATAATAGCTCCCAACTTCTCTGTTCTTGAAACCTCGGCATTTGAAATGATGTGTTTTGTTATACTTCTGCCTTGCGAGGTTTTTACGATGGAACTTTATGGAGCGGCCTGACGTTTCGACGTTACCGTCGTCTTCAGAGGCCTGAGCGTGACGCAAGATTAGAACATGAACTACCCGATCAAGCGCTCAAACCGCCGAGGCATTTTCGATGTGCCCTCAGAGCCACGCCGGAAAAACCCTCAATCTGTGAGACACTCACTCTTTGTCCCACCGGTGACACAGGAAAACCACTCTCGACTGACCAAGTAAGGAATGAACTTGACTAAGTGCAGGGCGCGTAATATGAAATCGCGCTCAACACTCAGATAAATGGTCGGTCTACAGCTCGCATAGTGGAATAGAAGGCAAAAAGTCACTGGTTATTGATGGGCATTCGTTGCGATTGTTGATGCGTGGATTTCTTTCGAAAATCCAGAAAGCCTCCAAGGCTCTTCTTGCTGATATGTTCGCCTCAACTGATAAGATCGTGCACTTCACTTCATAATCAGCTCCGTGATGGGGACCATTTCTGTGGCTGCCTAGCGGTGTTGTTGAGAGGTTCACTCTCCTCTTCCCTGCCAGATGTTCTTTAACTCGTATTGATAGCATCCTCCCAGTCTCACCGATGTAGGTGGAATTGCAGGCAAGGCATTCTAGTTGGTAGATAACACCTGTTGTTGAACAATCCCCGATCTTTCCATATGGGCAGATGATGCAGTCATTTGATGAGCAACGTTTGTCGTAGAGTCTATTCCGCACGAGTTGTCGTTTAAAGTTTTCATTAGGGATGTTGACAAGAATGACGTCATTTTGCAACTGTGCCCTCACGATACTTCGTTGAATCGCTGCGCTGAGTTCATCAGAAACAAATGGGACACAGAGAGACAACTTCCCTTGACGCGATCGTTGTTCCCGACTCCTGTGGGGTCGACGATTCCTTTGTAGAGCAGGATAGCCATTCAAGGCTGCAACCTCTGATGCCAACCGTAGTGACTCTTGGAGTTCATCTCCATCCGTGCATATCCGCCTTACCGTTCGGAACATATTTCCTACCACCGCCCGTTTTACTGCGATTGGATGAGCCGATTGAGAATGGACGATGATGTTTTTCGAGCTCGGCTTCCGATACCATTTAACAAGAACTATTCCGTCAGACAGTTTGATCTGTGCATTCAGGAAAGGGAGCCAACCGTCGTGCGGAGTTTCCCTTGTGAATGTGATGAACGGTGATTGTTCATTCAATAGGCGGAAGCATTCGTCCATCTCGGACTGCGTCGATGTCACAATGTAGCAGTCGTCTATATATCTACAGTACAACAGCGGTCGACGTTCAAGCACGGGCTCTTCTACTTTGCTCATGAAACATATCGCAAGCACGGGTGCTAAGCGTTGATCCATTGCTAGGCCTCTCAGTTGTGAGAAATATTCGCCTGACCACACAAATATGTTACAGCGCAAACATTCTTTGATCAGGGTCAAAATCTGAGCTTTGCTGAGGCCAAAGGTGTTCACACTGTCAGCATGCTGATCCAGCATTTCGGACAAGGCCTGAAGGGCTTGCTCGTTCTGCACATTCGTGTAGAGAGATGTCACGTCAAATGACTCCGAGACACAACTCTCTTCGAAATTCGTGCTGTGCAATCGTGCAAGAAGTTCGTTTGTATTCGTCAAGTGAGAAGGCACGTTAGTTAGCAACTGACTTACAATGGAATTCAAAAACCATGCGATTCTGTCAGTTGGACCTCCTACGCCGCTGATTATTGGTCTTATTTTGTATCTGTCTGGATCCGTGGACCGCATGTGGTCGTGAGAGAGCTTGTGAGTTTTTATAAGACTGTAGAAAACCGGACAGGATGGATTATCCAGCTTGAGTCTACTGAGCATCCTCTCACTAATACCAGCAGATTTCCCAATCGACATCCAAACGTGGTTCAGCTTTTTGCATTGCGATAAATACTCTCTTTCACTTGAATGACGATAGATTGAGCCATCCCGTAGGTGTTGCTCCGTTATTGCCCGGTCTAGGGATTGTGGCATTATCACGAATTCCCCGCCTTTATCGCTGACAGAGATTCGCAACGTTCCATTCGCTCTTAAATAACGTAATTCCTTTAGTCCATGCCATTGATCGGTTGTTAAGTTAGACCGAAAACGCCGTCTATTGTTTTCGAGAGCAGATATGATATCAGATGATAAAATTCTGATCTTGATGTCGACTTCTGGCACTGGGTTAGGTTCACTGTAGATGGTACGTGGGAATGGAATCGGTGGTAGCGAGCGGCGATCACCCCCTGCATTTTGCTGCCTTCGAGACTCGTTACTGTTTTTTGCACGGAGTTGATCTCTAAGGGTCTGCAGGGCTCCCACAACCTTACGAAACGTTAACGCTGTGATCTTCTGTGAGGGCGAGAACGATGGTCCAAGATTCAAAGCGCTCAAGGCATTGGGCGACAGAATGATATCACCAAGAACAGTAACTCTTGCCTGTGTTTCCCCATTTTGAGTGTGAGTGGTTCCCCTGGGCAACGAGTGGACAATTTGTGATGTGCCGCCTTCGTCATGAGAATTTTCCCGGGATGAAACCAAAAGCCTATCGTATTTTGCGCATAGGTTAGCTCGAACTCTAGAACGAATAGTGTCACATACATATCTTGACTCACCTTCGATTCTCCTCCAAGTCTGGCTAGGTAGAAGACGCTTGCATGCTTGTTCTTTCGATACACATTTCAACAAGGACGAATACAACACACGCTGTCTCTCTTTGATCACAACATTGAGAATCGTGCGGTAGATGTTACGAATCCGCGGGTGATCTTCGGCGAGATTGCAGGTTGCACCAATCTTCTTCCTTCTGACAAACTCCGGCAGCACGTCATTCTCCTTGCATCGTCGGAGGAATTTCAGACATTGGCGAGTATGCACCACTTTTTGACGAAGCGAGATGGCTTCGCGTACGAGAGAGAAGAGGCTTGGCGGTACGTGTCTTAATAGCTCCCAACTTCTCTCTTCTTGAAACCTCGGCATTTGAAATGATGTGTTTTGTTATACTTCTGCCTTGCGAGGTTTTTACGATGGAACTTTATGGAGCGGCCTGACGTTTCGACGTTACCGTCGTCTTCAGAGGCCTGAGCGTGACGCAAGATTAGAACATGAACTACCCGATCAAGCGCTCAAACCGCCGAGGCATTTTCGATGTGCCCTCAGAGCCACGCCGGAAAAACCCCTCAATCTGTGAGAGACACTCACTCTTTGTTCCACCGGTGACACAGGAAAACCACTCTCGACTGACCAAGTAAGGAATGAACTTGACTAAGTGCAGGGCGCGTAATATGAAATCGCGCTCAACACTCAGATAAATGGTCGGTCTACAGCTCGCATAGTGGAATATAAGGCAAAAAGTCACTGGTTATTGATGGGCATTCGTTGCGATTGTTGATGCGTGGATTTCTTTCGAAAATCCAGAAAGCCTCCAAGGCTCTTCTTGCTGATATGTTCGCCTCAACTGATAAGATCGTGCACTTCACTTCATAATCAGCTCCGTGATGGGGACCATTTCTGTGCCTGCCTAGCGGTGTTGAGAGGTTCACTCTCCTCTTCCCTGCCAGATGTTCTTTAACTCGTATTGATAGCATCCTCCCAGTCTCACCGATGTAGGTGGAATTGCAGGCAAGGCATTCTAGTTGGTAGATAACACCTGTTGTTGAACAATCCCCGATCTTTCCATATGGGCAGATGATGCAGTCATTTGATGAGCAACGTTTGTCGTAGAGTCTATTCCGCACGAGTTGTCGTTTAAAGTTTTCATTAGGGATGTTGACAAGAATGACGTCATTTTGCAACTGTGCCCTCACGATACTTCGTTGAATCGCTGCGCTGAGTTCATCAGAAACAAATGGGACACAGAGAGACAACTTCCCTTGACGCGATCGTTGTTCCCGACTCCTGTGGGGTCGACGATTCCTTTGTAGAGCAGGATAGCCATTCAAGGCTGCAACCTCTGATGCCAACCGTAGTGACTCTTGGAGTTCATCTCCATCCGTGCATATCCGCCTTACCGTTCGAACATATTTCCTACCACCGCCCGTTTTACTGCGATTGGATGAGCCGATTGAGAATGGACGATGATGTTTTTCGAGCTCGGCTTCCGATACCATTTAACAAGAACTATTCCGTCAGACAGTTTGATCTGTGCATTCAGGAAAGGGAGCCAACCGTCGTGCGGAGTTTCCCTTGTGAATGTGATGAACGGTGATTGTTCATTCAATAGGCGGGAGCATTCGTCCATCTCGGACTGCGTCGATGTCACAATGTAGCAGTCGTCTATATATCTACAGTACAACAGCGGTCGACGTTCAAGCACGGGCTCTTCTACTTTGCTCATGAAACATATCGCAAGCACGGGTGCTAAGCGTTGACCCATTGCTAGGCCTCTCAGTTGTGAGAAATATTCGCCTGACCACACAAATATGTTACAGCGCAAACATTCTTTGATCAGGGTCAAAATCTGAGCTTTGCTGAGGCCAAAGGTGTTCACACTGTCAGCATGCTGATCCAGCATTTCGGACAAGGCCTGAAGGGCTTGCTCGTTCTGCACATTCGTGTAGAGAGATGTCACGTCAAATGACTCTGAGACACAACTCTCTTCGAAATTCGTGCTGTGCAATCGTGCAAGAAGTTCGTTTGTATTCGTCAAGTGAGAAGGCACGTTAGTTAGCAACTGACTTACAATGGAATTCAAAACCATGCGATTCTGGTCAGTTGGACCTCCTACGCCGCTGATTATTGGTCTTATTTTGTATCTGTCTGGATCCGTGGACCGCATGTGGTCGTGAGAGAGCTTGTGAGTTTTTATAAGACTGTAGAAAACCGGACAGGATGGATTATCCAGCTTGAGTCTACTGAGCATCCTCTCACTAATACCAGCAGATTTCCCAATCGACATCCAAACGTGGTTCAGCTTTTTGCATTGCGATCAAATACTTTCACTTGAATGACGATAGATTGAGCCATCCCGTAGGTGTTGCTCCGTTATTGCCCGGTCTAGGATTGTGGCATTATCACGGAATTCCCCGCCTTTATCGCTGACAGAGATTCGCAACGTTCCATTCGCTCTTAAATAACGTAATTCCTTTAGTCCATGCCATTGATCAGGTTGTTAAGTTAGACCGAAAACGCCGTCTATTGTTTTCGAGAGCAGATAGGATATCAGATGATAAAATTCTGATCTTGATGTCGACTTCTGGCACTGGGTTAGGTTCACTGTAGATGGTACGTGGGAATGGAATCGGTGGTAGCGAGCGGCGATCACCCCCTGTATTTTGCTGCCTTTGAGACTCGTTACTGTTTTTCGCACGGAGTTTATCTCTAAGGGTCTGCAGGGCTCCCACAACCTTACGAAACGTTAACGCTGTGATCTTCTGTGAGGGCGAGAACGATGGTCCAAGATTCAAAGCGCTCAAGGCATTGGGCGACAGAATGATATAGAATGATATTCGGCTCAACGTCGTGTCGGAATGCATTCGTACGACTGCGGGATCACAGAGGATTCAATCTGTGGATAGTGAGTGCTCATGCGCCCACTGAATGTGCAGAACGAGCAAGCCCTTCAGGCCTTGTCCGAAATGCTGGATCAGCATGCTGACAGTGTGAACACCTTTGGCCTCAGCAAAGCTCAGATTTTGACCCTGATCAAAGAATGTTTGCGCTGTAACATATTTGTGTGGTCAGGCGAATATTTCTCACAACTGAGAGGCCTAGCAATGGGTCAACGCTTAGCACCCGTGCTTGCGATATGTTTCATGAGCAAAGTAGAAGAGCCCGTGCTTGAACGTCGACCGCTGTTGTACTGTAGATATATAGACGACTGCTACATTGTGACATCGACGCAGTCCGAGATGGACGAATGCTTCCGCCTATTGAATGAACAATCACCGTTCATCACATTCACAAGGGAAACTCCGCACGACGGTTGGCTCCTTCCTGAATGCACAGATCAAAACTGTCTGACGGAATAGTTCTTGTTAAATGGTATCGGAAGCCGGAGCTCGAAAACATCATCGTCCATTCTCAATCGGCTCATCCAATCGCAGTAAAACGGGGCGGTGGTAGGAAATATGTTCCGAACGGTAAGGCGGATATGCACGGATGGAGATGAACTCCAAGAGTCACTACGGTTGGCATCAGAGGTTGCAGCCTTGAATGGCTATCCTGCTCTACAAAGGAATCGTCGACCCCACAGGAGTCGGGAACAACGATCGCGTCAAGGGAAGTTGTCTCTCTGTGTCCCATTTGTTTCTGATGAACTCAGCGCAGCGATTCAACGAAGTATCGTGAGGGCACAGTTGCAAAATGACGTCATTCTTGTCAACATCCCTAATGAAAACTTTAAACGACAACTCGTGCGGAATAGACTCTTACGACAAACGTTGCTCATCAAATGACTGCATCATCTGCCCATATGGAAAGATCGGGGATTGTTCAACAACAGGTGTTATCTACCAACTAGAATGCCTTGCCTGCAATTCCACCTACATCGGTGAGACTGGGAGGATGCTATCAATACGAGTTAAAGAACATCTGGCAGGGAAGAGGAGAGTGAACCTCTCAACACCGCTAGGCAGGCACAGAAATGGTCCCCATCACGGAGCTGATTATGAAGTGAAGTGCACGATCTTATCAGTTGAGGCGAACATATCAGCAAGAAGAGCCTTGGAGGCTTTCTGGATTTTCGAAAGAAATCCACGCATCAACAATCGCAACGAATGCCCATCAATAACCAGTGACTTTTTGCCTTATATTCCACTATGCGAGCTGTAGACCGACCATTTATCTGAGTGTTGAGCGCGATTTCATATTACGCGCTCCTGCACTTAGTCAAGTTCATTCCTTACTTGGTCAGTCGAGAGTGGTTTTCCTGTGTCACCGGTGGAACAAAGAGTGAGTGTCTCTCACAGATTGAGGGGTTTTTCCGGCGTGGCTCTGAGGGCACATCGAAAATGCCTCGGCGGTTTGAGCGCTTGATCGGGTAGTTCATGTTCTAATCTTGCGTCACGCTCAGGCTTCTGAAGACGACGGTAACGTCGAAACGTCAGGCCGCTCCATAAAGTTCCATCGTAAAAACCTCGCAAGGCAGAAGCATAACAAAACACAATAATAATAATAATAATAATAATAATAATAATAATAATAATAATAATAATAATAATAATAATAATAATAATAATAATAATAATAATAATAATAATAGTAATAATAGTAATAATAATAATAATAATAATGATAATAGTATTAATAATAATAATAATAATAATAATAATAATAATAATGATAATAATAATAATAATAATAATAATAATAATAATAATAATAATAATAATAATAATAATAATAATAATAATAATAATAATAATAATATTATTATTATTATTATTAATATTATTATTATTATTATTATTATTATTATTATACGAAAATAATTGAAAATTAGAAAATTATAAATAATATGATTAATACGAATTCTTATTCAGAAGAACCAATGAATAATTAGCGGACTAATAACCTTCCACTCGCCGTGAAGTATGAGGCTAAGCGTTGTTGAACCATTCCGATCATGAAGAGAAAATCAGATTTATTCGAAAAAATCAATACTATACTTGGGCCTCTATTATTCCGGGACACTGCTGAGAGCCTTCACTGTATTGCTGTTTCCTTCTTTTATCGCTTCGGCCCATGACATGGCACATTCAAACAAGGACTCCGTGATATTCCTCGCCTGCGTGCGTGAGCGTCGCGTTTTCTGGCTTGTCCAGGCACCATTAGAGACCGTACGGAGTGAATGCGGCTTTTCGGTAACTGTTGAAGCCCATGTAGAATAAAAATGGAGTGATGAGATGTTTTCGGATAAAAGGCAGATACGAACGGAACGTGTCTAAGGTTTGCAGCACGGAACAAAAATTGGACGCATAGATCACACCTACGGCGAAACGCTGACGACCACCATGCCCCTTAAAGGCATCGTACGCGCTGAAAACCATGTCTCGTTTTTGAGTGTTTTTGAGTTGTTACACCCCTATAGTAACTAAAGTTAGCGAAAAGTCCCCTCGAAAACGTTAACATTTCTAGGAGAAACCGTTTCAAAAACCTTCTGCAAATCATTTGAAATTCGCGCCGGCATCGACTCGGGATAGTTACGCGGATGGCGCAAGGAGCAGTTCTACAATTTGTGCATTGGCGCAGCGTTGGAAACAATTCGCCGACGACTACAATGCACTGACTGCACTGACTGGGCCCTGCACAGCGTCCTTGCTCGTTGTGTGACGAGAAATTTCCAGTCGATAATGCCACTTTCGTCCGACGGTGCGTCAGCGTGCCCTATACTTAGCGACGCGACGTTCTGCTCAAATATTGCGAAAGTGCCAAATGACTGACGGAAGGGCCGGCCCCTTTTGACGGAATTCCTTACTTTCCACTTCCTCTATGCTCACAATGGCACGTTTTTGAGCAGCCAAGCTCGTTGTACGTTCTCACAGGGGCCCGAGGAAGAGATTGAGCATAAAAAATGGAAAGTGGATTCCAGCACGAACGATGCCTTTAAGTCATTATTTTCCAGCAAGGAACCTGGAAAAAGGATCATCTACATACATATATATCATTTCCTTCCTGCAGGAAAAACACTTTTCGATAATCATTAATAAGAGTTTAATAGCCACAGGCGAGGTTAAACCTGCTTAGAGAGAAGTTGTTATTCTATAATTTTTTTTGTCTTTTCGGTATGTAGCTGCCGAAAGAAATGTTCAACGAATGTTGATCCCAGATTGCAAGGCACCATCAAAAAACCGTTGAATATAAAAAAGGGATAAGCAAAAAAATCCATGACTGTCAAACTTTAACAAATATGGTAATTATGAAAAATTGTCCACGTGCGACTCTCCATAAAGAAGTTTTAACAATCTTGGTCTCGCTTGAACCACCGAATACCACAAATTATGAAAAAAATTTTTATGGAAAGAACTCGCCGTAGCGGTGCACGGAGGGAATAATATAGATGAACATTACGAGTAAATACAGCTGCAGTCAGCTGTTTGTTTTTCTTATTCTGGAAACAGTCAAAACTAAGCGGCGCATTCAAAATCTCGTGAAAAAAATCTCAAAAAATGATTTCAAAAATACAAGGTGAAAAGGAGTTTCACCCAATAAACCAAACAATTCCCAGAAGAGAAGTTTATAATTGAAAGTAGAAACGATTAAATGACATTAAATCCTTCGCAGACCACGTGAAATATTCGCAGTGATGCAAGCCCAACAAATTAAAAAACTGAAGCGTTTAACAATTGAAATTTGAAATAGAAAATCAAACTAAGGAGCCATTCCTCTTAAAGTCTTCGAGGGAGGGCTGGGAGATGCTGAGGCAACTGAAGGCAATTGATCGATTCCAAGCAATGCAATGGATTGCATTTTTATCACTGCCGCAGCTGATAACATTCTATGGGGAGATGTCAGACTGTTCCCTCGTTGCTCGAGGTATCATCCGTGCCGCTTCCCCCGTTCGTGAGCGTTCTTTCCGCGAATTTCAATTCATACACCTGGGTCGCGCCAGTCACCAACCATGACTATGATCGCGGGGAAATTCTACTCGGAGTAGAATTTCGTGATGGCGGTTTCCTCGTGTGTGCCCTCCTAAACTACGCAGTGTTTCGTCATTCTCTGACACTGCCTAAGAGGCTGATCTCACAACGACGTGACGATAAGGGAAAGGCCACCATGAAAGGGCCAAATAATGTGAACATGAGCTTGACCTCACATCACCATTTCGTTCGCAGTGTTATTTTTTAGGTTTCCTAGACCCCGAAAACCCTCTCTACATCTAGCCCCTGAAAGCGTAAAGTGCCAGTTTAGTGACACTCTAATGTGAATGTGAGGTTGAGGTTTCGAATAGTTTGCTACCACCCCTCATTTCTAAAGGATTTGACGTTTTCGCTCCAAGTGAACAATTCGCGTTCGCAGAATCATCCTGTGTGTAGTGGAGTTCCACAGGGTTTCACCGATCATGGAGAATATATACACGAACGAGCTGGGGGACTTATTAAGTGGGTTTGGAGTAGATTTCTGTGCGTTTGCAGACGATATAAAGATTTTTCGCAGGGCGGGCTCCAAAGAGGACATTGACGCAATTCAAAATGTTTGATATGATGGAAAATACTTTAAAATTATCTCAATTTTTGAGTGTTCTGAAAATTTGTGAAGAATGCTGCAAAAATAAAGCAAGTCAATCGTTTTGCCGACCCAATCATAGAAAAACGTTGTTATATCCATTTTCGCAAAAGAATGCAGACATTTCATCAATGACGGTAATTGAACCCCTGACCGTCTGCCTAAAATCTCCGCTCCCTACCTGTGGCTCCATCCATTGATAGCGGTGTGTTGCGAAAAACGGTGGACTTCGAGGCAATGACTCATCACCATGACCACAGATCTCTATTTTAGGGTTATTTAATGCTGGATTTATATATTATTATATTTATTACATGAACGGGGTCATGTCATCATAAGAAAAATAAATGAGAAAAAAAGGATAAATTGGAATATACTCAGTAACAACCACTAAATGACATCCACTATAGTCAACAGCCTCACGTCGGATTTAGGTAGCAGTCAACAGTGTTTTTGAATACCCGTAAGTTGTGAGAAACAGGCAATCTCTTGCTCAATTTTAAGAAATCTGAGCCGGCTCTAACAGAAAAAAAGTGTGACCGGCTCCTTAACCTAGCTCTTGGAATTACGAGTTTCTGAGAACCTCCTCTGGTTATAGAGCTTCTCAAGGACCAAAAGTCGCTCAATTTAAGACCACAATTACCATGCACTATTTTATGGAACATAATCAAATCAAATTTCAGTCTCTTGTACGCCAGTGAGCGCAAGTTGAAGATACGATTCCGTTCATGGGAAGGAGGAATCCGGTCATACGAAAAACCTTGCGTCCTTATCAACAGTTTTCTAGTAAAATTATTCTTGACACGCTCGAGCCTTGCTACGACCTGTTTCTTGTATGGGCTGAAAATCACTGTTCCATATTCGAGCAGCGGCCTCACATATGTCCTAAATGCTCTGAGAAGCGCGGTACTGTTATTTGTGGAAAGAGCCCTGAATAAGCTGTATACAGCCCTCGTAGCTTTCCCCGCAATGCGTTCACATTTGGTGTGCCCAACATAAGTATATCTACTAATATTGCACGAAATGGTGAAAGAACTCTTTAAGGCAGTGTTCACGATCAATCTTGGGTGTTCATCTTCTTACATATTATGATAGGTCAAGAGCTTACTGTGACAGCAGCGTCAGGAAGAAATGACGAGAAGGCGCTCTTTTTGCCTAAGCAGGACCTTTTGTGTGACGTCATATTTTTGAGAATGGAAAGATTGATCGGTGTGAAGGAATGGAGCCTTTCCATGTGATAACGTGATCCACCTCATCCACTGCTACTTATCGGAGCCATCACCTTTGCTGACCGGCTGTTTACGTGTTCAAGCTTCTTCAGAAAGGATTTGTTTGGGAGGCGGTATGGCCAAATGGGTTTGCTAGTCCACGCGATTTTCACCCACTTCCCGATTGTTTTTCGTGATTCTCTCTTCACTTTTTTCATCGTGAGCTCCCAAAGCTCATGTTTCTGTGGAAAAACTAGGGATTTTTTTATCGTGAACCTTGCGTTTAAATTTATAGCGAAACAACACATTACAAGGTAGTAATTTGATTGAGTAATAACTTAATAACTTGAGGTCCGGAGCAAAATTCAATGACAGAATCGGAAAGAGCGTGCCCGAATTGACCAAGAAGCACTAACAGATCTTGAAAAGCCCATACATGGGTAGTGAGGTTCCCTAGTCAGAGTAAACAACAAAATGTGTAACACGCGTTTTTACAGTGTTATCGGAATAATGCAATCTACTGTATGTACATATTGGTTCTTTAGGTTTCGATACAATGTGTCAGTTTCTCAAGTAATCTATGTGTCCGATCGGATTACATTCAGGGAGCGGAACTGGTGGAAGCCGAAATCCTTACCGCTCAAATGCATTTGCCCATAGGAGAGAAACTGGAAGATGAGAAAACCGATGAGGATGCTGCGGTGTATTTCCATGGCAGGTTTTCTAGCTATTTCTAGAAATTCGATCATTTGAAAGCTTTTCATCGGTGTGAAATAGAGGCAAATTCCGGATCGGATGAGATTCTGAAAATCAAGGAGCGAGTTCGAATCACCACTGCACTGTTCACAAGTGCAACACCATCATCACCTGAAGAGACGTCGTCTGTGCAGCCGAAAGAACCCGCGTCACCTCCTCGAATAGAAAAAGCCATCAATAACACAGTGAGAATTGACAGTTTTGACACTACCATTAAACGGGAGAATTTCGCTATTAAGGGTGAAAAATCCGAGTTGAAGTCCAAAAGCTATGCAGGAGCGGACGCCGATTTGCTTCAGATTGGACTTGCTACCGGTGCTCCTTTGGACCTCGAGTCTGAAGGAAACCATCTGGTTGCCTATCGTACGAGGAATGTTCCAAGGTGAAATGATCTCCAGATTGGGATTTTCAACAAGTACAGTTTTAGAACACATAGGGTCAGACTAAAACGGCGACACAACGGATTTTGATGACCAATAGCCTTCACACAGTGTTTTCTGGTACTCTATGCGAGAACAGTCGCGGCAGCGCGGAAAACTGATAGTGAGAGTTGAGTCGGGCAGGGCCAAAAACGCATATGTCATTCGTTCCACAACAGCAGCCATCTGGTTAAACCAGGCTTTGAATTTCCGCCATTTTTCATGTCTTGACCAGGTGCAATGGGCAAAAGTGTAAAAAAATGTGTCAAAACAGTGCTATGTTATGGTGCGTTTATAGGGTGCTTATGCCAAAAATATGTAGCCACAAAAACGCAGCGGGAGACCCCCGAAGTCGACTCTCCTTCAGCGGAAAGAGCCCATGACTTTCAAGCTTCGTTTCACCAAACTGCACCCACCCCGTCGCAGCGACTCGTTTGGCCTTGGTCGCAGATGAATAATAAGTTGTTGCAAATAAAGGTCATGAGTTCGGTACTTATTCAGAACCTTGCTTCAGAGTTCCTTCACCTCCAGATGCTTCGCTTCCGCTTTTCCACAATCCTGCAAGCGTCAGAGCAAAGAGTTTAGTGGTAAGGGGTTATGTTGGATTTAATAACATAACATCGTATGTGTCAAAACGAAATTCATATCACTCGACACGGGTGCACTCGCGCTCGAACCTGCTCGCCTTCGCGGGAATGCGTTCTAATATAGCTTATGACATTCAGTTTTTCTTGCAATGGGCTCATACTAATGGGGAGAAGAGCAAAAACGTTTTGGAAATAGAAAAGAAAAAATGAGTATCTGCAACGATGAACAATAGTTTCCAATGACAAACGACACTAATCCTATGAAAACTTTATTGCTATTAAGACCATTCCCCCTAACCTTTCTTGTTGTGAACAGATGATTAAAGCACAAGGAAACAAAATGTTTTCAGCACCCGAAAACGGCGTTCGAAAGGTTGGCCGTTGACTACAAGGAACGGCTTACGGGTGCTGGAGACATGGACAAATTTTTGAAGTCGATTTACTCCAACGCGTACATTGCCCTCATCGATGCCAAAGATGCGCCGAATGTGCGAGTTCCATTAACTATGAGGCGAGCGCAGATGAGACTTGGATGATTACAGACGGCTGGGCAATGACAAGATGACATTGCAGAGATGACGAAAATGTGCATTGTAAATACTTGGTTATGCTCAGCAAAAAATGCAATCTTTGGTGAGACATTGATATTATTATATTTCAAGAATATTTATTGAATAAATGTGCGAATAAAACTTCTATTTGAGTACTGTTCAGAAGAAAAGATTGGCAATGCACAACCTATATCTCGTCTCTAGTTTCTCACAGAACTTGTTTTTCATTACGTGAGGTATCACGCACACATTTAGACACGAGAATTCTCTTTCAAAATGGTAGGAAAAGCCAGTGAAGATTCCCATCGGGCCAATCATCTGATAATTCGATAGCCTTTCAAAAAACTGAGTGAAAAATATGACACGATCACATTTCGAGACAGATTCGCGTTTTCTAACCTTCAAAGATTGATTCTGAACGTCATTTAATTTCGGCAGTAAAAATGCCAAAGCTAAGGTCCCGGGGAGATTTGAACTCCCGTCGCAGGATTCAGAGTCCTGAGTGCTAACCGCTACACCACGGGACCGGTGAGCATAGCGCACCAAACAGAAAATACCCGTAGACCCCTTCGATGTAGGCCATGTTGACAACTGCGTGTCAGGTACTCGTCTTCATTAATTCTATCGCGCTAATCATCTGATAATTCGATAGCCTTTCGAAAAACTGAGTGAAAAATATGACACGATCACATTTCGAGACAGATTCGCGTTTTCTAACCTTCAAAGATTGATTCTGAACGTCATTTAATTTCGGCAGTAAAAATGCAAAAGCTAAGGTCCCGGGGAGATTTGAACTCCCGTCGCAGGATTCAGAGTCCTGAGTGCTAACCGCTACACCACGGGACCGGTGAGCATAGCGCACCAAACAGCAAATACCCGTAGACCCCTTCGATGTAGGCCATGTTGACAACTGCGTGTCAGGTACTCGTCTTCATTAATTCTATCGCGCTAATCATCTGATAATTCGATAGCCTTTCGAAAAACTGAGTGAAAAATATGACACGATCACATTTCGAGACAGATTCGCGTTTTCTAACCTTCAAAGATTGATTCTGAACGTCATTTAATTTCGGCAGTAAAAATGCAAAAGCTAAGGTCCCGGGGAGATTTGAACTCCCGTCGCAGGATTCAGAGTCCTGAGTGCTAACCGCTACACCACGGGACCGGTGAGCATAGCGCGCCAAACAGAAAATACCCGTAGACCCCTTCGATGTAGGCCATGTTGACAACTGCGTGTCAGGTACTCGTCTTCATTAATTTTATCGCGCTAATCATCTGATAATTCGATAGCCTTTCCAAAAACTGAGTGAAAAATATGACACGATCACATTTCGAGACAGATTCGCGTTTTCTAACCTTCAAAGATTGATTCTGAACGTCATTTAATTTCGGCAGTAAAAATGCAAAAGCTAAGGTCCCGGAGAGATTTGAACTCCCGTCGCAGGATTCAGAGTCCTGAGTGCTAACCGCTACACCACGGGACCGGTGAGCATAGCGCGCCAAACAGCAAATACCCGTAGACCCCTTCGATGTAGGCCATGTTGACAACTGCGTGTCAGGTACTCGTCTTCATTAATACTATCGCGCTAATCATCTGATAATTCGATAGCCTTTCAAAAAACTGAGTGAAAAATATGACACGATCACATTTCGAGACAGATTCGCGTTTTCTAACCTTCAAAGATTGATTCTGAACGTCATTTAATTTCGGCAGTAAAAATGCAAAAGCTAAGGTCCCGGGGAGATTTGAACTCCCGTCGCAGGATTCAGAGTCCTGAGTGCTAACCGCTACACCACGGGACCGGTGAGCATAGCGCGCCAAACAGCAAATACCCGTAGACCCCTTCGATGTAGGCCATGTTGACAACTGCGTGTCAGGTACTCGTCTTCATTAATACTATCGCGCTAATCATCTGATAATTCGATAGCCTTTCAAAAAACTGAGTGAAAAATATGACACGATCACATTTCGAGACAGATTCGCGTTTTCTAACCTTCAAAGATTGATTCTGAACGTCATTTAATTTCGGCAGTAAAAATGCAAAAGCTAAGGTCCCGGGAGATTTGAACTCCCGTCGCAGGATTCAGAGTCCTGAGTGCTAACCGCTACACCACGGGACCGGTGAGCATAGCGCGCCAAACAGCAAATACCCGTAGACCCCTTCGATGTAGGCCATGTTGACAACTGCGTGTCAGGTACTCGTCTTCATTAATACTATCGCGCTAATCATCTGATAATTCGATAGCCTTTCAAAAACTGAGTGAAAAATATGACACGATCACATTTCGAGACAGATTCGCGTTTTCTAACCTTCAAAGATTGATTCTGAACGTCATTTAATTTCGGCAGTAAAAATGCAAAAGCTAAGGTCCCGGGGAGATTTGAACTCCCGTCGCAGGATTCAGAGTCCTGAGTGCTAACCGCTACACCACGGGACCGGTGAGCATAGCGCGCCAAACAGCAAATACCCGTAGACCCCTTCGATGTAGGCCATGTTGACAACTGCGTGTCAGGTACTCGTCTTCATTAATACTATCGCGCTAATCATCTGATAATTCGATAGCCTTTCAAAAAACTGAGTGAAAAATATGACACGATCACATTTCGAGACAGATTCGCGTTTTCTAACCTTCAAAGATTGATTCTGAACGTCATTTAATTTCGGCAGTAAAAATGCAAAAGCTAAGGTCCCGGGGAGATTTGAACTCCCGTCGCAGGATTCAGAGTCCTGAGTGCTAACCGCTACACCACGGGACCGGTGAGCATAGCGCGCCAAACAGCAAATACCCGTAGACCCCTTCGATGTAGGCCATGTTGACAACTGCGTGTCAGGTACTCGTCTTCATTAATACTATCGCGCTAATCATCTGATAATTCGATAGCCTTTCAAAAAACTGAGTGAAAAATATGACACGATCACATTTCGAGACAGATTCGCGTTTTCTAACCTTCAAAGATTGATTCTGAACGTCATTTAATTTCGGCAGTAAAAATGCAAAAGCTAAGGTCCCGGGGAGATTTGAACTCCCGTCGCAGGATTCAGAGTCCTGAGTGCTAACCGCTACACCACGGGACCGGTGAGCATAGCGCGCCAAACAGCAAATACCCGTAGACCCCTTCGATGTAGGCCATGTTGACAACTGCGTGTCAGGTACTCGTCTTCATTAATACTATCGCGCTAATCATCTGATAATTCGATAGCCTTTCAAAAACTGAGTGAAAAATATGACACGATCACATTTCGAGACAGATTCGCGTTTTCTAACCTTCAAAGATTGATTCTGAACGTCATTTAATTTCGGCAGTAAAAATGCAAAAGCTAAGGTCCCGGGGAGATTTGAACTCCCGTCGCAGGATTCAGAGTCCTGAGTGCTAACCGCTACACCACGGGACCGGTGAGCATAGCGCGCCAAACAGCAAATACCCGTAGACCCCTTCGATGTAGGCCATGTTGACAACTGCGTGTCAGGTACTCGTCTTCATTAATACTATCGCGCTAATCATCTGATAATTCGATAGCCTTTCAAAAAACTGAGTGAAAAATATGACACGATCACATTTCGAGACAGATTCGCGTTTTCTAACCTTCAAAGATTGATTCTGAACGTCATTTAATTTCGGCAGTAAAAATGCAAAAGCTAAGGTCCCGGGCAGATTTGAACTCCCGTCGCAGGATTCAGAGTCCTGAGTGCTAACCGCTACACCACGGGACCGGTGAGCATAGCGCGCCAAACAGCAAATACCCGTAGACCCCTTCGATGTAGGCCATGTTGACAACTGCGTGTCAGGTACTCGTCTTCATTAATACTATCGCGCTAATCATCTGATAATTCGATAGCCTTTCGAAAAACTGAGTGAAAAATATGACACGTTCACATTTCGAGACAGATTCGCGTTTTCTAACCTTCAAAAATTGATTCTGAACGTCATTTAATTTCGGCAGTAAAAATGCAAAAGCTAAGGTCCCGGGGAGATTTGAACTCCCGTCGCAGGATTCAGAGTCCTGAGTGCTAACCGCTACACCACGGGACCGGTGAGCATAGCGCGCCAAACAGAAAATACCCGTAGACCCCTTCGATGTAGGCCATGTTGACAACTGCGTGTCAGGTACTCGTCTTCATTAATTCTATCGCGCTAATCATCTGATAATTCGATAGCCTTTCAAAAATCTGAGTGAAAAATATGACACGATCACATTTCGAGACAGATTCGCGTTTTCTAACCTTCAAAGATTGATTCTGAACGTCATTTAATTTCGGCAGTAAAAATGCAAAAGCTAAGGTCCCGGGGAGATTTGAACTCCCGTCGCAGGATTCAGAGTCCTGAGTGCTAACCGCTACACCACGGGACCGGTGAGCATAGCGCGCCAAACAGCAAATACCCGTAGACCCCTTCGATGTAGGCCATGTTGACAACTGCGTGTCAGGTACTCGTCTTCATTAATTTTATCGCGCTAATCATCTGATAATTCGATAGCCTTTCCAAAAACTGAGTGAAAAATATGACACGATCACATTTCGAGACAGATTCGCGTTTTCTAACCTTCAAAGATTGATTCTGAACGTCATTTAATTTCGGCAGTAAAAATGCCAAAGCTAAGGTCCCGGGGAGATTTGAACTCCCGTCGCAGGATTCAGAGTCCTGAGTGCTAACCGCTACACCACGGGACCGGTGAGCATAGCGCGCCAAACAGCAAATACCCGTAGACCCCTTCGATGTAGGCCATGTTGACAACTGCGTGTCAGGTACTCGTCTTCATTAATACTATCGCGCTAATCATCTGATAATTCGATAGCCTTTCAAAAAACTGAGTGAAAAATATGACACGATCACATTTCGAGACAGATTCGCGTTTTCTAACCTTCAAAGATTGATTCTGAACGTCATTTAATTTCGGCAGTAAAAATGCAAAAGCTAAGGTCCCGGGGAGATTTGAACTCCCGTCGCAGGATTCAGAGTCCTGAGTGCTAACCGCTACACCACGGGACCGGTGAGCATAGCGCGCCAAACAGCAAATACCCGTAGACCCCTTCGATGTAGGCCATGTTGACAACTGCGTGTCAGGTACTCGTCTTCATTAATACTATCGCGCTAATCATCTGATAATTCGATAGCCTTTCGAAAAACTGAGTGAAAAATATGACACGATCACATTTCGAGACAGATTCGCGTTTTCTAACCTTCAAAGATTGATTGTGAACGTCATTTATTTCCGGCAGTAAAAATGCAAAAGCTAAGGTCCCGGGGAGATTTGAACTCCCGTCGCAGGATTCAGAGTCCTGAGTGCTAACCGCTACACCACGGGACCGGTGAACATAGGGCGCCAAAGAGAAAATAACCGTAGACCCCTTCGATGGAGGCCATGCTGACAACGGCGTGTCAGGGACTCGGCTTCATTAATACTATCGCGCTAATCATCTGATAATTCGATAGCCTTTCCAAAAACTGAGTGAAAAATATGACACGATCACATTTCGAGACAGATTCGCGTTTTCTAACCTTCAAAGATTGATTCTGAACGTCATTTAATTTCGGCAGTAAAAAAGCAAAACCTAAGCCCTCCGGGAGATTTGAACTCCCGTCGCAGGATTCAGAGTCCTGAGTGCTAACCGCTACACCACGGGACCGGTGAGCATAGCGCGCCAAACAGCAAATACCCGTAGACCCCTTCGATGTAGGCCATGTTGACAACTGCGTGTCAGGTACTCGTCTTCATTAATACTATCGCGCTAATCATCTGATAATTCGATAGCCTTTCAAAAAACTGAGTGAAAAATATGACACGATCACATTTCGAGACAGATTCGCGTTTTCTAACCTTCAAAGATTGATTCTGAACGTCATTTAATTTCGGCAGTAAAAATGCAAAAGCTAAGGTCCCGGGGAGATTTGAACTCCCGTCGCAGGATTCAGAGTCCTGAGTGCTAACCGCTACACCACGGGACCGGTGAGCATAGCGCGCCAAACAGCAAATACCCGTAGACCCCTTCGATGTAGGCCATGTTGACAACTGCGTGTCAGGTACTCGTCTTCATTAATACTATCGCGCTAATCATCTGATAATTCGATAGCCTTTCAAAAATTGAGTGAAAAATATGACACGATCACATTTCGAGACAGATTCGCGTTTTCTAACCTTCAAAGATTGATTCTGAACGTCATTTAATTTCGGCAGTAAAAATGCAAAAGCTAAGGTCCCGGGGAGATTTGAACTCCCGTCGCAGGATTCAGAGTCCTGAGTGCTAACCGCTACACCACGGGACCGGTGAGCATAGCGCGCCAAACAGCAAATACCCGTAGACCCCTTCGATGTAGGCCATGTTGACAACTGCGTGTCAGGTACTCGTCTTCATTAATACTATCGCGCTAATCATCTGATAATTCGATAGCCTTTCAAAAAACTGAGTGAAAAATATGACACGATCACATTTCGAGACAGATTCGCGTTTTCTAACCTTCAAAGATTGATTCTGAACGTCATTTAATTTCGGCAGTAAAAATGCAAAAGCTAAGGTCCCGGAGAAATTTGAACTCCCGTCGCAGGATTCAGAGTCCTGAGTGCTAACCGCTACACCACGGGACCGGTGAGCATAGCGCACCAAACAGCAAATACCCGTAGACCCCTTCGATGTAGGCCATGTTGACAACTGCGTGTCAGGTACTCGTCTTCATTAATACTATCGCGCTAATCATCTGATAATTCGATAGCCTTTCAAAAGACTGAGTGAAAAATATGACACGATCACATTTCGAGACAGATTCGCGTTTTCTAACCTTCAAAGAATGATTCTGAACGTCATTTAATTTCGGCAGTAAAAATGCAAAAGCTAAGGTCCCGGGGAGATTTGAACTCCCGTCGCAGGATTCAGAGTCCTGAGTGCTAACCGCTACACCACGGGACCGGTGAGCATAGCGCGCCAAACAGCAAATACCCGTAGACCCCTTCGATGTAGGCCATGTTGACAACTGCGTGTCAGGTACTCGTCTTCATTAATACTATCGCGCTAATCATCTGATAATTCGATAGCCTTTCGAAAAACTGAGTGAAAAATATGACACGATCACATTTCGAGACAGATTCGCGTTTTCTAACCTTCAAAGATTGATTCTGAACGTCATTTAATTTCGGCAGTAAAAATGCAAAAGCTAAGGTCCCGGGGAGATTTGAACTCCCGTCGCAGGATTCAGAGTCCTGAGTGCTAACCGCTACACCACGGGACCGGTGAGCATAGCGCGCCAAACAGCAAATACCCGTAGACCCCTTCGATGTAGGCCATGTTGACAACTGCGTGTCAGGTACTCGTCTTCATTAATACTATCGCGCTAATCATCTGATAATTCGATAGCCTTTCAAAAAACTGAGTGAAAAATATGACACGATCACATTTCGAGACAGATTAACGTTTTCTAACCTTCAAAGAATGATTCTGAACGTCATTTAATTTCGGCAGTAAAAATGCAAAAGCAAAGGTCCCGAGGAGATTTGAACTCCCGTCGCAGGATTCAGAGTCCTGAGTGCTAACCGCTACACCACGGGACCGGTGAGCATAGCGCGCCAAACAGCAAATACCCGTAGACCCCTTCGATGTAGGCCATGTTGACAACTGCGTGTCAGGTACTCGTCTTCATTAATACTATCGCGCTAATCATCTGATAATTCGATAGCCTTTCAAAAAACTGAGTGAAAAATATGACACGTTCACATTTCGAGACAGATTCGCGTTTTCTAACCTTCAAAGATTGATTCTGAACGTCATTTAATTTCGGCAGTAAAAATGCAAAAGCTAAGGTCCCGGGGAGATTTGAACTCCCGTCGCAGGATTCAGAGTCCTGAGTGCTAACCGCTACACCACGGGACCGATGAGCATAGCGCGCCAAACAGCAAACACCCGTAGACCCCTTAGATGTAGGCCATGTTGACAATTGCGTGTCAGGTACTCGTCTTCATTAATACTATCGCGCTAATCATCTGATAATTCGATAGCCTTTCAAAAAACTTAGTGAAAAATATGACACGATCACATTTCGAGACAGATTCGCGTTTTCTAACCTTCAAAGATTGATTCTGAACGTCATTTAATTTCGGCAGTAAAAATGCAAAAGCTAAGGTCCCAGGGAGATTTGAACTCCCGTCGCAGGATTCAGAGTCCTGAGTGCTAACCGCTACACCACGGGACCGGTGAGCATAGCGCGCCAAACAGCAAATACCCGTAGACCCCTTCGATGTAGGCCATGTTGACAACTGCGTGTCAGGTACTCGTCTTCATTAATACTATCGCGCTAATCATCTGATAATTCGATAGCCTTTCAAAAAACTGAGTGAAAAATATGACACGATCACATTTCGAGACAGATTCGCGTTTTCTAACCTTCAAAGATTGATTCTGAACGTCATTTAATTTCGGCAGTAAAAATGCAAAAGCTAAGGTCCCGGGGAGATTTGAACTCCCGTCGCAGGATTCAGAGTCCTGAGTGCTAACCGCTACACCACGGGACCGGTGAGCATAGCGCGCCAAACAGCAAATACCCGTAGACCCCTTCGATGTAGGCCATGTTGACAACTGCGTGTCAGGTACTCGTCTTCATTAATACTATCGCGCTAATCATCTGATAATTCGATAGCCTTTCAAAAAACTGAGTGAAAAATATGACACGATCACATTTCGAGACAGATTCGCGTTTTCTAACCTTCAAAGATTGATTCTGAACGTCATTTAATTTCGGCAGTAAAAATGCAAAAGCTAAGGTCCCGGGAGATTTGAACTCCCGTCGCAGGATTCAGAGTCCTGAGTGCTAACCGCTACACCACGGGACCGGTGAGCATAGCGCGCCAAACAGCAAATACCCGTAGACCCCTTCGATGTAGGCCATGTTGACAACTGCGTGTCAGGTACTCGTCTTCATTAATACTATCGCGCTAATCATCTGATAATTCGATAGCCTTTCAAAAAACTGAGTGAAAAATATGACACGATCACATTTCGAGACAGATTCGCGTTTTCTAACCTTCAAAGATTGATTCTGAACGTCATTTAATTTCGGCAGTAAAAATGCAAAAGCTAAGCTCCCGGGGAGATTTGAACTCCCGTCGCAGGATTCAGAGTCCTGAGTGCTAACCGCTACACCACGGGACCGGTGAGCATAGCGCACCAAACAGCAAATACCCGTAGACCCCTTCGATGTAGGCCATGTTGACAACTGCGTGTCAGGTACTCGTCTTCATTAATTCTTTCGCGCTAATCATCTGATAATTCGATAGCCTTTCAGAAGACTGAGTGAAAAATATGACACGATCACATTTCGAGACAGATTCGCGTTTTCTAACCTTCAAAGATTGATTCTGAACGTCATTTAATTTCGGCAGTAAAAATGCAAAAGCTAAGGTCCCGGGGAGATTTGAACTCCCGTCGCAGGATTCAGAGTCCTGAGTGCTAACCGCTACACCACGGGACCGGTGAGCATAGCGCGCCAAACAGCAAATACCCGTAGACCCCTTCGATGTAGGCCATGTTGACAACTGCGTGTCAGGTACTCGTCTTCATTAATACTATCGCGCTAATCATCTGATAATTCGATAGCCTTTCAAAAAACTGAGTGAAAAATATGACACGATCACATTTCGAGACAGATTCGCGTTTTCTAACCTTCAAAGATTGATTCTGAACGTCATTTAATTTCGGCAGTAAAAATGCAAAAGCTAAGGTCCCGGGGAGATTTGAACTCCCGTCGCAGGATTCAGAGTCCTGAGTGCTAACCGCTACACCACGGGACCGGTGAGCATAGCGCGCCAAACAGCAAATACCCGTAGACCCCTTCGATGTAGGCCATGTTGACAACTGCGTGTCAGGTACTCGTCTTCATTAATACTATCGCGCTAATCATCTGATAATTCGATAGCCTTTCAAAAAACTGAGTGAAAAATATGACACGATCACATTTCGAGACAGATTCGCGTTTTCTAACCTTCAAAGATTGATTCTGAACGTCATTTAATTTCGGCAGTAAAAATGCAAAAGCAAAGGTCCCGAGGAGATTTGAACTCCCGTCGCAGGATTCAGAGTCCTGAGTGCTAACCGCTACACCACGGGACCGGTGAGCATAGCGCGCCAAACAGCAAATACCCGTAGACCCCTTCGATGTAGGCCATGTTGACAACTGCGTGTCAGGTACTCGTCTTCATTAATACTATCGCGCTAATCATCTGATAATTCGATAGCCTTTCAAACAACTGAGTGAAAAATATGACACGATCACATTTCGAGACAGATTCGCGTTTTCTAACCTTCAAAGATTGATTCTGAACGTCATTTAATTTCGGCAGTAAAAATGCAAAAGCTAAGGTCCCGGGGAGATTTGAACTCCCGTCGCAGGATTCAGAGTCCTGAGTGCTAACCGCTACACCACGGGACCGGTGAGCATAGCGCGCCAAACAGCAAATACCCGTAGACCCCTTCGATGTAGGCCATGTTGACAACTGCGTGTCAGGTACTCGTCTTCATTAATACTATCGCGCTAATCATCTGATAATTCGATAGCCTTTCAAAAAACTGAGTGAAAAATATGACACGATCACATTTCGAGACAGATTCGCGTTTTCTAACCTTCAAAGATTGATTCTGAACGTCATTTAATTTCGGCAGTAAAAATGCAAAAGCTAAGGTCCCGGGAGATTTGAACTCCCGTCGCAGGATTCAGAGTCCTGAGTGCTAACCGCTACACCACGGGACCGGTGAGCATAGCGCGCCAAACAGCAAATACCCGTAGACCCCTTCGATGTAGGCCATGTTGACAACTGCGTGTCAGGTACTCGTCTTCATTAATACTATCGCGCTAATCATCTGATAATTCGATAGCCTTTCAAAAATTGAGTGAAAAATATGACACGATCACATTTCGAGACAGATTCGCGTTTTCTAACCTTCAAAGATTGATTCTGAACGTCATTTAATTTCGGCAGTAAAAATGCAAAAGCTAAGGTCCCGGGGAGATTTGAACTCCCGTCGCAGGATTCAGAGTCCTGAGTGCTAACCGCTACACCACGGGACCGGTGAGCATAGCGCGCCAAACAGCAAATACCCGTAGACCCCTTCGATGTAGGCCATGTTGACAACTGCGTGTCAGGTACTCGTCTTCATTAATACTATCGCGCTAATCATCTGATAATTCGATAGCCTTTCAAAAAACTGAGTGAAAAATATGACACGATCACATTTCGAGACAGATTCGCGTTTTCTAACCTTCAAAGATTGATTCTGAACGTCATTTAATTTCGGCAGTAAAAATGCAAAAGCTAAGGTCCCGGGGAGATTTGAACTCCCGTCGCAGGATTCAGAGTCCTGAGTGCTAACCGCTACACCACGGGACCGGTGAGCATAGCGCACCAAACAGCAAATACCCGTAGACACCTTCGATGTAGGCCATGTTGACAACTGCGTGTCAGGTACTCGTCTTCATTAACACTATCGCGCTAATCATCTGATAATTCGATAGCCTTTCGAAAAACTGAGTGAAAAATATGACACGTTCACATTTAGAGACAGATTCGCGTTTTCTAACCTTCAAAGATTGATTCTGAACGTCATTTAATTTCGGCAGTAAAAATGCAAAAGCTAAGGTCCCGGGGAGATTTGAACTCCCGTCGCAGGATTCAGAGTCCTGAGTGCTAACCGCTACACCACGGGACCGGTGAGCATAGCGCGCCAAACAGAAAATACCCGTAGACCCCTTCGATGTAGGCCATGTTGACAACTGCGTGTCAGGTACTCGTCTTCATTAATTCTATCGCGCTAATCATCTGATAATTCGATAGCCTTTCAAAAAACTGAGTGAAAAATATGACACGATCACATTTCGAGACAGATTCGCGTTTTCTAACCTTCAAAGATTGATTCTGAACGTCATTTAATTTCGGCAGTAAAAATGCCAAAGCTAAGGTCCCGGGGAGATTTGAACTCCCGTCGCAGGATTCAGAGTCCTGAGTGCTAACCGCTACACCACGGGACCGGTGAGCATAGCGCGCCAAACAGAAAATACCCGTAGACCCCTTCGATGTAGGCCATGTTGACAACTGCGTGTCAGGTACTCGTCTTCATTAATACTATCGCGCTAATCATCTGATAATTCGATAGCCTTTCGAAAAACTGAGTGAAAAATATGACACGTTCACATTTAGAGACAGATTCGCGTTTTCTAACCTTCAAAGATTGATTCTGAACGTCATTTAATTTCGGCAGTAAAAATGCAAAAGCTAAGGTCCCGGGGAGATTTGAACTCCCGTCGCAGGATTCAGAGTCCTGAGTGCTAACCGCTACACCACGGGACCGGTGAGCATAGCGCACCAAACAGCAAATACCCGTAGACCCCTTCGATGTAGGCCATGTTGACAACTGCGTGTCAGGTACTCGTCTTCATTAATACTATCGCGCTAATCATCTGATAATTCGATAGCCTTTCAAAAACTGAGTGAAAAATATGACACGTTCACATTTCGAGACAGATTCGCGTTTTCTAACCTTCAAAGATTGATTCTGAACGTCATTTAATTTCGGCAGTAAAAATGCAAAAGCTAAGGTCCCGGGAGATTTGAACTCCCGTCGCAGGATTCAGAATCCTGAGTGCTAACCGCTACACCACGGGACCGATGAGCATAGCGCGCCAAACAGCAAATACCCGTAGACCCCTTCGATGTAGGCCATGTTGACAACTGCTAGTCAGGTACTCGTCTTCATTAATACTATCGCGCTAATCATCTGATAATTCGATAGCCTTTCAAAAACTGAGTGAAAAATATGACACGTTCACATTTCGAGACAGATTCGCGTTTTCTAACCTTCAAAGAATGATTCTAAACGTCATTTAATTTCGGCAGTAAAAATGCAAAAGCTAAGGTCCCGGGGAGATTTGAACTCCCGTCGCAGGATTCAGAGTCCTGAGTGCTAACCGCTACACCACGGGACCGGTGAGCATAGCGCCCCAAACAGCAAATACCCGTAGACCCCTTCGATGTAGGCCATGTTGACAACTGCGTGTCAGGTACTCGTCTTCATTAATACTATCGCGCTAATCAACTGATAATTCGATAGCCTTTCAAAAAAACTGAGTGAAAAATATGACACGATCACATTTCGAGACAGATTCGCGTTTTCTAACCTTCAAAGATTGATTCTGAACGTCATTTAATTTCGGCAGTAAAAATGCAAAAGCTAAGGTCCCGGGGAGATTTGAACTCCCGTCGCAGGATTCAGAGTCCTGAGTGCTAACCGCTACACCACGGGACCGGTGAGCATAGCGCGCCAAACAGCAAATACCCGTAGACCCCTTCGATGTAGGCCATGTTGACAACTGCGTGTCAGGTACTCGTCTTCATTAATTCTATCGCGCTAATCATCTGATAATTCGATAGCCTTTCAAAAATCTGAGTGAAAAATATGACACGTTCACATTTAGAGACAGATTCGCGTTTTCTAAAATTCAAAGATTGATTCTGAACGTCATTTAATTTCGGCAGTAAAAATGCAAAAGCTAAGGTCCCGGGGAGATTTGAACTCGGGTCGCAGGATTCAGAGTCCTGAGTGCTAACCGCTACACCACGGGACCGGTGAGCATAGCGCGCCAAACAGCAAATACCCGTAGACCCCTTCGATGTAGGCCATGTTGACAACTGCGTGTCAGGTACTCGTCTTCATTAATACTATCGCGCTAATCATCTGATAATTCGATAGCCTTTCAAAAAACTGAGTGAAAAATATGACATGTTCACATTTCGAGACAGATTCGCGTTTTCTAACCTTCAAAGATTGATTCTGTTCGTCATTTAATTTCGGCAGTAAAAATGCAAAAGCTAAGGTCCCGAGGAGATTTGAACTCCCGTCGCAGGATTCAGAGTCCTGAGTGCTAACCGCTACACCACGGGACCGGTGAGCATAGCGCCCCAAACAGCAAATACCCGTAGACCCCTTCGATGTAGGCCATGTTGACAACTGCGTGTCAGGTACTCGTCTTCATTAATACTATCGCGCTAATCATCTGATAATTCGATAGCCTTTCAAAAAATTGAGTGAAAAATATGACACGTTCACATTTCGAGACAGATTCGCGTTTTCTAACCTTCAAAGATTGATTCTGAACGTCATTTAATTTCGGCAGTAAAAATGCAAAAGCTAAGGTCCCGGGGAGATTTGAACTCCCGTCGCAGGATTCAGAGTCCTGAGTGCTAACCGCTACACCACGGGACCGGTGAGCATAGCGCGCCAAACAGCAAATACCCGTAGACCCCTTCGATGTAGGCCATGTTGACAACTGCGTGTCAGGTACTCGTCTTCATTAATACTATCGCGCTAATCATCTGATAATTCGATAGCCTTTCAAAAAATTGAGTGAAAAATATGACACGTTCACATTTCGAGACAGATTCGCGTTTTCTAACCTTCAAAGATTGATTCTGAACGTCATTTAATTTCGGCAGTAAAAATGCAAAAGCTAAGGTCCCGGCGAGATTTGAACTCCCGTCGCAGGATTCAGAGTCCTGAGTGCTAACCGCTACACCACGGGACCGGTGAGCATAGCGCGCCAAACAGCAAATACCCGTAGACCCCTTCGATGTAGGCCATGTTGACAACTGCGTGTCAGGTACTCGTCTTCATTAATACTATCGCGCTAATCATCTGATAATTCGATAGCCTTTCGAAAAACTGAGTGAAAAATATGACACGATCACATTTCGAGACAGATTCGCGTTTTCTAACCTTCAAAGATTGATTCTGAACGTCATTTAATTTCGGCAGTAAAAATGCAAAAGCTAAGGTCCCGGGGAGATTTGAACTCCCGTCGCAGGATTCAGAGTCCTGAGTGCTAACCGCTACACCACGGGACCGGTGAGCATAGCGCACCAAACAGCAAATACCCGTAGACACCTTCGATGTAGGCCATGTTGACAACTGCGTGTCAGGTACTCGTCTTCATTAACACTATCGCGCTAATCATCTGATAATTCGATAGCCTTTCGAAAAACTGAGTGAAAAATATGACACGTTCACATTTAGAGACAGATTCGCGTTTTCTAACCTTCAAAGATTGATTCTGAACGTCATTTAATTTCGGCAGTAAAAATGCAAAAGCTAAGGTCCCGGTTAGATTTGAACTCCCGTCGCAGGATTCAGAATCCTGAGTGCTAACCGCTACACCACGGGACCGATGAGCATAGCGCGCCAAACAGCAAATACCCGTAGACCCCTTCGATGTAGGCCATGTTGACAACTGCGTGTCAGGTACTCGTCTTCATTAATACTATCGCGCTAATCATCTGATAATTCGATAGCCTTTCAAAAAATTGAGTGAAAAATATGACACGTTCACATTTCGAGACAGATTCGCGTTTTCTAACCTTCAAAGATTGATTCTGAACGTCATTTAATTTCGGCAGTAAAAATGCAAAAGCTAAGGTCCCGGGGAGATTTGAACTCCCGTCGCAGGATTCAGAGTCCTGAGTGCTAACCGCTACACCACGGGACCGGTGAGCATAGCGCGCCAAACAGCAAATACCCGTAGACCCCTTCGATGTAGGCCATGTTGACAACTGCGAGTCAGGTACTCGTCTTCATTAATACTATCGCGCTAATCATCCGATAATTCGATAGCCTTTCGAAAAAAACTGAGTGAAAAATATGACACGTTCACATTTCGAGACAGATTCGCGTTTTCTAACCTTCAAAGTTTGATTCTGAACGTCATTTACTTTCGGCAATAAAAATGCAAAAGCTAAGGTCCCGGGGAGATTTGAACTCCCGTCGCAGGATTCAGAGTCCTGAGTGCTAACCGCTACACCACGGGACCGATGAGCATAGCGCGCCAAACAGCAAATACCCGTAGACCCCTTCGATGTAGGCCATGTTGACAATTGCGTGTCAGGTACTCGTCTTCATTAATACTATCGCGCTAATCATCTGATAATTCGATAGCCTTTCAAAAAACTTAGTGAAAAATATGACACGTTCACATTTCGAGACAGATTCGCGTTTTCTAACCTTCAAAGATTGATTCTGAACGTCATTTAATTTCGGCAGTAAAAATGCAAAGCTAAGGTCCCGGGAGATTCGAACTCCCGTCGCAGGATTCAGAGTCCTGAGTGCTAACCGCTACACCACGGGACCGGGGAGCATAGCGCGCCAAACAGCAAATACCCGTAGACCCCTTCGATGTAGGCCATGTTGACAACTGCGTGTCAGGTACTCGTCTTCATTAATTCAATCGCGCTAATCATCTGATAATTCGATAGCCTTTCAAAACTGAGCGAAAAGTATGACACGTTCACATTTCGAGACAGATTCGCGTTTTCTAACCTTTAAAGATTGATTCTGAACGTCATTTAATTTCGGCAGTAAAAATGCAAAAGCTAAGGTCCCGGGGAGATTTGAACTCCCGTCGCAGGATTCAGAGTCCTGAGTGCTAACCGCTACACCACGGGACCGGTGAGCATAGCGCGCCAAACAGCAAATACCCGTAGACCCCTTCGATGTAGGCCATGTTGACAACTGCGTGTCAGGTACTCGTCTTCATTAATACTATCGCGCTAATCATCTGATAATTCGATAGCCTTTAAAAAATTGAGTGAAAAATATGACACGTTCACATTTCGAGACAGATTCGCGTTTTCTAACCTTCAAAGATTGATTCTGAACGTCATTTAATTTCGGCAGTAAAAATGCAAAAGCTAAGGTCCCGGGGAGATTTGAACTCCCGTCGCAGGATTCAGAGTCCTGAGTGCTAACCGCTACACCACGGGACCGGTGAGCATAGCGCGCCAAACAGCAAATACCCGTAGACCCCTTCGATGTAGGCCATGTTGACAACTGCGTGTCAGGTACTCGTCTTCATTAATACTATCGCGCTAATCATCTGATAATTCGATAGCCTTTCGAAAAATTGAGTGAAAAATATGACACGTTCACATTTCGAGACAGATTCGCGTTTTCTAACCTTCAAAGATTGATTCTGAACGTCATTTAATTTCGGCAGTAAAAATGCAAAAGCTAAGGTCCCGGGGAGATTTGAACTCCCGTCGCAGGATTCAGAGTCCTGAGTGCTAACCGCTACACCACGGGACCGGTGAGCATAGCGCGCCAAACAGCAAATACCCGTAGACCCCTTCGATGTAGGCCATGTTGACAACTGCGTGTCAGGTACTCGTCTTCATTAATACTATCGCGCTAATCATCTGATAATTCGATAGCCTTTCAAAAAATTGAGTGAAAAATATGACACGTTCACATTTCGAGACAGATTCGCGTTTTCTAACCTTCAAAGATTGATTCTGAACGTCATTTAATTTCGGCAGTAAAAATGCAAAAGCTAAGGTCCCGGGGAGATTTGAACTCCCGTCGCAGGATTCAGAGTCCTGAGTGCTAACCGCTACACCACGGGACCGATGAGCATAGCGCGCCAAACAGCAAATACCCGTAGACCCCTTCGATGTAGGCCATGTTGACAATTGCGTGTCAGGTACTCGTCTTCATTAATACTATCGCGCTAATCATCTGATAATTCGATAGCTTTTCGAAATAAATTGAGTGAAAAATATGACACGTTCACATTTCGAGACAGATTCGCGTTTTTTAACCTTCAAAGATTCTGAACATCATTTAATTTCGGCAGTAAAAATGCAAAAGCTAAGGTCCCGGGGAGATTTGAACTCCCGTCGCAGGATTCAGAGTCCTGAGTGCTAACCGCTACACCACGGGACCGGTGAGCATAGCGTGGCCAAACAGCAAACACCCGTAGACCCCTTCGATGTAGGCCATGTTGACAACTGCGAGTCAGGTACTCGTCTTCATTAATACTATCGCGCTAATCATCTGATAATTCGATAGCCTTTCAAAAAATTGAGTGAAAAATATGACACGTTCACATTTCGAGACAGATTCGCGTTTTCTAACCTTCAAAGATTGATTCTGAACGTCATTTAATTTCGGCAGTAAAAATGCAAAAGCTAAGGTCCCGGGGAGATTTGAACTCCCGTCGCAGGATTCAGAGTCCTGAGTGCTAACCGCTACACCACGGGACCGGTGAGCATAGCGCGCCAAACAGCAAATACCCGTAGACCCCTTCGATGTAGGCCATGTTGACAACTGCGTGTCAGGTACTCGTCTTCATTAATACTATCGCGCTAATCATCTGATAATTCGATAGCCTTTCGAAAAAAACTGAGTGGAAAATATGGCACGTTCACATTTCGAGACAGATTCGCGTTTTCTAACCTTTAAAGATTGATTCTGAACGTCATTTAATTTCGGCAGTAAAAATGCAAAAGCTAAGGTCCCGGGGAGATTCGACCTCCCGTCGCAGGATTCAGAGTCCTGAGTGCTAACCGCTACACCACGGGACCGGGGAGCATAGCGCGCCAAACAGCAAATACCCGTAGACCCCTTCGATGTAGGCCATGTTGACAACTGCGTGTCAGGTACTCGTCTTCATTAATACTATCGCGCTAATCATCCGATAATTCGATAGCCTTTCGAAAAAAACTGAGTGAAAAATATGACACGTTCACATTTCGAGACAGATTCGCGTTTTCTAACCTTCAAAGATTGATTCTGAACGTCATTTAATTTCGGCAGTAAAAATGCAAAAGCTAAGGTCCCGGGGAGATTTGAACTCCCGTCGCAGGATTCAGAGTCCTGAGTGCTAACCGCTACACCACGGGACCGGTGAGCATAGCGCGCCAAACAGCAAATACCCGTAGACCCCTTCGATGTAGGCCATGTTGACAACTGCGTGTCAGGTACTCGTCTTCATTAATACTATCGCGCTAATCATCTGATAATTCGATAGCCTTTCAAAAAATTGAGTGAAAAATATGACACGTTCACATTTCGAGACAGATTCGCGTTTTCTAACCTTCAAAGATTGATTCTGAACGTCATTTAATTTCGGCAGTAAAAATGCAAAAGCTAAGGTCCCGGGAGATTTGAACTCCCGTCGCAGGATTCAGAGTCCTGAGTGCTAACCGCTACACCACGGGACCGGTGAGCATAGCGCGCCAAACAGCAAATACCCGTAGACCCCTTCGATGTAGGCCATGTTGACAACTGCGTGTCAGGTACTCGTCTTCATTAATACTATCGCGCTAATCATCTGATAATTCGATAGCCTTTCAAAAAACTGAGTGAAAAATATGACACGTTCACATTTAGAGACAGATTCGCGTTTTCTAACCTTCAAAGATTGATTCTGAACGTCATCTAATTTCGGCAGTAAAAATACAAAAGCTAAGGTCCCGGGGAGATTTGAACTCCCGTCGCAGGATTCAGAGTCCTGAGTGCTAACCGCTACACCACGGGACCGGTGAGCATAGCGCGCCAAACAGCAAATACCCGTAGACCCCTTCGATGTAGGCCATGTTGGCAACTGCGTGTCAGGTACTCGTCTTCATTAATACTATCGCGCTAATCATCTGATAATTCGATAGCCTTTCAAAAAACTGAGTGAAAAATATGACACGTTCACATTTCGAGACAGATTCGCGTTTTCTAACCTTCAAAGATTGATTCTGAACGTCATTTAATTTCGGCAGTAAAAATGCAAAAGCTAAGGTCCCGGGGAGATTTGAACTCCCGTCGCAGGATTCAGAGTCCTGAGTGCTAACCGCTACACCACGGGACCGATGAGCATAGCGCGCCAAACAGCAAATACCCGTAGACCCCTTCGATGT
Source organism: Aplectana chamaeleonis (assembly GCA_029168955.1). Lineage (NCBI taxonomy): Eukaryota > Metazoa > Nematoda > Chromadorea > Rhabditida > Cosmocercidae > Aplectana > Aplectana chamaeleonis. The sequence continues at coordinate 93,218 of JAPDOI010000577.1, forward strand.
AGGCCATGTTGACAACTGCGAGTCAGGTACTCGTCTTCATTAATACTATCGCGCTAATCATCTGATAATTCGATAGCCTTTCAAAAAATTGAGTGAAAAATATGACACGTTCACATTTCGAGACAGATTCGCGTTTTCTAACCTTCAAAGATTGATTCTGAACGTCATTTAATTTCGGCAGTAAAAATGCAAAAGCTAAGGTCCCGGGGAGATTTGAACTCCCGTCGCAGGATTCAGAGTCCTGAGTGCTAACCGCTACACCACGGGACCGGTGAGCATAGCGCGCCAAACAGCAAATACCCGTAGACCCCTTCGATGTAGGCCATGTTGACAACTGCGTGTCAGGTACTCGTCTTCATTAATACTATCGCGCTAATCATCTGATAATTCGATAGCCTTTCAAAAAATTGAGTTAAAAATATGACACGTTCACATTTCGAGACAGATTCGCGTTTTTTAACCTTCAAAGATTGATTCTGAACAGCATTTAATTTCGGCAGTTAAAAATGCAAACGCTAAAGTCCCGGGGAGATTTGAACTCCCGTCGCAGGATTCAGAGTCCTGAGTGCTAACCGCTACACCACGGGACCGGTGAGCATAGCGCGCCAAACAGCAAATACCCGTAGACCCCTTCGATGTAGGCCATGTTGACAACTGCGTGTCAGGTACTCGTCTTCATTAATACTATCGCGCTAATCATCTGATAATTCGATAGCCTTTCAAAAAATTGAGTGAAAAATATGACACGTTCACATTTCGAGACAGATTCGCGTTTTCTAACCTTCAAAGATTGATTCTGAACGTCATTTAATTTCGGCAGTAAAAATGCAAAAGCTAAGGTCCCGGGGAGATTTGAACTCCCGTCGCAGGATTCAGAGTCCTGAGTGCTAACCGCTACACCACGGGACCGGTGAGCATAGCGCGCCAAACAGCAAATACCCGTAGACCCCTTCGATGTAGGCCATGTTGACAACTGCGTGTCAGGTACTCGTCTTCATTAATACTATCGCGCTAATCATCTGATAATTCGATAGCCTTTCAAAAAATTGAGTGAAAAATATGACACGTTCACATTTCGAGACAGATTCGCGTTTTCTAACCTTCAAAGATTGATTCTGAACGTCATTTAATTTCGGCAGTAAAAATGCAAAAGCTAAGGTCCCGGGGAGATTTGAACTCCCGTCGCAGGATTCAGAGTCCTGAGTGCTAACCGCTACACCACGGGACCGGTGAGCATAGCGCGCCAAACAGCAAATACCCGTAGACCCCTTCGATGTAGGCCATGTTGACAACTGCGTGTCAGGTACTCGTCTTCATTAATACTATCGCGCTAATCATCCGATAATTCGATAGCCTTTCGAAAAAAACTGAGTGAAAAATATGACACGTTCACATTTCGAGACAGATTCGCGTTTTCTAACCTTCAAAGATTGATTCTGAACGTCATTTAATTTCGGCAGTAAAAATGCAAAAGCTAAGGTCCCGGGGAGATTTGAACTCCCGTCGCAGGATTCAGAGTCCTGAGTGCTAACCGCTACACCACGGGACCGGTGAGCATAGCGCGCCAAACAGCAAATACCCGTAGACCCCTTCGATGTAGGCCATGTTGACAACTGCGTGTCAGGTACTCGTCTTCATTAATACTATCGCGCTAATCATCTGATAATTCGATAGCCTTTCAAAAACTGAGTGAAAAATATGACACGTTCACATTTGGAGGCAGAGTCGCGTTTTCTAACGTTCAAAGATTGAGTCTGAACGTCATTTAATTTCGGCAGTAAAAATGCAAAAGCTAAGGTCCCGGGAGATTTGAACTCCCGTCGCAGGATTCAGAGTCCTGAGTGCTAACCGCTACACCACGGGACCGGTGAGCATAGCGCGCCAAACAGCAAATACCCGTAGACCCCTTCGATGTAGGCCATGTTGACAACTGCGTGTCAGGTACTCGTCTTCATTAATACTATCGCGCTAATCATCCGATAATTCGATAGCCTTTAAAAAATTGAGTGAAAAATATGACACGTTCACATTTCGAGACAGATTCGCGTTTTCTAACCTTCAAAGATTGATTCCGAACGTCATTTAATTTCGGCAGCAAAAATGCAAAAGCTAAGGTCCCGGGAGATTTGAACTCCCGTCGCAGGATTCAGGGTCCTGAGTGCTAACCCCTACACCACGGGACCGGTGAGCATAGCGCGCCAAACAGCATATGCCCGTAGACCCCTTCGATGTAGGCCATGTTGACAACTGCGAGTCAGGTACTCGTCTTCATTAATACTATCGCGCTAATCATCCGATAATTCGATAGCCTTTCGAAAAAAACTGAGTGAAAAATATGACACGTTCACATTTCGAGACAGATTCGCGTTTTCTAACCTTTAAAGATTGATTCTGAACGTCATTTAATTTCGGCAGTAAAAATGCAAAAGCTAAGGTCCCGGTAGATTTGACCTCCCGTCGCAGGATTCAGAGTCCTGAGTGCTAACCGCTACACCACGGGACCGGTGAGCATAGCGCGCCAAACAGCAAATACCCGTAGACCCCTTCGATGTAGGCCATGTTGACAACTGCGTGTCAGGTACTCGTCTTCATTAATACTATCGCGCTAATCATCTGATAATTCGATAGCCTTTCAAAAAATTGAGTGAAAAATATGACACGTTCACATTTCGAGACAGATTCGCGTTTTCTAACCTTTAAAGATTGATTCTGAACGTCATTTAATTTCGGCAGTAAAAATGCAAAAGCTAAGGTCGGAGATTTGAACTCCCGTCGCAGGATTCAGAGTCCTGAGTGCTAACCGCTACACCACGGGACCGGGGAGCATAGCGCGCCAAACAGCAAATACCCGTAGACCCCTTCGATGTAGGCCATGTTGACAACTGCGTGTCAGGTACTCGTCTTCATTAATACTATCGCGCTAATCATCTGATAATTCGATAGCCTTTCAAAAAATTGAGCGAAAAATATGACACGTTCACATTTCGAGACAGATTCGCGTTTTCTAACCTTTAAAGATTGATTCTGAACGTCATTTAATTTCGGCAGTAAAAATGCAAAAGCTAAGGTCCCGGGGAGATTTGAACTCCCGTCGCAGGATTCAGAGTCCTGAGTGCTAACCGCTACACCACGGGACCGGTGAGCATAGCGCGCCAAACAGCAAATACCCGTAGACCCCTTCGATGTAGGCCATGTTGACAACTGCGTGTCAGGTACTCGTCTTCATTAATACTATCGCGCTAATCATCTGATAATTCGATAGCCTTTCAAAAAACTGAGTGAAAAATATGACATGTTCACATTTCGAGACAGATTCGCGTTTTCTAACCTTCAAAGATTGATTCTGAACGTCATTTAATTTCGGCAGTAAAAATGCAAAAGCTAAGGTCCCGGGGAGATTTGAACTCCCGTCGCAGGATTCAGAGTCCTGAGTGCTAACCGCTACACCACGGGACCGGTGAGCATAGCGCGCCAAACAGCAAATACCCGTAGACCCCTTCGATGTAGGCCATGTTGACAACTGCGTGTCAGGTACTCGTCTTCATTAATACTATCGCGCTAATCATCTGATAATTCGATAGCCTTTCAAAAACTTGAGTGAAAAATATGACACGTTCACATTCCGAGACAGATCCGCGTTTTCTAACCTTTAAAGATTGATTCTGAACGTCATTTAATTTCGGCAGTAAAAATGCAAAAGCTAAGGTTCCGGGGAGATTTGAACTCCCGTCGGAGGATTCAGAGTCCTGAGTGCTAACCGCTACACCACGGGACCGGTGAGCATAGCGCGCCAAACGGCAAATACCCGTAGACCCCTTCGATGGAGGCCACGTCGGCAACTCCGTGCCACGTACTCGTCTTCATTAAGACTAGCGCGCTACTCCTCTGATAATTCGATAGCCTTTCAAAAACTGAGTGAAAAATATGACACGTTCACATTTCGAGACAGATTCGCGTTTTCTAACCTTCAAAGATTGATTCTGAACGTCATTTAATTTCGGCAGTAAAAATGCAAAAGCTAAGGTCCCGGGAGATTTGAACTCCCGTCGCAGGATTCAGAGTCCTGAGTGCTAACCGCTACACCACGGGACCGGTGAGCATAGCGCGCCAAACAGCAAATACCCGTAGACCCCTTCGATGTAGGCCATGTTGACAACTGCGTGACAGGTACTCGTCTTCATTAATACTATCCCGCTAATCATCTGATAATTCGATAGCCTTTCAAAACTGAGTGAAAAATATGACACGTCCACATTTCGAGACAGATTCGCGTTTTCTAACCTTCAAAGATTGATTCTGAACGTCATTTAATTTCGGCAGTAAAAATGCAAAAGCTAAGGTCCCGGGGAGATTTGAACTCCCGTCGCAGGATTCAGAGTCCTGAGTGCTAACCGCTACACCACGGGACCGGTGAGCATAGCGCGCCAAACAGAAAATACCCGTAGACCCCTTCGATGTAGGCCATGTTGACAACTGCGTGTCAGGTACTCGTCTTCATTAATACTATCGCGCTAATCATCTGATAATTCGATAGCCTTTCAAAAACTGAGTGAAAAATATGACACGTCCACATTTCGAGACAGATTCGCGTTTTCTAACCTTCAAAGATTGATTCTGAACGTCATTTAATTTCGGCAGTAAAAATGCAAAAGCTAAGGTCCCGGGAGATTTGAACTCCCGTCGCAGGATTCAGAGTCCTGAGTGCTAACCGCTACACCACGGGACCGGTGAGCATAGCGCGCCAAACAGCAAATACCCGTAGACCCCTTCGATGTAGGCCATGTTGACAACTGCGTGTCAGGTACTCGTCTTCATTAATACTATCGCGCTAATCATCTGATAATTCGATAGCCTTTCAAAAAATTGAGTGAAAAATATGACACGTTCACATTTCGAGACAGATTCGCGTTTTCTAACCTTCAAAGATTGATTCTGAACGTCATTTAATTTCGGCAGTAAAAATGCAAAAGCTAAGGTCCCGGGGAGATTTGAACTCCCGTCGCAGGATTCAGAGTCCTGAGTGCTAACCGCTACACCACGGGACCGGTGAGCATAGCGCGCCAAACAGCAAATACCCGTAGACCCCTTCGATGTAGGCCATGTTGACAACTGCGAGTCAGGTACTCGTCTTCATTAATACTATCGCGCTAATCATCTGATAATTCGATAGCCTTTCAAAAAACTGAGTGAAAAATATGACACGTCCACATTTCGAGACAGATTCGCGTTTTCTAACCTTCAAAGATTGATTCTGAACGTCATTTAATTTCGGCAGTAAAAATGCAAAAGCTAAGGTCCCGGGGAGATTTGAACTCCCGTCGCAGGATTCAGAGTCCTGAGTGCTAACCGCTACACCACGGGACCGGTGAGCATAGCGCGCCAAACAGCAAATACCCGTAGACCCCTTCGATGTAGGCCATGTTGACAACTGCGTGTCAGGTACTCGTCTTCATTAATACTATCGCGCTAATCATCTGATAATTCGATAGCCTTTCAAAAAATTGAGTGAAAAATATGACACGTCCACATTTCGAGACAGATTCGCGTTTTTTAACCTTCAAAGACTGATTCTGAACGTCATTTAATTTCGGCAGTAAAAATGCAAAAGCTAAGGTCCCGGGGAGATTTGAACTCCCGTCGCAGGATTCAGAGTCCTGAGTGCTAACCGCTACACCACGGGACCGGTGAGCATAGCGCGCCAAACAGCAAATACCCGTAGACCCCTTCGATGTAGGCCATGTTGACAACTGCGTGTCAGGTACTCGTCTTCATTAATACTATCGCGCTAATCATCCGATAATTCGATAGCCTTTCGAAAAAAACTGAGTGAAAAATATGACACGTTCACATTTCGAGACAGATTCGCGTTTTCTAACCTTCAAAGATTGATTCTGAACGTCATTTAATTTCGGCAGTAAAAATGCAAAAGCTAAGGTCCCGGGGAGATTTGAACTCCCGTCGCAGGATTCAGAGTCCTGAGTGCTAACCGCTACACCACGGGACCGGTGAGCATAGCGCGCCAAACAGCAAATACCCGTAGACCCCTTCGATGTAGGCCATGTTGACAACTGCGTGTCAGGTACTCGTCTTCATTAATACTATCGCGCTAATCATCTGATAATTCGATAGCCTTTCAAAAAACTGAGTGAAAAATATGACACGTCCACATTTCGAGACAGATTCGCGTTTTCTAACCTTCAAAGATTGATTCTGAACGTCATTTAATTTCGGCAGTAAAAATGCAAAAGCTAAGGTCCCGGGGAGATTTGAACTCCCGTCGCAGGATTCAGAGTCCTGAGTGCTAACCGCTACACCACGGGACCGGTGGGCATAGTGCGCCAAACAGCAAATACCCGTAGACCCCTTCGATGTAGGCCATGTTGACAACTGCGTGTCAGGTACTCGTCTTCATTAATACTATCGCGCTAATCATCTGATAATTCGATAGCCTTTCAAAAAACTGAGTGAAAAATATGACACCTCCACATTTCGAGACAGATTCGCGTTTTCTAACCTTCAAAGATTGATTCTGAACGTCATTTAATTTCGGCAGTAAAAATGCAAAAGCTAAGGTCCCGGGGAGATTTGAACTCGGGTCGCAGGATTCAGAGTCCTGAGTGCTAACCGCTACACCACGGGACCGGTGAGCATAGCGCGCCAAACAGCAAATACCCGTAGACCCCTTCGATGTAGGCCACGTTGACAACTGCATGTCAGGTACTCGTCTTCATTAATACTATCGCGCTTACCATCTGATAATTCGATAGCCTTTCAAAAAACTGAGTGAAAAGTAAGACACGTCCACATTTCCACGCAGATTCGCGTGTTCTAACCTTCAAAGATTGAGTCTGAACGTCATTTAATTTCGGCAGTAAAAATGCAAAAGCTAAGGTCCCAGGGAGATTTGAACTCCCGTCGCAGGATTCAGAGTCCTGAGTGCTAACCGCTACACCACGGGACCGGTGAGCATAGCGCGCCAAACAGAAAATACCCGTAGACCCCTTCGATGTAGGCCATGTTGACAACTGCGTGTCAGGTACTCGTCTTCATTAATTCTATCGCGCTAATCATCTGATAATTCGATAGCCTTTCAAAAAATTGAGTGAAAAATATGACACGTTCACATTTCGAGACAGATTCGCGTTTTCTAACCTTCAAAGATTGATTCTGAACGTCATTTAATTTCGGCAGTAAAAATGCAAAAGCTAAGGTCCCGGGGAGATTTGAACTCCCGTCGCAGGATTCAGAGTCCTGAGTGCTAACCGCTACACCACGGGACCGGTGAGCATAGCGCGCCAAACAGCAAATACCCGTAGACCCCTTCGATGTAGGCCATGTTGACAACTGCGTGTCAGGTACTCGTCTTCATTAATACTATCGCGCTAATCATCTGATAATTCGATAGCCTTTCAAAAATTGAGTTAAAAATATGACACGTTCACATTTCGAGACAGATTCGCGTTTTCTAACCTTCAAAGATTGATTCTGAACGTCATTTAATTTCGGCAGTAAAAATGCAAAAGCTAAGGTCCCAGGGAGATTTGAACTCCCGTCGCAGGATTCAGAGTCCTGAGTGCTAACCGCTACACCACGGGACCGGTGAGCATAGCGCGCCAAACAGCAAATACCCGTAGACCCCTTCGATGTAGGCCATGTTGACAACTGCGAGTCAGGTACTCGTCTTCATTATTACTATCGCGCTAATCATCCGATTATTCGATAGCCTTTCGAAAAAAAAAACTGAGTGGAAAATATGACACGTTCACATTTCGAGACAGATTCGCGTTTTCTAACCTTTAAAGATTGATTCTGAACGTCATTTAATTTCGGCAGTAAAAATGCAAAAGCTAAGGTCCCGGGGAGATTTGAACTCCCGTCGCAGGATTCAGAGTCCTGAGTGCTAACCGCTACACCACGGGACCGGTGAGCATAGCGCGCCAAACAGCAAATACCCGTAGACCCCTTCGATGTAGGCCATGTTGACAACTGCGTGTCAGGTACTCGTCTTCATTAATACTATCGCGCTAATCATCTGATAATTCGATAGCCTTTCAAAAAACTGAGTGAAAAATATGACACGTTCACATTTCGAGACAGATTCGCGTTTTCTAACCTTCAAAGATTGATTCTGAACGTCATTTAATTTCGGCAGTAAAAATGCAAAAGCTAAGGTCCCGGGGAGATTTGAACTCCCGTCGCAGGATTCAGAGTCCTGAGTGCTAACCGCTACACCACGGGACCGGTGAGCATAGCGCGCCAAACAGCAAATACCCGTAGACCCCTTCGATGTAGGCCATGTTGACAACTGCGTGTCAGGTACTCGTCTTCATTAATACTATCGCGCTAATCATCTGATAATTCGATAGCCTTTCAAAAAACTGAGTGAAAAATATGACACGTTCACATTTCGAGACAGATTCGCGTTTTCTAACCTTCAAAGATTGATTCTGAACGTCATTTAATTTCAGTAGTGAAAATACAAAAGCTAAGGTCCCGGGGAGATTTGAACTCCCGTCGCAGGATTCAGAGTCCTGAGTGCTAACCGCTACACCACGGGACCGGTGGGCATAGCGCGCCAAACAGCAAATACCCGTAGACCCCTTCGATGTAGGCCATGTTGGCAACTGCGTGTCAGGTACTCGTCTTCATTAATACTATCGCGCTTACCATCTGATAATTCGATAGCCTTTCGAAAAACTGAGTGAAAAATATGCCACGTTCACATTTCGAGACAGATTCGCGTTTTCTAACCTTCAAAGATTGATTCTGAACGTCATTTAATTTCAGTAGTGAAAATACAAAAGCTAAGGTCCCGGGGAGATTTGAACTCCCGTCGCAGGATTCAGAGTCCTGAGTGCTAACCGCTACACCACGGGACCGGTGAACGTACCGCGCCAAACAGCAAATACCCGTAGACCCCTTCGATGTAGGCCACGTTGACAACTGCGTGTCAGGTACTCGTCTTCATTAATACTATCGCGCTTACCATCTGATAATTCGATAGCCTTTCAAAAAACTGAGTGAAAAGTAAGACACGTCCACATTTCGAGACAGATTCGCGTTTTCTAACCTTCAAAGATTGATTCTGAACGTCATTTAATTTCGGCAGTAAAAATGCAAAAGCTAAGGTCCCGGGGAGATTTGAACTCCCGTCGCAGGATTCAGAGTCCTGAGTGCTAACCGCTACACCACGGGACCGGTGAGCATAGCGCGCCAAACAGCAAATACCCGTAGACCCCTTCGATGTAGGCCATGTTGACAACTGCGTGTCAGGTACTCGTCTTCATTAATACTATCGCGCTAATCATCTGATAATTCGATAGCCTTTCAAAAAATTGAGTGAAAAATATGACACGTTCACATTTCGAGACAGATTCGCGTTTTCTAACCTTCAAAGATTGATTCTGAACGTCATTTAATTTCGGCAGTAAAAATGCAAAAGCTAAGGTCCCGGGGAGATTTGAACTCCCGTCGCAGGATTCAGAGTCCTGAGTGCTAACCGCTACACCACGGGACCGGTGAGCATAGCGCGCCAAACAGCAAATACCCGTAGACCCCTTCGATGTAGGCCATGTTGACAACTGCGTGTCAGGTACTCGTCTTCATTAATACTATCGCGCTAATCATCTGATAATTCGATAGCCTTTCAAAAAACTGAGTGAAAAATATGACACGTCCACATTTCGAGACAGATTCGCGTTTTCTAACCTTCAAAGATTGATTCTGAACGTCATTTAATTTCGGCAGTAAAAATGCAAAAGCTAAGGTCCCGTGGAGATTTGAACTCCCGTCGCAGGATTCAGAGTCCTGAGTGCTAACCGCTACACCACGGGACCGGTGAGCATAGCGCGCCAAACAGCAAATACCCGTAGACCCCTTCGATGTAGGCCATGTTGACAACTGCGTGTCAGGTACTCGTCTTCATTAATACTATCGCGCTAATCATCTGATAATTCGATAGCCTTTCAAAAAACTGAGTGAAAAATATGACACGTCCACATTTCGAGACAGATTCGCGTTTTCTAACCTTCAAAGATTGATTCTGAACGTCATTTAATTTCGGCAGTAAAAATGCAAAAGCTAAGGTCCCGAGGAGATTTGAACTCCCGTCGCAGGATTCAGAGTCCTGAGTGCTAACCGCTACACCACGGGACCGGTGAGCATAGCGCGCCAAACAGCAAATACCCGTAGACCCCTTCGATGTAGGCCATGTTGACAACTGCGTGTCAGGTACTCGTCTTCATTAATACTATCGCGCTAATCATCTGATAATTCGATAGCCTTTCAAAAAACTGAGTGAAAAATATGACACGTCCACATTTCGAGACAGATTCGCGTTTTCTAACCTTCAAAGATTGATTCTGAACGTCATTTAATTTCGGCAGTAAAAATGCAAAAGCTAAGGTCCCGGGGAGATTTGAACTCCCGTCGCAGGATTCAGAGTCCTGAGTGCTAACCGCTACACCACGGGACCGGTGAGCATAGCGCGCCAAACAGCAAATACCCGTAGACCCCTTCGATGTAGGCCATGTTGACAACTGCGTGTCAGGTACTCGTCTTCATTAATACTATCGCGCTAATCATCTGATAATTCGATAGCCTTTCAAAAAACTGAGTGAAAAATATGACACGTCCACATTTCGAGACAGATTCGCGTTTTCTAACCTTCAAAGATTGATTCTGAACGTCATTTAATTTCAGTAGTGAAAATACAAAAGCGAAGGTCCCGGGAGATTTGAACTCCCGTCGCAGGATTCAGAGTCCTGAGTGCTAACCGCTACACCACGGGACCGGTGAACGTACCGCGCCAAACAGCAAATACCCGTAGACCCCTTCGATGTAGGCCATGTTGACAACTGCGTGTCAGGTACTCGTCTTCATTAATACTATCGCGCTAATCATCTGATAATTCGATAGCCTTTCAAAAAACTGAGTGAAAAGTAAGACACGTCCACATTTCGAGACAGATTCGCGTTTTCTAACCTTCAAAGATTGATTCTGAACGTCATTTAATTTCGGCAGTAAAATGCAAAACTAAGGTCCCGGGGAGATTTGAACTCCCGTCGCAGGATTCAGAGTCCTGAGTGCTAACCGCTACACCACGGGACCGGTGAGCATAGCGCGCCAAACAGCAAATACCCGTAGACCCCTTCGATGTAGGCCATGTTGACAACTGCGTGTCAGGTACTCGTCTTCATTAATACTATCGCGCTAATCATCTGATAATTCGATAGCCTTTCAAAAAACTGAGTGAAAAATATGACACCTCCACATTTCGAGACAGATTCGCGTTTTCTAACCTTCAAAGATTGATTCTGAACGTCATTTACTTTCGGCAGTAAAAATGCAAAAGCTAAGGTCCCGGGGAGATTTGAACTCCCGTCGCAGGATTCAGAGTCCTGAGTGCTAACCGCTACACCACGGGACCGGTGAGCATAGCGCGCCAAACAGCAAATACCCGTAGACCCCTTCGATGTAGGCCATGTTGACAACTGCGTGTCAGGTACTCGTCTTCATTAATACTATCGCGCTAATCATCTGATAATTCGATAGCCTTTCAAAAAACTGAGTGAAAAATATGACACGTCCACATTTCGAGACAGATTCGCGTTTTCTAACCTTCAAAGATTGATTCTGAACGTCATTTAATTTCGGCAGTAAAAATGCAAAAGCTAAGGTCCCGGGGAGATTTGAACTCCCGTCGCAGGATTCAGAGTCCTGAGTGCTAACCGCTACACCACGGGACCGGTGAGCATAGCGCGCCAAACAGCAAATACCCGTAGACCCCTTCGATGTAGGCCATGTTGACAACTGCGTGTCAGGTACTCGTCTTCATTAATACTATCGCGCTAATCATCTGATAATTCGATAGCCTTTCAAAAAATTGAGTGAAAAATATGACACGTTCACATTTCGAGACAGATTCGCGTTTTCTAACCTTCAAAGATTGATTCTGAACGTCATTTAATTTCGGCAGTAAAAATGCAAAAGCTAAGGTCCCGGGGAGATTTGAACTCCCGTCGCAGGATTCAGAGTCCTGAGTGCTAACCGCTACACCACGGGACCGGTGAGCATAGCGCGCCAAACAGCAAATACCCGTAGACCCCTTCGATGTAGGCCATGTTGACAACTGCGTGTCAGGTACTCGTCTTCATTAATACTATCGCGCTAATCATCTGATAATTCGATAGCCTTTCAAAAAATTGAGTGAAAAATATGACACGTTCACATTTCGAGACAGATTCGCGTTTTCTAACCTTCAAAGATTGATTCTGAACGTCATTTAATTTCGGCAGTAAAAATGCAAAAGCTAAGGTCCCGGGGAGATTTGAACTCCCGTCGCAGGATTCAGAGTCCTGAGTGCTAACCGCTACACCACGGGACCGGTGAACGTACCGCGCCAAACAGCAAATACCCGTAGACCCCTTCGATGTAGGCCATGTTGGCAACTGCGTGTCAGGTACTCGTCTTCATTAATACTATCGCGCTTACCATCTGATAATTCGATAGCCTTTCAAAAAACTGAGTGAAAAGTAAGACACGTCCACATTTCGAGACAGATTCGCGTTTTCTAACCTTCAAAGATTGATTCTGAACGTCATTTAATTTCAGTAGTGAAAATACAAAAGCTAAGGTCCCGGGGAGATTTGAACTCCCGTCGCAGGATTCAGAGTCCTGAGTGCTAACCGCTACACCACGGGACCGGTGGGCATAGCGCGCCAAACAGCAAATACCCGTAGACCCCTTCGATGTAGGCCATGTTGGCAACTGCGTGTCAGGTACTCGTCTTCATTAATACTATCGCGCTTACCATCTGATAATTCGATAGCCTTTCAAAAAACTGAGTGAAAAGTAAGACACGTCCACATTTCGAGACAGATTCGCGTTTTCTAACCTTCAAAGATTGATTCTGAACGTCATTTAATTTCAGTAGTGAAAATGCAAAAGCTAAAGTTCTGGGGAGGTTTGGAACTCCCGTCGCAGGATACAACGGACCACAGGGAAGATCAGCCGGAACAAAGCCGCCAGCCTGAGGTGCACTTTCAGCTGGGCCTTGGCCTTGTGAGGGCTTCGACGCTGTTAGTTTCCTATCAGTCATCCCATCTGTTTCCTGTGAAATATTCAAGAGCGGAGTTAGGCGTGTACATTGCCTCTGACTATGAGTAACTACGACATGTTGTTTCCAGGAAAAGAGTACGTTCTAAGGTTGAATGACGGGATATGATTACTACGGTGTTATTAAGTGAGTAGCGTTGTCGGCGCGGGATGGTTCACCGAATCGATGCTTCCTGCGGAAGTTATAGAGGCTGCCAGCCGAAACCAGGAAATGTTCGTTGCACAGGCACGCCTGAGCAGACGGCGTCTCTGCGTGTCTATGCATGTAGTGTCTCTTCGCAGAATTTAGTCTAGTGATTTGAAGAGGCAGTGGAGGTAGGCCGTTGCGCGCGATGGATACCACGTTGACCAGAGGTGTCGCGAGCCCCGCACGTCCAGCGGCAGTGAGCGCGTTTTGTCTACACACTGGCCTAAACTTTTCCAAGGGGTCATATGTCTTTGGCAGAAAACACCGATCCGACTAAAATTCAGACTGTATAGGCATTTCTGGTTCACCACTGCTTCGAGGGCGGTCACAAGACTGTGCACAGTTTCTCCCCCTTTCTCTACACTATGAAGGCTTGAGCAGGCTTCTTCATCTCTGTTAACGACACAAGCTGGAAAGAATTTTAGTGAAATTCGGTGCGATGCGGAGGATCTGCGTAGGTGCAAGAGCCTACATTTCGTTAATAGATTATAGACATGCACACAGAATTGGATACTGTTAGACGCTATGAACCTTTTTTGCCTTTGATTTCCTCCCAATCCCTCTGAAACTTCCCTGAACGCTTTCGGTGTGGCAAGAAATCGATGGTTCTTTGAACTGTGCGGCAAGCATGTCTCGCCCTTCCTGTTGTTGTGCTACGTCCGGACTGAGTACGCAACGGCGGCGTGTTTGCGCCACGGATTCTGATCCGGCTGGTCCTTCCTTCCTCTGGTGAAGAGTGCCGCTTCTGCTCCGTTAAGCAACTGATCGTTACTCGACCAATCGATCTTTCAATCCCTACAGTGCATTCCACAGTCTTAATCACACTTGAGCGATAGATCATTTTTTTCTATTCCAAAAGTGGTCATGAAAAAAGAAAAACATTTCTATGAGAATTTCTTATCCGAGTTCTGATATTTTCTGAAGTTCATCTTATAAAAAGATTTATCTTAATTTTTGATGCAGTGTTGTAATCAATTGTGATATACCGTATTAAAGAGCAATTTTTTTCAAGGTAATATATGTACCTATGAGCTCTCAAAAAAACTTTTTGGTTTCCGAATTTCAAACCGAATTTGGCCAAAATCTAAAGTACTGTAGTACCTTCTTACTGTTACTGTAGTATAGAAAGTGCTGTAGTAGTGAAGTACATAGACAAAAATTCAAAGTACTGACGAGTCATCAAGCGTTTTTAACATTTCACTAACATCTCAAAAAAGCTGCCAAAGTTGATAGCGCATTTGGACACATCTTGAGCTAGACGAGAATATCTGTACGAATTCTTGATGGAGCGGGATTCGTACATATTTTTCAAATAGTTTTCTGAAGGTGCTACCAACGGCTATTAACGATGGGTGAATTGAATTTTGTTTTTTTTATCTTCCATCAATTTTCTAAAATTGATCAATAAATGACAGAATGAACGTCATTGAGTAGGGGCTTGTCAATAATGAATAGCAGTAAAGTTTCGCTGCTCAAACTTGTTTTGTAGGGCAGAAAATACCGAGGATGCTAACTCCCAAAACTCGGAGAAATCAATAATTACGCTCCGTCGTGATTTTTCACGCCCACTACTATGTGCCCAGCCCTCAGTGGGTCCAAGTGGGCTATCAACTTTGGCTATTTTGTTGGTTTGGTTGAAAAAAGATAGAAACACTCACGGATGCTCAGTACTGAAGATTTCCCCTAATCAAGTTTTTGATGCTTTTGAATGGGCAAGTTCACGAGGTACAGGATTATAGGGAACTGTTCCCTCAAAATTCTCAAAAATCAGTAGAAAAACTGTTTAAAGCAATTTCTCGTATATTTAATTACGCCTGTTTGGAGTGTTTAGCGGGACTGCAGACTTTGAGCAATTCAGGCGTCGGAAATGGATTTGCCCTTCAAAATTCATAGGAAAATGACTTTGTTTTCTGTTTCTTGTATCGGAATCTTTTTAAAAACAAGCCGATTCAATGCACATGCTTGGATGCTACAATACTTTGGGATAAAGAGTGTTCGAAAATTCGGCAACTGTTCCTCTGGTAAAACAACGGTGGACAACTGTTCTATGACGTAGGCGGGGTGGCTGGTCCAAGGAATTTTCCCCACTTCCTGGCCGTTTTTGGTCGTACTTCCGCCCTCTTTCTTCTTATAGGGACCCAAAGCTTACGTTTCCGGGGAAAAAAACGAGCACGTTTTCCATCGCGAACACTTCCTTTGAATAGAACGCAATTCGTGCGTTTTCGGGCGCTGAAAATGCCGTATCACCAATGGCGGCTTCAACAATGTGCCAGCTTGTGTCAACAAATTCCCCTCAAGAAACTGATGGAAATCTGCATATTCCCACATCTAAATCTTCCACTGCGGACTCCTCAGATAGTCTTTTGGACAGGAAAATGTCATTTTTGACCTCTTCTTGGTCAATCGGGTACTCTGAAGGAAATTCACAATCTTTTTCATAGTAAATGAGTCAAAGATAAGTACTATGTATGTTGTCAGAAAAACTTTCCTGCCCTCTGGCTCTATTCAATTTTCGGGGCGTTTTGAAACGGTTGATCTTTTCGCAAAGTGTGATGTACCGCTTGCAAGCTCAAAGGCATCGTTTACGATGAATTTCGTTTTCGAGTTTTCCATATATAAGGAGATACTACCCAATATAACAGCTACGTTGAAAAAAAAACGCGAAAAAATCACAGAGAACCCTTTTTTCAGACCGAAAATATCTCAATCGACTTTTGAGAAACGAAGAGTCGATTGTTAGATATCGCTGTTTTTGACCAACGATCTCACGATCAAATATTGTTCATCATTCTTTCAAGTGATTTGTGGACAAGGAAAGGTTAACTGATTTGTGTAGAAAAGTCATGCTTCACATAATCGTTTGGTGTATTCCATCAGCTTCCCCTCAGTTGCACTGTATCGAATGTTGAAAATTTACTTATATGATGGCTGACAGCAAATTGTGTCGGATGACTGACGGAGGGCCGGCCTCTTCTGACGGAATTTGAGACATTCAACCTCATTTACGTATCTTTAGAATAAGGCGTTTTTAACCGTACAAACTCTCCCTACGTTCTTAGGTAGGCCCAGATAATCATTTAAACCGAAAAAATGGTGAGTGGTTTTCAACGCGTACGATGCCTTCAAGTCCTCGCTACTGAACACCTTTGAGTTCTTCTATGTAACTTGCAACAGGCCGTCAAAGCTGCCGGAGGTGATAGGACATTTGACCTCTCTTGGGGCTGAGAAATAACGTTGTCGGAAATTCTCGACGGAGTGTAATTATCGATGTTTCGCAAATCTTGTGAATATTTTTTATTTATTGCAGCTTCGTGCGTTTTTGCCCCATCTGACCAGTTTCGGCGCAAAATTCAGTAATTGAGTATAATAAAAATGTCCCCGCTCAACCGTCATTTTTTTGCCAATTATCGACCGTTTGTTTTTTTCGATGAGATGACAAAAGTCGAATTCTCTACATAGTGGTCATAGTGAAAAAACAACTGTTGATGATGGACTTACCCATAATGTTTTTTTAGAGTAACGCGGGGGAAACTGGCCTGCTGAGACTGGAATGGCCCAAGTTATAAATTCATAAAATTTGCAAAATGAGAGTAGTTACTATACTTCGGACCGAATTATATTATTCGAAAAATATTCGAATGATTTTTCGAATTTCGAATCGTTCAAAATTCGAAATTTGAAAATTTTGGTTTTCGAATATTTTGAAGAGCATATTCGAATTTTTGAATTTCGAATAATCGAAATGTACAATCATCATTTCATTAGAAGTTCTTTTTTTTCTGCTCAACCTTTGAAAGCACGCTCTATCAAAGAACCATCTTGGCCTATTTACCCCACGCATGATTTGAGGTTCTCACACGATTGGATCGTGTGAAATATTGCGTCACCGTACAAGGTGCTCCATCGGTGGGATAGGCTGGCCAAACGGCCATCCAACGCAACCCGTTTTTCTCTCGTTTTCGCATTTTATATGTAGCTGTCAGGCAGATATGGACAGTAGCAGGGTTTTAGCTTCCTAAACCCTCCCGTTTAAGAGAAACATTTACTTAAAATACGGACGGGAGCGATTGAGCTCACTAATCTACAGTGACTACTCTAGAAACATTAGCTTGGAGTGGTCTTCGCGACTGGAAAGTTTTGGTTGTGCTCAGTCTTGTAAATTACGATTTTCGAATTACGAGGAATTTGAAAACTCACGATTTACAATTTACGAAATTACAAAATTCAGTTACGTGCAGCCCTGCGCGGCGCGGCACGATCGATATTACGGAGGGTCGTTTATACTTCCGCCGCGGGGCGGCGAAGTACATTTCTGTAATATTGATCACGCGGCGAGGCACGATCGATATTGTAGGATTGTACTTCGCCGAACGCTCGGCGGCGGAAGTATAAACGTCGCCTAAGGTCAATTTCGCTGCCATGAGCGACAGACATGGCATTTAGCACAAATGCGGGACCAGCATCGGAGCAATGGCACTGGCCGTCGTAGGAACAGTCGTCGTAGCGACGTGTCGTGGAAGGCTGACATACTGCAAATGTGCCTATGCCTGTCGTTGCCTTTGTCGCTGTCACTGTTAAGCGCACTGCGACCTCGTGTCGCAAAACTAAACCTTTGGCCTAACGCCCTTTCCATACCTTTGCTGCCCCGTCGAATGCCGCTCCTTCAGAAAAATTATAAAACGCGGCGGTGCAGAAGAAAACGTTCTCGATCGTTCCTACCGCAATAGCGGTGTTTGCCGCGCTTTACTGTCTCGTTACCACTTCCGATCGCGAATCGATTTCGCCAGCATTCTCATGTGGAAAGAAGCTAGTTGCCAACTTCCGGCTAAATTTCTAGTAATCCAAAACACTTGCTTCATTGTAGCTCAAGAGCGGCATTTTCCGCGTCGGCAAAAGGGCGTAAGGGTTTCAAGCTCGAGTGTTCAGCCCTGCCCCCCACCTGAACTCGTGCATTTTTTTTTCATTTTTTAAAATTTTGAGCGATGTTCTCATCCTCCCTTTTCTTGAAGGATGCTCGGAGTCAGGGTTCAGCGGGGTTGCGAAATTTCGCAACGGGGGATGTGGGGGTCGCACAAGTTTTGACCCGAAAATGAAGATTAGGAAGGATCTCAAGAATTTCGGCCCAAAAATGAAAATTTGGTGAAGATATCACAACTATTCTCGATATTTTCGGTCACCAAAGGAAAGGATCGTAGCATTCTCAGAACTTTCCAGCCTAGCTATTTCCGCCTTATAAGTATGTAGTCTGATAGCATCATGCTACACACCATGAAGACACCAATACCTAGAAATAAAGACGCATGTATCATTCCTCAAAGACGCATGTAACAAGCGCTGAACACGAAGGCGCCTTACATTAAGGGCGCATGTATCATTCCACAGAGACGCATGTAACAAACGCTGAACACGCAGGCGCCTTACTTCATGTTTGCGTGCCCAATACACTTTGAAATATCAGAGCCCTCGTCGGGGCGGGCGGTTGCGAGGGAGACCAATGAACCACTTATTCCAAATAGCAACGACTTGCCCTTATGAGGCGCGCCGTACATCGCGTGAGTTTGCAATCGATGTTCAACATGTGCATGATGATAACTACGGCAACGACCCAATCTTCGTGGGCAAAAACACTAATTATTAGGTCTAGAAGTTAATTTCCGCGTTTTTGTTGTTATTGATATTTTGTAAAAAATAAAATTATTTTTATATAACGAATTTTATGTTATAATGCTCACTATGTATTATCAGCTTTCTATTGATATATAACTTGCTTCACGTACCTTATAAAAAAGTATTATTTTAGTTTCAGAATATGTCAACTTTGTGCCGGAAAAACGCCATTTGCAGGGAAGCTCTCCTTTCCTTTTTCATCTCAAGAAGAAAGCCACTGACGCACACCAAATGCTTGCCCAAGCTTACGGGGATGCTGCTCCATCCATAAGAACCTGCCAAGAATGGTTTCCAGCGTTTCAAATCGGGTGATTTTGACGTTAAGGACAAAGATCGACCAGGACAGCCAAAAGTTCGAAGACGAAGAACTTCAGGCTTTGTTGGATCAAGATTCGGCTCAAACGCAAGAACAGCTCGCGGCATCTCTCGGCGTCACCCAAAAAGCAATTTCTATTCGATTGAAGGCAATGGGAAGATTCAAAAGGAAGGAAAATGGATCCCCTATGGAGCTCTCAGAACGCAACAAAGAGCAGAGAAAAACAACTTCACAAATCTTGTTGGACCGATTCCAAAGAAAGTCTTTTTTACACCGCATCATAACTGGCGATGAAAAGTGGGTGTACTACGACAATCCGAAGCGAAGAGAAAATCGTGGGTTAGTCCTGGTGAAACAACAACTTCGACCGCAAAACCAAACATCCACGGGAAGAAGGTCTTACTGTGCATATGGTGGATCAACGCGGTATACTGTACTATGAACTTCTTCAACCTGGCGAAACAGTTACTGCGAATCGCTATCAACATCAACTAAGCGCAATTGCGGCATGAAATCGAAGCAAAGAGACCAGAATGGGCGAGTCGACACGAAAAAGTCATATTGCTTCATGATAACGCTCGACCTCATGTTGCTCGAACGGTAAAGGATACGCTAAAAGAGTTCAAATGGGAAGTCTTACCGCACCCGCCGTACTCTCCAGACATCGCCCGTCGCGGATTATCACCTTTTCCGGTCAATGGCGCATGGTCAAAGCGAGCAGCGCTTTCAAGATCAAGTCAAGATGTCAAAAAATGGCTCGATGAATGGGTGGAGGCCAAACCAGAAAAATTTTATTATGATGGAATCCATAAGTTACCCAAACTCTGGGAAATGGTTGTTATTAATGACGGAAATTATTTTGAATAAAAATTTTGTTTAAGTATGTCCAGTTTTCAATAGTGTAAAAAGCGTAAAAAAACGCGGAAATTAACTTCTAGACCTAATATCTTTATATTTGACTACGACAAGTGCATTAATGGATAGCTTAAGGTTCCTACGTTGTTGTAGTTAACAAATAAAATAACAAAACAATATGACATTGAGATTATTACTGATTATTATTAAATAACTATGAGATCTAACCTTCCTCAGGAAGATTGTTTCATACCTCGAGCTAGCAGATACCTCACTGCAGAGAAACAATGTTACTGCAATACAGGCCATAATTTTGGCGTTTTTGGCCCAAAAAAAAAGCTAAGAAGCATTTCTTCGCTCTTTTTCCATAACTCTGTTTAAAAGGGTCCATTTGGGAATCTAAAAAGATATTGGGAATCAGCATCGTGTGCTCCTTTTTCTGGAGTAATACATGGCTCCCTCTTCAACAAGATATGTATGCAAAATTAGACAAGAAACAATCAACCCGAATCGCGATTTCGCAATCAAGGCATTTATGAGCGAATATGTCCATGCTGTTACGCCTAAATGCTTTGTACAAAGTATGCCAAATAGTGCAAATGCTAAAAGAGAGTACTCTCAATCCTGATTCCAAATATTTCTTCGGATTCTCAAATTGACCATCATGAACAGAGTTAAGGCACAAGGGCTCCAAAAACGCTTTTTTGCGTTTTTTCGCGGGAAACGCAAAATATTATGGCCTGTACTGTACTGTCGTTCTCGAAGCCGAATTCCGATCCGCAACTGCGGGCAACGGCGGTTGCACTACGCAACACGATGATAATGGTGCTTGGAGAAAAATGAACCGTGCCAGGACCAACGATTATCATCCTGTTCCGTAATGAGACAGCCGATGTCCGCTAATGCGGACCGAAATTAGGCTTCGAGAACGACAGTATACGTTCCATCCGATGACTTAAAGGCATCGTTCGCGCTGAAAACCAATTTTCATTTTTCAGGCTCAATTTCATGAATGAGCCCGGTAGACCACACTGGGAAGCTTTGGTGCCTCAAAAACGTAGGGTTATGAGGTTGAAAAGGGTTAAAGATGAGGATCCGCCACCAGTTCTCACCAGTCATCTAGCACTTTTTCATAGAATGTTGATGCGACCGTCAAACAACATGAAAAACAGTTACGGCGCAAACTCCACATACCGAAATACTTCGAAAATTACAGTGACGAGGCCTCCAAAGGCAGAAAAACGTGAAAAATCATTTTGGCGCGAAATTCAAATTCATATTTGCAATGTGTTCCTATTGACTTTTCTTAACAAATGAAGGCTTTTGATGGGCCAGTTCGACATTTTCGTTCACTAGAGAGGCCAAGCTACATAAAAACATGAAAAAATAATATACGGATTTCTGCGCGCACGATGCCTTTAAATCACCGGATCGAATTCTCGGATAGAGCCGAATTCGCAAAACCGACTCGTCGAAAAAAAAAGATTCAGGCTAAGAAAAAATTTCCGGCTAAGGGACTCTATGCTTAACCAGACTTCTCCACCGGATAGTATTTTGTGCATCCGACCGGATAATTGGACTTAAAAATGGATAAAATTTTTTGCAATCGTAGTGAGGTTATTTTCCGGGCTTTGTATCGAATTTCACTCCACCACTACGTTTACTCTCCATCTATCACCTGGTATGAATGAAAATCAAATCAACGGGCACAACAAATGCTGTGGTTGCGTCGGAAATCGTCCGCGCTGTGATTTTCACGCACGGCGAACCTTGCTTCAACAGGAGGTCTCCTTACCCTTCCAAAATCAGCAGAGTTAAAGGCAGTGCCCACAATATAATTCGTCTTTTTTCCAGCGCAAATAGAAAATCCGGTGGTTCATTGCAACAATAGCGCCGAAAAATCAAACAGAAACAGGCCCGTAAGAGCTCTTATAAGGCCATAATTCCGCTTGCGCAAGGCCTTCCGTGAGCGAAGAAGTCTCGCTCGAGCGAAATTATGGCCTCATAGGCCTCTTCTAGACCCGTTTATGTACGTTTTTAACGCTAATGCTGCAGTGAGCTACCGATTGTTTCAATTTTCGACGAAATTAGGGATACGATATTCACCGTGGACACGTAACTGTGCGTAACGGAATTTGTATTTTCGTGAAGCGCGAATCGTAATTTAGCGAAAATGCAGAAATTTATACTGGACCTATACTTTTGCACTGCGCTGTATACTAGAGAGAATCAGGTTTCCTATGTAAGTTCAAACCGAATTTCAGAGCGCGAAATTCCAGGTGATATGTGGATTTTGAGTTTTAGATTTGACGCCGACAAAGCGTTAATGTACACGCGGACGAGTATACTCGTCGTCTACACTAGAGTGAGGACTTTCTAAAAAGAGACCGAACGAACGAATTTCGAATAAATTCGTTCATTTTTATTTCGAGCGAACGAATTTCGAATAAATTCGTTCATTTTTTATTTCGAACGAACGAATATTCGAAATTCGAATATTCGAATTTCGAATAATTTAAGCATCCATAGCAATATCGCGCAACTACAAAGTGAGCGGCAATAACAAGTTGAATTCTTCTTCTAAAGCTTTATTTCCACCTACAATCAAAATTAATAAGGCACGACTCATCACTAAACCTGTACGGGCTACAACGCAAAGAATGCTACAAAATCAACTTTTCTGCTCTAACTTAGCCTAAGGAGCTTATTCGAGGAGCCTAACTAACTTTGCTTCGCCCATAAGCCAGCCAGATCGGTAGAGCCGAGCTCCATAGTTATCTCCAAAGGGTGCTTTCGCCTCTATGGTTTGAATGAGAGGCGCAGAGTTCTGCTGGTGCCAACAACGGGGTATGGCTCCACCGACCTGGCCTGCTTATGGAGAGAGCAGAGTTAGGAACCCGAGATATCAATCGACGCAGAATTTTACGTAGATTTCAAAAACAACCCTCACCAGGTTAAAGAGTTATAGGCGAAAAACAGGTGTTTCGTAAAATGAATTAGGCTGAAGAACCGAGAAAATATTTTTCCAAACTGGAATCACAAGTTGACGCAGAATTCTATCTCCAAGCACAAAAAAGTTATGGACGAAAAACCGGCAGTGACACCACCCAATTTTGAAAATGACTTGCATGAGTTTGGGTCACTTTCATTCTTTTTCGGGGCGTTTCACCGGTTGTCACCGGTTTTCCCAATGGTGAAGGTTCCCCCTTCACCTGCTCACAGGTGAAGGTTGTGGAGTGCATGGCTCCACCCAACGAAGCTATGGTTGGTGTTATCATTGCGCAGCGGCATGAAAAAATGTGCGTGGCCAAGTGTGATTGCCACGTGGCTCCCCCTGTTGGAACCGCCCTAGTAGCCTCATCAGACGGTGTGTGGAAAAATTTAGCTCTTGCGTTCGGAGAAATGGAACAATGGAGCAGTGAAGAAAATGACATCAGTCTTGGAAGGTATGTCGATTCCTTCATACATTAGAGCTGATTTTCATATTTTTTTTGTTAA
The DNA here is from genome assembly GCA_029168955.1 of Aplectana chamaeleonis. Taxonomy (NCBI): domain Eukaryota; kingdom Metazoa; phylum Nematoda; class Chromadorea; order Rhabditida; family Cosmocercidae; genus Aplectana; species Aplectana chamaeleonis. The sequence goes on from JAPDOI010000577.1 coordinate 116,857, forward strand.
ATCAGCTCGGGTATTCAAATTGGAATAACGTTCGAATATTCAACTCTGCGAATAATCGAATTTGAATAGTGTTCGAATATTCACCTTTTGCTAATAGTCGAATTCGAATAATGTTCGAATATTCACACATTTCGAATATTCGAATGTTCGAATAAAAATTCGTTCGAAAAATTGGCAATTTTTATTCGAACTCGAATATTCGGTCCTCACTCTAGTCTACACCCCCGCGGTTTCCTTATTTTTCACGAACAACGCGAATTCTTGAGAAGCCCAGGATGTGTGAAAGTCATGTCTAGGATCAATGTGCCGGCTTCAGTAAGCACAAGGGAACAGTCGTACGCTACCGCCTTGTTTCGAAATATAGTTAGCAGAATCACGAACAAAATGAAAAGCTGAGAAAGTTTTCTTGTCAGCGAAACACATGAACTTATCGGGGAAAGGTGAAATGTAGTGGTTATCGATGAGAAATCGATCAGTTGTGAAAGACGCACTCGTCATAAACAATTCGAGTAGCTTTCTTGCGTCTAAACGGTTTGTTACTTGCGTCTTTGTGGTCTCTTCCCAAAGACGCACTTACCATACACGCCCCCTCGTATGTTACTTGCGTCTTTCAAACGTGCAAGTGATATGAAATGACGTTTTCGACCCTGTAAAGACGCATGTAACAAGGAATCGGGCTGATTAGACGCAACAACCTAGGCTGGAAAGTTCTGAGTAGTCGCTTCGATTTCCAAAAATTACGCAACGCCCGCCTGACCGTGCTTGAAGTTGCCTGCGCGTTCGTGAATGACCCCCTTGATCTCCCAGCGGAGCTGGAACCCCCTAAGTACACCCCTTCGCAACTCAGACCCCCTTTGTGGAGCCCCACACCAGGCGCCGAACCCTGCTTTGGAAGCATTGGTAACAAACCTCAAAATAAATTGAAGCACTCAATTATGCTCAGTGCTGAAGATCCCGACTGAATTTCAGGCCGTAAGTCGAGAACCACCAGGTTTTTCTCGTAGTAAAAGAAAGCATCAGAAAGTCCAGAATTAGTGCTGCATAATGCTACATCACGTTTGGCAGAAGAGCCAACCTTCAATATTCTGGAAACTTACAGTATTAGATAACGGCAACTTTCCCGACAACCTAATAGTGCTTAAAGGCAGTGTCTACGATGAAAACCATACATTCTTTTTTCATGTTTTTGTATAGCTTGGGCTCCCTAGTGAACGAAAATGTCGAAAGAGCCGCTGAAAAACCTTGATTCGTAAACAAAAACCAGTTCGAATACACTGTTAAATTGAATTTGAATTTCGCGCCAAAATCGTTTTTTGAAGTTTTTCTGCATTTGTAGACCTCGTCACTGTCATTTTCGAAGTTTTTCTGAATAAGGGGTTTGTGCCGGAACTGTTTTTTCATGTTGTTTGACGGCCGCATCAACATTCTATGAAAAAGTGGTAGATGAGCGACCCAGAAGATGATCGACCCCACAGCAGTTTTCTCGTGGCCGTAACTTTTAAAGGCACTGTTCGCGATAAAAATCGCTTTTCTGTTTTTTTTTGCCTATCTTGGAACCGGTCCCATTCTGATTCCAATGATGCTTCTGGAATCGTACAAGACCTTCTGGGAATGGAGTTATGGTTCCTCAAAAATTGAGCTAGGGAAAATGGTGGACGAGTTGTCCGAGGCTTGTAACTTCCGTCTTTTGCAACCAATGTATGCGAGCTGACCTGAGTAAAGAGAGAAGTTGAGAATGAAGGGAAGAACGGGGCTTTTGATCGGAAACCGTCGCTCAACTCACGATTTCGAGTGTTCCCCTGTTCACGTCGAGGGGCGGAAAGGGGCGGGACTTGCCCACAGCAGCGGGGTTTGCCCACTTTTCTAAGCCGTTTTGCGGCTCCTGGGTAGCTTTTCTTCCCGTCTTTTCGACGCTGTTCTGCTTCTGAGAGCCACGAGAAGCGTTTGTAATGAAAAATTCGAGGATGAAGTTTATCGCGAACAGTGCATTTAAGGAGCGCATTTTCGGAGCTTTAACCTTCGTGGATGTTGTCAGCTAGCCCGGATCGTTTGATCGTAAACATGAAATTGAAAGTGATTTTCATCGCGCACGATGCCTTTAAGCACACTCTTGCATTGCTCTCGTTAAGAGGAACCTTCAAAGAATCAAGTAAGAAGTCACCAAAAGTGCAGTTCAGTAGTTTTTGAGCGAGTTAAGGCTATGCGGCACTTTGCGTATTACAACTTTAGCAGGAGGGCATACTTTAGAAAAACGAGGAAAAGGCATTCCCGCAAACAGGAGAGACAGTAGTTTAAAGGCACCTCTTGTTAGCAAAGCTACGTCTTCAGAAGCGATTCTGAGAAGGATTAGCAAGAGATTGCACATTTCGAATGTGGTGCTCGGATTCCGCATTCCTCTGTTGTCTGTGCATCGCCTCCTTGCGCCTGTTGTGCTGCGCGTAATTGCGATTGTGCGTGCGTCACTCTTCACGTACAATTATAGTAAAGCGCATCGATCGGAACCGATCGGCGACAAAAGTTGAGGACTGAATGAGTGGCTGTCTGAGTGACGAAGACCTTTTTAAAAGACTGACAGGTTGTTGGTGTGCTCGAATGCTCTCCTCATTATTCATGTTGTTCTTCTCCCAACTCTCCACTTTCAGGCATACACCTACTCGAATTTCGCCTCTCGCACGTTGCGTTCAGCACTGTTTTGCTCCCTTCGCCAACTTTCTTTCCGTCAGTGGCTCCAAAATTTAAGGAGAACTCGTTTTTCTCCTCACTCTGTCAGCTACATCTATATACTCGTATTTTGCTCACTTCTTATTTTGTCACTTCAACATTGTCAACATTCCTGCCTCTCGTTTACAATTCTTCCCCAATTCAAAGGGTCCTAAGCAGCTCTGATGAATCGAGGGGAACATGGCAACTATGATAGCCATCCTTCCCCACCGACAGAGCCTATAGCATCCCTAAAGTGGGCGGAGTCGGTCCCTCACAAGGGGTTCGTGTGAGGGAAAAGGTGCTCTTTGTGAGGTGATTGTGAGTTACCCTTTCTCTGACTCACCGTCCAACACCCAATTTCCTCGCAACAGAGCCGCGATACCTTTTCTTTGTAGCTATTTTTCCCTCAGCAAGGTGAATTAGTTCCTCTGCCCTACTGATTGATTCACAGGTTTTGTAGCTTTCCGAGCATTGAACTACTCCTAGGAATAAACCATGGTTAATTTTAGAATTCTCCTTTTCGGAAATCCACTTGAGAATACCTAATGACTTCTCAGCTCTCACCTATCTATGTGATACGGCATATATTCCACAACTTTCTGTGCAAGTGTGTTAGCAAACGATACAAAACGCTTTCACAACGAATTTATCTCTTGCAATACTGATAGTGGAGTCCACCAAGAGTGTCTCATTTACTTATCAATAAGAAGCGGTCGGCTGGGGATCAATGTGCATGAATCCCATACCAGCACGCTCGATACCGATTGAACGAGAGCGGTTGTGCTGCAACGAGTTTCATGTTCATTGATCTCCAATCAACCGCTTCTCATTGATAAGTAAATGAGACACTCTTGGTGGACTCCACTATAGGCACTCAGACAATGGGTTCGACGGCCTGCTGGGAATCAGCTGGCGAGCAAACACCGTTCCCGGTCGTGGCCCTCTCTTTGCCCGTTCGCCGTATGCATGTTGGGGAACCGCTGGCGGTCAATCGATGGCGAGCTGTCATTCCTGCTCACGGCCGGCGCGTCACCAGCACTCCGCCAACCAGTTGGAAAACCGCTGTCAGTGAGTCGTCGGCGAGCTGTCATTCCCGCCCGTGGCCAGCTACCTCATTTTTCTTTCACATAATGTTTCTTTCTTCAGGGATAAGCCAAGCTCAGCAGCCTCGTTGCGCGGACCGCAACAAAAATTAATGCCACGCCGCGCCTGCTTCAACTCAGCGCCGCCCTGCTTTGTCATCGCAGCCTTGACGGTACATTCATTTTTCTCGAAGTTTCTGAGCAAGAAAATACAGGAAACGTGAAAAACGGATAATTTTGACAATACGAACAACTGTGATGAAACTATAAAACCTTTATTGAAGACAAAAGCAGAAAAAAAACACAGAAAGATGAAAGAAACGATGAAAGCAATAACCCATCTAAAAATATCAGCAGTTTCCTCTCACTGATAAAGGCCGAACTTGGAAACGAGTCAGCTATGGCTACAGTACTCCGTGTATGGAAAAATTCTAGTGTTTGGACTATCTGGAACTTTTTCCTTCAAAACTCCTATACTATACTTAGTGAAAATACGCGATTGCACCACCGCCTTTTTCTGTTTGACTTGACTGTTGTAACTCCTGGACATAGATACAATGCTGGATATACATATTTAAACATTCTTTTCAAGGAAGTGAGAACGACATAAAGAAAGGACACACACGGCATCAAAAAAATATAGGATAGAATGACAGGACGCCGTTGATCGATCGTTTACATGCCATCCGCGTCTTGTCTTGTAATTGCGCGAAAAATCTCGGAACTCGTTGTGAGGGAACGAATGCCTATAATTCCCTCACAATAAGCCCACGATCCCCTTTCTAGACCCTGCGCTGCGTGTCCCGTCACGGTTACTCCCCATGCTGCCCATCGGGCGTGAATCGTTCCCTTCATAGGGAGCGATGCAACATTTGCCTGGAGATGTATCCCTCGAATCATCAGAGAGCATATGGAAAAGAAATGGCTTCTTTTCTTTTTGACTGTTTCTATCACAACATATTTTCATGTTCATACTTGGTAGAATCTCTACAGATAAGTTACTACAGCAGATACACAAACCTTGAGATTCTCTCACCTGCACGATTTCAGAGAACTTATTTCTACAAGTCACATAATTAGGTAGCAATTTGATCTATGAATATGATAGCATTTTCAGAACTCAAGAAAGTCTTCATTCAAAAAAGTTACATGCATCGGACGTTTTTCTGCCAGGGGTGGTAGTAATTGGGGTGTTAAACGCGAGTTAACAGGAGTTAAATTCGCGTTAAACGCGAGTTTAACCACACCAGATTGTAATGATAACTCTTGATAGTTAAGAGAGAACTCGCTCTAGTTTCACCCTAACATCGCCCAGTGGTAGGCCTCTTATACACTTTCAATGAAAACGCCTCGAAAAAGCGACAATTATAACCTTTGTTACGAAAAATTGCGATTTCAAAACGTTTTCAGGGCTGTTTTTTCTCTAAAATTCCGACATGTGGCATCCTCGCGATAGGTTCGCGTTTAACATACTCTCGCAGACAGCACGGAAATAGTGCTGAAATGCGAGAGGAACTGGCGGTTAACGAAAAACTCCTCCCGAGGAGTTTTTGGATGCGGTTAGCAAGATACAGTAGGGACAGTTTTGACCATCTATACTGAGGGCAAGTGCGAGTTTAATTAATGCAGGAATTCAAGGAAGTTTGATAGCACCGTTAGCCATTTTGATTCAGGACGTCAGCCTATCTTTAAAACTGAAAGGTGGTTCAAGGGATAGTCTTTTAACGGCTTCCGCCAGGGAAACGGGCGATGAGGGATCAAAAACAAAGCAGGGATCATTGCTGAAACACGTTGGCCGTCTTCTTTGGTGGCACTAATCAATCCCTCCCAATCAGCTGTTATTTTTTCGCCGAGCGCCGACACTTCTCTCCTTTTCCCTATTTTCCTTCTGAAATTCTACCGCTTTGTTATTTTCAGGTTATTTTCCTCTTCATGATTCATTGCTTATCCTAGGCTATAATGTGTGTGTGGACAATTAATTGCTTGCTCGCGTTTCGAACAGGTTTTCACAACACTTTTGGTGCAAAAAAGTGAAAATTCTCCAAGCGACTCATTTTCAAGTGATTTGATGCTCTAGTAATATTTAATCAGCATTAGTCGGGGCGTATCGTGTGAGTTTTGTGGGAAAGAAATGCGAACTTGTTTTTAAAATCAACTGCATTTGTTCTCGCTTTTCTGCAAGATTTGAATACTCCTCTTTCATTGCCAGATCAGTGTCATCGTGGCCTCTTTTTTTTGAGGGTCCGCGGCGGATTTACTTTCGTGCATTGGTAGAGCCACTCGAAGTGTTTCAAAGTCTTACCTTGAAATATGTGTACAAAATCTTTTCCTTGCACGATGCGCATATGAGTGTGTAACAGTGTTTCTATATATTTTCAGCACCAACTGCGGGCGGGGGATTAGTTTCATTTTGAGAAGACGGCAAACACTTCACAAATTCAACTGCATCAATGACCGAAACCACACCATTACCCCAATCTCGGACGCCAGACTTCAGTTGCACGCTTCCAAAAAACACTTGAATTCTTTTTCGAGAACAAAGATAGACTATCTAGTTTATCATCATTCTTATACGTTTTTAACTATCCATTTCAGTTGAATGCAGGACATTCTTTGAATTTATGCATTACTCGACGAGTTTCGGAATGTCTTTTTCGCACCTAGCGTGATCCTTTCAAGAACACCTTGTAAATAATTGATCCAGAAATTTTCAAATTTCCGTTTGCTCGAAATTTCCTTTGGAGAAAAAACTTTGGTTTGAAAAAATAAAAAGAAACGTTAACAAAGTTGCTACAAATGCAAACTTTTGTCAGATCACGCGCATTTGATTGATTGAGGCTAATGATTAACCTAACATGTCTTTTCGATAGTGGTCCTGAAAACTCACGGAGCTCATGAAAAATTACGAGAATTAGGATTTCCAAGGAAAATTTAAAAAATTGCGTTGTGATCGTGTTTCGAACAAGCGAAATAATACGAAGTTCCCTTTGAATGCTCTTCCTAATGAATGAAACAAATAGCATTACTTGTATAATCTTTCCGATCCCTCGTCTTTCCACCGTAAACGTCGTTTGTGTCCAAGTGTAGAAAATACTTATGCGGACGAAGTTAACGCATAATGTATGTGTAAGCAGAGGGCAGCTTTCGTTAAACCGGCAACAAACCGTGGCACCTACGTCGCGGTTCGTAGCCGGCCAGGAGGTGGCGGTTTGTTCGCGATAATTTGGCGGCTCTACTGCATTTATGTCGCGGTATGTTGGCGGCTTGGAGGTGGCGGTTTATTCGCGGTTAACACCCCATTTACTACCACCCCAGGTTTCCCAGATGCTCCCCGTTTTTACAAAACTCAGTGCGGGTATTGTATGAACCTCTGCAATAGAATGAACGTGTACCCGTCTTTGTTTCAGTTTTTGGTTGAATCGCTCGCAGATGTGTAAACTGCTCTCTAACAAGGGGAAACTCGATATAATAGAAATGTAAACTTCTAGAACCACTTTTTGGACGTGCGATGGCCTCCAGAACTTCGCTGAAATTTTCTGAGTGCAGTTATGTCATTATTAATGTTTATTAAAATTCTAGATCTCAACAGTACAGTTGTCAAACTTTTCGTGTGAAGAGCTCAGCGGTCTTCTTACAAGGGAAACCATTTTAGTGTTGTGCGAGTTGAACGAAATGAAGTATATAGCGAGAATGCCCACGCGACGAGTATGTAGTAAAAAGTGAAAGTGACCCAGTCCTAAACCTAAATCTGGAAGTGATATAAGCTCAAACAATTGGTTACAGTACGTTCTCCCCAGTGTAACCTACCATAAAAGTCCGATACATTGGATATAGGTCTTTCGGAACAGACGACCCACTCTGGTAAAAAAGGTGTTTGCATGCTGCTGCAGGATCATTTTCTCATGTTTTTGCTTCTAAACATGTAGAAGCATAGAGCAACATGCAAAAATTATGCAAAGAACATATATAAAACCAGCGAAAATCCAACTATTTTGAGTGGGTCGTCTATTCCGAAAGAGTCCCCCTCATATCCGTATTCAGCGCTGCAATTACACCCCTGCAAAGTTTTATTGAGTTACATTTTATTGAGGGGTTACAGACAAGGGAGAAGAAAAATGCCCTTGGCGACCAGTGGAGTCCTGAATTCTCAATCCAAAACTCAAAACGAATGCTGTGCAGGGTTTGTGGTGTAGTGGTGATGGGTCGAGCCTCACAAGCGTCAAACTAGGGTTTGACTCCTTTGGACGGCAAAGTTTTTACAGTTAGCGGAACTTACCTGTTTGGCCTTAAAATCACGTCCTCAATCTCATTTAAACACTATACTGCGCATGGTAGTATGGTGCTATCTCGGAGCCTCATTGCAGATTGAAAGGTTTATTGTGAGGCGGCAAATATCTGCAAAAATTTCGGAAAGTGTCTTGCGAAAGTTGTTAAAACTTTCGCAAGAGACTTTCCGAGATTTTTGCAGATATTTGACGCCTCACAATAAACCTTTCAACTATGCTGCGCAGTTTAACCTTGCTGCTCCCCAATAAGGTTCTCTCTTGCGATCTTCGACAACCTGCAAATTCCGTTTGAAAATTAAAACGCATTAAATATCTCACCGTTCGGTGAGAGAGAGCGAAAAAATCCTACCATTGTGTTGAGGAGTCTTCAGTATCTCATACGAGGAATCGGCTGTCACCAGTGACACGAAATAAACGCAGGAAAGTATAAACGGCTCAAGAACACCCCGTTTTAGCTGATTTCCACTAATTCCGGAACAGGACCGGGCACACGTCCCGGAGCGGCGATTTTGAAACAGCACCCCTTAGCTCGGTACCTTTTCAGACGCCTTCTTTGGGAAGTCAAAATCGGGTGTCTCCCTAGAATTCGAGCATAGCAGTCATGATTTTGCTTTCCTGATTTTGATAAACAAGTGTCCAAAAAAGCATTGAATAGAGAAACCTTTGAAAATTTCAACAAAAAAGGTAGTGTAATTCAGAAATTTCAATGGAAACCCATGAAGAAAAATTATAAGTAAGACGGTAAGCTATGAGAAAAGAAAAAAATCAATCTCAATACAATTTGACAACTACAAACAGCAACAGAGCTTCTATTGCAATGAATAACGTTTTCTGTCGGATGTTTTCATGAACATATGAAGGAATAGTTATATGTGTTTGATTGCTCTGGTGTAGAAATAAGTGTTCTTTCGTTATGTGATAGGATTCACTTTATGCGTGGGGACTGGGAAAACCCGAGTTTTATTCACCTTGAATACCACCATACGTTAGAGCACGTCTTTCCGTGCGACATGGAGCTTTTCCGCATCTACTGTCATTCTCTAAGCCGGATTCTGGTCCGCATTTGCGGACTACGGCTGATGCATCATGCGACACGTGTTACTCGTTCTGGGACCACTCGGTCTCGGCGCGATTCACCCTTCTCCCGATAGAGAGATAGTACACAGCGCACACTGGATTGGATGCGCTCACAATATTAATTAAAGCATGTGATTTAATCAAGAACGGGAAGGAGAAAAGAAATGAAACTGGTGGGGGGGGGGGAGTGGAAGAAGGCAGAGGTAGGATACTATCGTTGTACCCATTGTAGAAATTTAAAGGCAGTGTTCACGATGGTTTTCATTTCCGAGTTTTCTACACAAAACAATGCGTTGGCCTCCAAGTTTTATCAAAACTACGACGGCGACAAACGCATTAAAACGTCGTATTTCAGTGGCATTATTCTCTGGCCTGGACTAGTTGTCCGATTGGATGAACATGTTCCCGATGGTTGGGACCGGTGAAGAATGGGGTCTATCGAGAATGAAAAAATATTTTATGCAAATTAGTATTAGTTGGGTCCGAAGGAAGGGACGAAGCAACAGAAAGCAGAAAATGGCAAAGGACGGGTCCACAGAATATTTCATCGTCACAACGAACAGTTCCTGTGAGAGTAAAGTGGTGGTGTGAGAGTAAAGGATTCGGTGCCCTTCTGGTCCGCATTTCTCAGTTTCTCCGTCATTTTAGTTTTTACCGCGGGTCAATTAATCGATTTTGCGACTAATCTCAAAATTGAAGATTATCGTGAACACTGCCTTCAATGTAAATAAGCGAAGTTGAAGTGGGGGCAAGTATTTAGCCGTGACAAGGTTCATTCAAACGAACCTAGATGACCAAAACAGCATTAAACATGAGAGCAAAGGATTTTGTGAGAATGAGGAGAATCTGGATAATACTTCAGCATCAATAGGTTTAATTTTCAATGTGATTTGAGGACCTCAAATCTCGTCCAGGTTTTACCCCGAAAATCGGGACAAAACCGGGACGAGGTTTAAGGTCCTCAAATCACATTAAGGGCACTGTTCGCGATAAACTTCATCCTCGAATTTTCCATGAGAAACGCTTTTCGTGGCTCTCAGAAGCAGAATAGCGTCGAAAAAACGGGACGAAAAGCTACCCAGGAGCCGCAAAGCGGCTTAGAAAAGTGGGCAAACCCCGCCGCTGTGTGAAAGTCCGGCCCCTTTCCGCCCCTCGACGTGAACAAATGAAAACTCGAGATCGTGGGTTGAGCGATGGTTTCCGATCAAAAGCCCCGTTCTCCCCTTCATTCTCAACTTCTCTCTTTACTCAGGTCAGCTCGCATACATCGGCTGCAAAAGACGCAAGTTGCAAGCCTCGGACAACTCGTCCACCATGTTTCCTTAGCTCAATCTTTGAGGGACCATAACTCCATTCCCAGAAGGTCTTGTACGATTACAGAAGCATCATTGGAATCAGAATGGGACCGGTTTCAAGATAGGCAAAAAAACAGAAAAGCGATTTTTATCGCAACAGTGCCTTTAAATATCAAACCTATCCACGTGAGGATGTTCGCCAGATTCTTCTGTTTCTTCCAACGCTTACTTTCCATGTTCCTTGCAACTTTCAATCAACTAGATTCGTTTGAATGAACCTTATCAAGCCAAAAAAAAATGCCCGCGCTCTATTTTTTTACATTGAATTTCTACAATGTGTTCATTGAAAGTATCCTAGCTTTGTCTCCTTTCATTTCCTTGATTTTCATTCTTTGCCTCCTCCCCGTTTTATATTAGATGGCATTTTTAAGTTATTACTGGGTTCACTACCTTTCCAGTGTGCGCTGTGTAGCTGCGGAAAATCTCATATCGCACGGCAAGTCGACGGATCGCGGCGTTACTGATGGGGACAACTCGGGTTTTGCCCAAATGTTCGACAAGCTAATAATCATTGCAAAAACTACCCGCACATCTTTCAAACATCTGTATTCTGTGAGTATTCGCCCTAAGAAGCGAAGAAGGAGATACGACGAATCAGAAGGAATACATGTCTATCAATTCTTTTTTGAAAAAATCGGAAAAACAGGCACTAATCGGAAAAACAGGCACTTCTTCCTTTTTTGGGGGGTATTCAATTTAGGCTCCTCTCTTTGCACTCTCTGCAATGTTCAATATGCACCCCCCCCCAAGATTAACCGGGACGCGAGCACAGCCCTGATCCGGAAATGTCGCTTTGCCGTCCGTTTCACCGTAAGTGTCGCTCACCGACTGCGACGGAATGTAACGACACAAGTAAGGAATGTCCGCTACCTAGTTATAAATAAGCGGGTGCTCCAAAGAATTTCTCCGAGTTGGAGCAAATGATTCTGTAGGAGCTGTTCAGGATTCTGAACACTAGCCTGGGGTTCGATGGTCGATATTTTGATGTATGCTGTGATCCTCTGTTAGTCTCCTAGTACAGTAGGTATTCTCTGTTTCGGAGTGAAATTAGTTTCCGTTGGTTGCGTGCGTGTGCGCGCGTTTCCTACTTTACCTTCTCACGCTTTCTCACTGTCTCTGTTCTCGATTTTCATACGCACGCGGAGGAACGCAGTAAATTTGGTCTAAAGATAGAGAGTCCACGGCAATGCGGTTGCTTACTTTCGTTAAAGGCAGCATACACGCTCGTAAACGTGGTTAGGATAACAATGTGAATCAAACCGTATGGCATACAACATAATGCCTACGCATTTTGAAGTGTCAAAAATGACCCGCAATGCCACTACATAAGTTAGAAGTTAGTCCCGCCCTGTATTTTCACGCCCCCTGTTTTGCTCTTTTGCTCCAAAGCAGGGTTGCTGGGTGATCTTCGCCGTGAGTGACGTGTGTGGTTCACTTGTTAGGCAACCTACCAACAGTACCGACGGTGAAGATGACCCAGCAACCTTCCGTTGCCGGAAAAGGCCAATTACAGGGGGCGTGAAAATACAGGGCGGGGCCAACTTCTAACTAATGTAGCGGCATTGTGGGTAGTTTTTGACACTTCAAAATGCGTAGGCGTTGTAATCTGGGCCATATCATTCTACTTCCGTAGTTATCTCAATCACGTTTACGAGCGTGTATGCTGCCTTTAAGCATACTGCAGCCACGGCTGCCCGGTTTCAAGCTTTTTTTTCCACAGGGCTTAATCAGATTTCACTTTCAATAATGGTTCTGAAAATTTGTTTCTGCATTAAGCTTCCTTTGTAAGCTTGGTTTCATCTTTAGAGGGTCACATAAATTCATCTGAACAAATGCACGGACCCGCACGTCTTCGCTCAGGCAGTAAGAACCTTTCCATTTCGAAGTTACGTTTTTGCGTCGACACCCTGCAAAAAATCCACAAAACGTTTTAGGGTTACGGTTTTTGTAGGGTTGTTCGGTTGCATTAGCCCGAATTATCGACTGAATTCTCCTGGTTCAATGTATGTAACATCGGCATGGATCCTGAAGAGACTTTGCGTTCCCAATTGGGGGTTGGCGCAAACCCGGTGCACCTATGTTATAGCATATGGCACCAAGTTTGCGCCAACCTTCAACAGTGAACGCGGAGTCTCTTCCGGATCCATGCCGACGTTATGTAGATCTCGTATCCAAGAATATGATGATGATTGTCGTCACAGCCGAAGAAAAACGATTTCTAAAGTTTTCTGAATAATTAGGGCGAGATTACAAAAAAACCCTTGCCAGCATACCTGAAAGAGGCAGCAAGTATGCTGCAGACAGCAAAAATAGACTCAAACTCAATGAAATCTAGAAATGCGCGTCAAGGAAAGAACATGCCAACGAGAAAAAAAGTTTGGCAGCATCTAATCAGATATTCGCCGTTGTCTACAGGACACGGATGAGATGTCACCTCACGCATTGCTCCCTGTAGACATCCTAAAAGGGCAGGGACCGCCCCTCGAGAACTGCCCGCCGCCCCCCCCCCTCCATGGTGCCGTCGACAACCTATCCGCGGAAACACTTTTGCTGTAGATATCTCATCGGAGGAGGGTCTCCATCCCCGATCCCGCGTTCACATCCTATCAACATCCCGTAGACCTGCTATTACCATCCCAGTGAAGCATCAGCCGCCTTATGACGTCACCCCTTGAACGGCGGTATGCCTCCTTTCGAAACTTGATAATGAGGCTACATTTTACTATTTTCGGTTCACCACCGAGATCAATAGCAAAAATGGAGTCCCTTGACCAAACTTCCCAGAGAAAACTACATCATTTTAATAATGACGTCACTGTGCGCGGCCATTATATATTTATTTATTTTATTTATTGTTACGCCACATAAGGCAGGCGTCATAGACATTCAGAGCATAGAAGCACAGAATGAAAACACAAAGTGATACAATTACCATGTGAGGAAACAATTCGAGGCTTTGCGCTTGAATGATAGGAAAGAATGGGGCACAGATAGCACGTCTAGTTTCAAGGAAGAAAAAGCAGAACCAGCCCTACAAGTGAAGCTGTTAAGTCTGAGGTTTGATTTGGGAACTCCATAAGAGATTTTTTCCTAGTGGCCCCTTGTTCTGGAATCAATGAATCTATAGAATTTCGACCGGTCAGTTTTTAGCATCCCACTTAGAATTTTAAAGACCACACATACGTCACCCCGTTTGCGCCGAGATTCGAGAGTGTAAGGATAGCTCCTGATTTCTCCTTATGGGACCAGGCACCCTCGAGTAAGAAAAACCATTGCGCCTTAAATAAATCTTGCGAGTGAACTTATCCTGGACTTTTTCCAGCAGTCGAATGGAATCGTTCTTTTTGTATGGACAAAACACTGAAGTTCCTGATTCCACTATGGGCCTAACATAAACTTTATACGCACGCGACAAGACGTTCTCTTCGCAGGTCGATAAGCCCTTGAAAATGTGAAAAGTGCGTCCTAAAGCTTTGTTATAGATAGCCTTATAATGAGACGAGAAATCAAGTTCTTTGTCGTACCGGAAACTTAAATCTCTCACTTCCGAAACAGTTGAAAGTGCGTGTCCATCAAGTATGTAAGGGACCGGAAGACTGGTATTTCCCATTCGCATGTGAACAGTTTTCTCAGAAGCCAGTGGTAAACTCCAAGCTTCAGACCATTCGCGAATTCTATCAAGAGCGGTTTGTAGCTTTCGCACATCCAGAAATGACTCGATTTTGCTATAAATCTTTACATCATCGGCGAATTGCTTACAAGTGACTCCAGTACTTTCCAACAGCAGCGGAAGTTCAGCTGTGAAAATTGTGAATAAAATGGGCGAAAGAACACCACTCTGAGGCACTCCGCTCTTAACCGATCTGCAAGAAGAGAAGCTGGACCCAACTTTAACTTGAAATGTACGGTCATTCAGGTAATTTTCTATCCACCTACACACTAATGGATGAAACTTCAGTTTCTCGAGCTTCAACATGAGCCTACAGTGATCAACCCTGTCAAAGTGATCAACCCTGCCTTTGAAAAATCAAAATAGATTATATCACACGCTTTCTTAGACTCTAAGCATTCGCTCCAATCATTAATACACTCCAGCGAATTGGACTCAACTGATCTCCCTGCCACGAACCCGTGTTGATTCTCGGGAATTATTGAATTTTTCTCCAAGTGCTCTACAATGTGTTTTTTAAAGACCTTTTCGAATGTTCTGCAAAAAAATCGAGGTGATACTCACGGGCCTGTAGTTCTCCACCACCTGCGAAGTCTCTTCCTTCAGCAAAGGGGGCACAAAAGACTGCTTCCACCTCCGCTGCACTTCTGAGTACCAGAGCGCCTGATGGAACTGATAAGATAGAGGGCCAGCGATTACATTACGCAGTTAACAAAAAAAACATGAGCAACATTCCGCACAAAAACTGTCGGTATGAAATCTGGAGTTACGGACATAGACATAGGCAGTTTCCAGAGAAGGTCAAATATAACTACACTCTCAAAAAAGGGGAAGCTGTTCATTGGAAACTCGATTACCGGTTAAAAAGTAGGGGAAGTGTCTCTGACCATTCGATAAACCTCACAAAACTTGTTTGCAAGCAAATTAGCCTTGTCTGAATCGGTAAGAGCAAAGCATCCTTTTTCAGGCAGGGGATTTTGTTAGATTTACCGAGTTACTTTTTTGAAAATTTGTAAAAACCCTGTTAATTAGCACTATTAATGGCTCTTTTTTCCAAATTCCGGTTATATTTAGAAAGACACCGTTCAAACCGCGATGAGAAGCGACGAAACTTCTCCCAATTTAGACGAGTTAGAGAATTCAACGCCAACCTGAACAGAGAACTCCTGTGCTCCAGCATACTTTGAAGATAAGTGGGAAGTACAGAACGTGATGCGCAGACTCGCTTCAGAGGCACGAATAGTTCTATAATATCATTCAAAATTCGGAGGAACATCTCGTATTTTTCATCGACAGTGCTCATGAGTTCAAGGAAATCCCTCCAATTTATTGCAGAAAGGTGAATACAAACGTTTTCGTAATTACATTGAACAAAATCGCGAACAAATGTGAATGTGGGAGCCGTATATGGACAATAAAGATCGAAGGTAATACTATTATGATCGCTAGACCCAACAGGAGATCCGACTGTCAGATTGCGAGCAAGGGTATCATCATTAGACAAGAGAACATCGAGGTAGTTTTTCCCCCTAGTCGGCTCTCTTACCAGCTGAATAAAGTCATGTGTGGTTACCATATCAACAAAAACCGAGACACTTGGAGGCAATGATTTTTCGAGGTCATTCCAGTCTATTTCCGGGTAGTTGAAGTCACCAACAATTATTGATGGAAACTTGCAACAAACAAGGTCACTGATGGTTTTTGAGAGAGCATCACTGGAAGAAGCTGGACAGGATGGGGCTCTGTAGACCGCCACCACTCTCACTCTATGACAATCGAAAATAATATCAAAGGCCAAGATTTCAAAAACTTCAGTTATTGACTCGGAAAGAACCTCTACTAGACAAAAACTGTTCCTCAAAAGACAAAGAATTCCACCACCTTGTTTACCTTTTCTATCACAGCGCAAAGCCTGATAATCGTTATACAAATTGCACAGTAGCGAAGAAAGAGAATTATCGGACTTAAGCCACGTTTTAGAGAATACGTATAAATCAAAATTATAGCCCAGAACAAAATTTATGTAATTCGAGTTTTTTGGGACTGATCGCACATTAGCATAAAAACAAATCATATCCGCATGAACCGATTTTAAGTCCGAACTTACTAGTTTAAAGATAACTGATTTCGAGACTGCGAAAAACTTCCCGAAGCAGAGGCACTAGAGTGTGAGCTCCGCGGGCCACCGCCACCCCATGTAGGGGACGAAGGCCCAGTTGCCCCACCCAGACCCGAACACCGAGAAGCCTTGTAAACCTCCTTCCTTCGATTTCTTTCTGCAAACGGAAGCGACTCTCTAATAGAGACCCCCTTTTCAGGGAAAAACCGGATGCGGTCAGCATTTTGCAAAGCAAATTTTTGTAAAGCGGAACATGGTAATATTACTTTGAGCTTACGATTATATCCCTGTTTAGGTTTTCCCAAGCGGTACACAGTAACAGTAACATTCTACTCTGAGAAAATGAAGTATATTGCACGCACTCATATAATCATACTGAACACGACACTTAACAGGCCATGATTTGCGCTTAGGTGCATCACATAGAACCAAAGACCTACGACGTTCAGCAATGATCGCCGGATTATTTTCATCATCCCAAACTACATTTTCTACAGAGGAATTCGACGGCTGAGCAACATGAGTAGGTACACGAGGAGATGAATCAGCTGATTGAGAGAGCAACGAAATCTTATTCTTCAAATCTGAATTTTCAACAGACAGCATCTAAATTTAGCCTCAAGATCAGCATTCTTCTTGACGAGGTAATCAAAGTCCTGACGAGAGTTAACCAAGTGAAGTAGAATCTCCTTGACATACCCGGGAAGTGTGTCATCCTGCCTCAATCGATCAACTGCCTCAACAATTCCACCACTTTCGGCCACCGTGACATCTAACTGGGAAGCGTTCTTCTTTGCATTAGCACGAGTGACGTCCATTGTTGGAAGATACGGCCGAGAAAATAGTGGAAAGTCGACAAGTGATTAATTGTGATGTGAATTGGCGAATAGGCACCGGAAGTAATTGTTAGTAACTGACGGCAGAAATTGATGCAGAGCTCGGAGTTCATCGACCACTCAAGGCGACCGCAGACAGGGAATATGATTATTATATATGAGCTAGTTGGGAATCTAATGAGGATGTCGTTGCTACTACCAAGGAAAACTGTGATAGATTACGTCTTAATCTTAGATCCTAAAAAGTCACAAGTTGAAAGCATTACACGGATCTCAAGAATTGAAAAATGGAAAAGTAAAGTCTGTCCGCCCACACGGTCAGCGTGCGTTTCGTAAGGCAGTTGCGAAGTCTTTGTTTTTTGCCTGCATACGGTTGCAAGCAGCTGAGTGCTATATGACATTCGCTCAATATTCTTGTTTCAAGATTTGCCTATTATTCGTGCTCGCACGAATAAAGACGGCTGTTCGACACGCTCAGCGACCGCGTGTCTTCAAACGACTAGACAGCGGATGCCAACAAACTCGACACCGCTCCCCAAGGTGTAGCAGGGGTTCACGTTTCAGGTGATCGTTACAACCGCAACTAACATAGGGAACGTGGACGAAAATGGGGTGATATGTGTTGTAGGTACAATATAAAAGATTAAATGAAAGGACAGGTAATAGAGCTGGAGTAGGATGAGATAATAAAATCCTGAAAGCCATCTGGCTGAAACAAACATTTGCGGCCTTCAAAGGCAGTGGTCGCGATAAAATATGTTTGTCTTCTTTTCTGCTCTAAACCCTTTTCTGGATTTAGAGTAGTAGGACCTATAAGAAAAAACTGCGAAAAAACCGCTGTTTCAGGCCAAATTTCAAGCCTGAACTTTCTTGTCTTTTGATGGTGGACGAGCCCACTCCACATCATCGGCATCGATGATCTCTAATATCAAGAACATCGGCTGGCTCGAATTTCAATATATTAATGAACTCATGTAGTCAGAAACATTGACTAAAGTGCTTGCTTTCATTGTTCAACTGTTTTAATTAGGCAAATTTGCATTTATTTCTTCCTCTGAATGTCGATGATTTTTGAATGCTCGGCATGAGACTGCGATTTTTTTGAGCGGCGCTGTGCACGTGTGCACGAACTGGCATCTTTGTGCCCTAGAAACTCTAGCTCTAGCCCGTTTTTCACCGCGCTACCTTCTTAGTTTTCCAGCTGTTTTCGATCTAAGATGATTTTTCTAGTTTTTTCGATGACGTATTTCATCGTGCCCACTGCCTTTAAGGTTGAGAATATAAAGAAAACAGCAAATGAGTCGAAGTGAATAGAACAGCTAAGAAATTCAAGAAATTCAATTGGCCACCGAATAGGTGTACAAAAAACAATAAAATAAAGTTCAAATAAGTAAGTAATGAAAGAATGAATGGAATTATAAACAAATCAATGGATAAATGAATGAACATATGGAGTCGGATGAATGAATAAATGACTAATTACTTCGACAAAAAATGAAAATATGAAAAACTCACCCTAATTGATACCAGAGGTCGAACGAATAATCAAACAGAGAATACTGAATTTCAAGTAGTAAAATTTGGAATAGCCAACGATAGAAAAAAGTAGGAATTTGGGGTTTTTTTTAGATCTCTTGCTGGGTGAGGGTTACCCGCCCACTTTCCTGCCGCTGACCTATAACGTGATAGGCCGATGTCGAGAAAAGGGGCGGATTGTCCCATTCCAGCAAGAGATCTAAATCAGTACCGAATTCGGAATAGCAAACAATAGAGAAAGACAGCTCTGGAAATGCTCGTCAGTGGGAGGAAACAGATGATGTCGACGGCAGAATATTCGTGATACATCGATCGATGGACGCTGCCACTCCCCCATCCCCCCTTCACGAACGTTCTGTAGAACTGCCCATCGACCTGCGCAGCCGTAGACATCCCGATTTGTCGTCCTGTAGACAACAACTCGGTCTGCATCGGTTTGTGGCACTCGGCGGGATTGCTGGTCGATGGGCTGTTTGACAGCCCGTCGCCCCCTGCTCAACAGCACACCGGGACGGCCCCGCGTAGAGCTGCCTGTTCGCCAGCGGTGACTCGTTCTGGGCGGATCAACATCCTGTAGACAACGGCGAACGTCTGAGTAATAGTAATCTGGTTGCCGTATGGGTAGAGAAGTGTTTGCTTCGCCTTTGAAACAGCCACTTTTTCCAGAGTGGTATTCTATCCGCATATTGGAAGTAGTGCAATCGATGAAACCTGCAATACAGATTTTAATGTAATCGTAGAGCGAACTCTTACAGTTTGACGTCTTCGAAATACGAGGTCCTAGTTCCCCCAAACAAGCGAGATTTATGGGTTTAAGAAGAACACTAAGATACTGAGGGCCGCGCCCGTCGGACGAGCCTTTGAGCTCAGTAAAAGTAATATGAGCGACAGATTTTGGCAGGAATCGGTGGGTTTCACTCCTTCTCAGTCCCTCCATTCCTTCTGCTTCGTTCCTCCTCACAGGTTGCAAAAGACGAGAAAAACAGGCCTCAGGCGACTCGTCCACCTTACTGCCATAGCTGAACCTAGCAGTTTTCTGAAGGGCATAACTTCTTTTGCAGGAGTTCTGAGTGATTTTAGGGACACGATTGTGTTGACTGCAAGATTCCTCTGTGCGAAACTCAAAATTTCAGTGCACCCTCCCTTTTGCACATTCGCAAAGATGGCCAAACAGTCATTTAAGCGATTTCGGCCTGGCTCCATTTCTTCAGACTTTGAAAAATGCTATTTTCCATGAAATAGTCTCCTGAAAAATGGATTTATTCGAAGGAACACGAACAACTGTGCTCAGTGTCTTCCCAAAAAAAAACAATTCAACTGTTGCGTAAATTTACTTTTTTTCGCTCCTGCACCCTATTGTGGATGGCATGGAGCGGAAATTTTTCTCCAAACAAGGTTGCGTTTTGTGTTGATTTGTCGCAGCAGTCTGAGTGCATGTTTGATCAGCATGAATCGACGATTTTCCGGCTGCTTCAACGCAAGCTCTCGTTTTAGGCACGGAAACAAGAACGGTGAGCAGCTCAAATACACCTGATTGCAAGTCCCTTTCGAAAAGACGAATGGAAACCGGAGACAAGGACAAGGGTAAGTATTCTGCACTACTGTTAGTTGAGATGATATTTTTGAAAAAGATTTGTCTTTAATCACTCAATCCTATCAAGCTCTCATACTTGTCTGAATTTCTCTGTCCTCTCTTCTTAATCACTCTTGATGTCACGCAAACCTTGTGAACTTATGAAGGACAGTAATCACGTTAGGTGAAAAACAGTTTTATCTACTGCAGGAACCTCGCCTTCAGCATCTACTACTCTGACAAATGAACTGCTGTCAGTGAAAGTGGTGATCAAGGCTGGGCACACGCCCCGTATGACCGTAGGGGGTTCATATTCAACTTTGCAGAGAGGGCGTTGGAGGGGGGGGGAATTAATAAAAAAATATAAAAAATTCTCCTTCCTTCTTTTCTCTCTTTTTTCATATGAATTCTTAAAGGCAGAGTTCACGATGAAAAATGTGTTTCAGTTTCCACTAGGAATGGGTAGTGGAGGGGCAAACTGTAACGTTGACGTCGAAAGAACGCATGAAAACGAGCCAGGAAGAGCCCCAAGAGTGCCCGAAGTTGCCACTTCGAGCGCAAGGCAAACCCCAAAAGCGCGACACACGCCCACCGACGTGAACAAATGAATGCTCGAGATCGTGAGATGAGCGATGATTCCCAATCATTAGCCCCGTTCTTCCCTTCATTCACAACTTCTCTCTTTACTCAGGTCAGCTCGCATACATCGGCTGCAAGAGACGGAAGTTAGAAGCCTCGGACAACTCGTTCACCATGTTCCCTTAGCTCAATTTTAAGGGACCATAACTCCGTTCCCAGAAGGTCTTGTACGATATCAGAGACATCATTGGAATCAGCATGGGGCCGTTTTCAAGATAGGCGGAGAAACAGGAAAGCGATTTTCATCGTGGACACTGTCTTTAAGGAAAGCAAATTCCTGGAGGGCTTAAAGGTCATTGTTCCAATAATTATTGTTTTCTGTAGAATCTTTCCTTGAACAGCTCTATGAAGGGTCGCGTGCTCTGTGTTGGTTGTTTTGATGATGGAATAAACACTCTTTTGAGATTTGAAACAAACTTAAATCGACAGGGTGTCATATTTATTCAGGGCGACATTTTAAATGAGACGCGGATTTCATCAAGCCACGGTAAGTCGTCAGATTTCGTCTTGCCGTGCGATATGGGACTTGTCTGCAGCTACCCAACCCACACTGGAATGAGCGCGATCACATTGATGGTTTTAAAAATGTACATTATTGGAGAGCGGGAGGAAAGGAATGAGATTGGATGAAATGGAAGGAGGCAGTGATGCGATACTTTCAATGTACACATTGCACAATAAAAAAAATGGAGCGGGGGTAAATAATTGTTCGTGACAAGGTTCATTCAAATGGACGTAGTTGATTGGAAATAGTCTAAAACATATCATTTAAGGACATTAGGAAAAAGAGGAGAATCCGGCGAACATTCTATGATGGGAAGGCTTTTGTATTCTTCTAATGTGAATCGAGGGCCTAAAGTCTCGTCCCGAATATTTCCCGGATTTCGGGGTAAATCAGAGAGTCCTCAATTGACATTATATTTCGATCGTTTCTTTACCAAAAAATCGTCAGATTCTCCTCCTTCTTCCAATGTCCCACTTTCGCATGTTTATTACTACTTCCTAACAACAAGGGTCATTTGATTGAAGCTGTCACTGGCAAATACTCTTCCCCGCACTAAATGTTGCTCCTAGATTACTTTAAAGGCGAGATCCGGTCAAAATTTGACACTACCGAAATTTAGGTTTAATAGATGGGGCTGGCCTAGCTGAACATCGTCTGAACATTTCACGAACTCTGAGTTCTTAGTTCTGGAGAAAACAGCCTCAGAGTCAGGGATCACGGTAATCACAGCATGATAATCATGGCTGGAATGGCCGATAATTACACAGCACTTTCGAAGAATGCGTGGACAACCGCTAGAATATGGACGATGGCCACACTTTTCTGACTTTTCTGGATCATCGGCTAACGGAAGTGGCTGGAATAACTTGAAGAAGACCGGTTTTCACGCAGTTTTCGCATGTTCCTTGGAACTACCTGTAGCAAGAGCACCGATTTAGCGGAATATCTCAAAATCGAAATTCTGCCCGGACCCTGACTTTAAAGGCAGTGTTCACGATAATATTCGATTTTGAAATTAATCGCTGAATCGATTGTGTGGCCCTTGGGTAGAACTGAAATGACGAAGAAATCGAGAAAAACGCTCGAGAAGGGCACGAAATCCTTTACTCTCACCCCGCCTCTTTACTCTCACTGGAACTGTTCGTTGTGACAATGAAATCTTTTGTGGTCCCGTCTTTTGCAATTCTCTACTCTCTGTTGCTCAGTTTTTTCCTTCTGACCCTAACTAATACTGCTTTGCCTGAAATAGTCTTCCATTTTTGATTAGCCCCGATTTTTACTGGTGACAACCACCGTGAACATGTTCATCCAGTCGGACAACTAGTCCAAGCCAGAGAATAATGTCACTGAAATAAGCCGTTTTAGTGCGTTTCTCGCTATTTCTTCGTAATCTTAGTAACACTTGGTGGCTAACACATTGCTCTGAGTGGAAAACTCGGGAACGAAAATCATCGTGAACACTGCCTTTAAGGTTCTACTAGTGTACGCTGGAAGTATCCTACATATCACTGTCTCCTTTCATGTTCTTCAATTTAATTCCTTTTTCCTTTCCCGTTCTATTATGATATGCATTTTTTATTCAATTTCCATTAACCCATTCGCGACCACGTGTCCCACTGGTGGTATACGCGTTGACTACCACTTCGGACCGCATGTCCCACCGGTGGGACACGCTTTTCGAAAATCCAATTGTCCGCCACAGGAAAAAACTTTCGACCCCTCACTCAGACGTTCGCCGTTGTCTACAGGATGTCGATCCGCCCAGAACGAGTCACCGCTGGCGAACAGGCAGCTCTACGCGGGGCCGTCCCGGTGTGCTGTTGAGCAGGGGGCGACGGGCTGTTAAACAGCCCATCGACCAGCCGTCCCGCCGAGTGCCACAAATCGACCTAGACCGAGTTGTTGTCCACAGGACGTCGATTCGGGATGTCTACGGCGGTGTAGGTCGATGAGCTGTTCTACAGAACATTCGCGAGGAGGGGTGTTGGTAGCGTCCATCAATCAATGTATCACGAAGATTTTGCCGTTCGAGTTCTCATTTTTGGTTGTGTTAGATTCGCAATTCGTTCTTTCAAATGATGCTGTAGACTTCTATAATAATTCTTCTTATTTTATGATTATGTGAGATCTGTGATTCGTTTTTCAATAACGTCTTTCCGCGGAAGGGGTGTTGGTGTCCTGCCGAGAGGTGGACATAGCCGAGTTCCCCGTGGTGGACCCGAAGGATTCCGTGGTTTACGGAGCTCTCAGCAACCGCCTTCGTAGGCAGATTTCGGTTTTTTCCGTCCGTTTATGTGTGTCATTTGCGTCGTCGTTTTAAGATGTTTGAGAGGAATCTCTGCTCATTCGATGGTGTTTATTTACCCTGATTCCCATCCATGTTGTCAATACTCGGGGAGAAGTAAATGTAGCTAGAAAAAAAATGCAGATTTAAAAATAGTTTTTACGAAGTATTCGAATTTCGAATATCATTCGGAAGTCCTTTTCGAAATATTTGCATAATATTTGAAAACCCAAATTCTCGAATTTTGAATGATTCGAAATTCCAAAAAGCATTCGAGTAATTTTCGAAAATAACAATTCGGTCCGATGTGTACCAAATAGCCTACCTGGAAAAAATTTGGACACGAAGAAACATTTTAGTCATGATGGTCCACCTACCTTTCTAAGATAGAAAGGTTTTATGATCTGCGATTAGGCCAGAGTCACTCACAGCTTTAATGGCAGTGTCCACGATAAAAATCGTTTTCGAGTTTCCACCAGAAAACGGAGGTTTAGAGTCTGACTGTTTCATCAGTTAATAAAGAATCATGAAAAACCCTGCGAAACATCCAAAATCAGCTCTTCTTTTCGAAAGCCACACTTCAGCGGTGGATGAGTTGCGCGGGCATGGGCCTGAAGTATACAGCGTGCGAAAATGCGCCCCAATGCTAAAACTCAGGCGCGCTAGCGCTCCAATGCCAATGCAGAAGCGGACCAAACTGTTCCTCGGAAAACTCGACCGCGAGCGGAAGGGCTAGCGCGAGCGGACTTCGAAGCCGTATGGAGCTCTTTCGGGCTCGTTTTCTTTCGTTCTTTCGACCTCAGTGCTCCAGTGAGACCCTGAACTTTCAATTTCCGGCCAAAAACCGAGGATGAAATTTATCGTGGACACTGCCTTTAACTACTAGTAGCGAGTATACTTTACCGAATCGAATGATTCGAATATTCATTCGACTGGAAAATTCTGACTTCGAACAGTCGAATATTCGAAAGGTGTCAATTTCCGAATAATTCGAAAAACCGAATATTCGAAAATTGCAAATTCCCGAATTATTCGAAAACCGATTATTCGAAAAGTCGAGTATTCGAAAAGATTGAAAATGCCAAAGCATAATAGCGAGGGCATCCTCGCAAGGTACTCCATTTTGCTCATTCCGGACTTCGCTGAAATGGCTTTCCCATCAAGTAGTATATATAAAATTTTCGAATTTCGAATTTTCGAATAAACTCGAAAATGGTATTTTTCGAATTTCGATTTTCGAATACATTCGAAAAACTAATTTTCGAATTTTCGAGTATATTCGAAAATCAAAATTTTCGAATTTTCAAATAATTTTTTTCAATTTTTTGGATGATTTTTCTCGAATTCACGAATGATAGTGCTATTTCAAAAAATAGCTTTGAGCTGTCATTTGCTGTGACTATCACTTTGTAGAAACATTCATCGGCCTACCACATTGTTAGGCACGCGCGGGCGTGGCGTTGATGTATTAATGGTCTGACGCCTTGCCCGCGCAGCACGCGCGTGACGCCCACTGCACCATGGCAGAGGCGGCCGTAACAACTTTTTCGTCACTTTCATTATTAATTCGTCTTCAATTTCATTCCGTTTAATAATAATTGTATTTAGTGCTATCCTCTGCTACTATGATGGTGATCGCAAGTACAGATTTTGCTTGCTCGGCAAAATTAGGACCCATTTTCATCCGCTCCGACATAGCGCCACCGCTTGAGTATTAATAGTCTCTGTAAGCGCGTCACGCGTGTCTAGCACAAGACGCTTGGCTTTAGGCGAGACTTGATCACCACTATACCTTTACGGGGAAGCGCCTTATCGCACCCAAGCGCCAAGACCCTAGCGCCGCTCTCAAGACCTACTACTACGGCGCGGCGCGGCCTAGGCGAATTTGCTGCCGCCGAGCTTGCAGGACTTCAGGTGGGGGACAGGGCTGAACACGCTAGCTTGTAACCCCTACGCCCGCCCTTTCACAGTCGCGGAAAATGTCTCTTTTGAGCTACAATGAAGCTAGTGTATTGGATTACTGAAAATTAGCCGGAAGTAAGGAGCTTAAGTAAGGAGCGGCAGCAAAGGTATAAAAAGGGCGTCTGGCCAATGGTATAGTTTTGCGACACGAGGTCGCGTCGCTTTGCACAGCGACAGCGATCGTCTCCCACCCTTTAAATCTGTCGCCGTCGCAGTGCGCTGCACAGTGACAGTGGCAACGACAGGAATAGGCACATATGCAGTATGTGAGCCCTCCACGACACGTCGCTGCGACCGACGCGCGACAACTTCCTACGACGGCCAGTGCCATTGCTCCGATGCTGGTCCCGTATTTGTGCTAAATGTCGTGACTGTCGCTCATGGCAGCGAAAATGTGTACCATTGACCTTATGCGACGTTTATACTCCCGCCGCCGAGAGACCCGGCGTATTGCGATCCACTAAGTTGTAGTTTATACTTCCGCCGCAAACCGGCGCGGCTAAATACAATCTTACAATATCGATCGTGCCGCGCCGCGTGATCAATATTAGGGTCGTTCACACTCACGCCGCCAAGCGGCGCGGCCAAGTGCATTACTGTAGTATTGATCACGCGGCGCTGACACCATCTATAATATAGCATTGCACCTCGCCGCGCTGCTGAGCGGCGAAACTATAAACGACGCCTTACAGAAATGCGCCTCTCCGCGCCGCATGGCGGCCGAAGTATAGACGACCCCAATATCGATCATGCCGCTTCGCGCAGGGCTGCGCATGACTGATTTTTGTAATCTCGTAAATCGTAAATCGTAAGTTTTCAAATTCCTCGTAATTCGCAAATCGTATTTCACAAGGCCTGAGCGAAACCAAAGCTTCCCAGCCGCGAAGACCACTCCAATCTAATGTTTCTAGAGTAGTCATTATAAAATAGTGAGCTCAATCGCTCCCGCCCGTATTTCAAGTTACTGTTTCTTTAGAACGGGGTTGTGGAAACTAAAACCCTGGTACTGTCCATATCTGCCTGACATCAACATAATTAATGCAAAACGAGAGAAAAACGGTTTGCGTTGGCTGGCCGTTCAAGCCAGCCTATCCCACCGATGGAGCACCTTGTACGGTGACGCAATATTTCGCACGATCCAATCGTGTGAGAACCTCAATTCGGGCGTGGGGTGAATAGGCCAAGATGGTGCCTTGATAGAGTGTGCTTTCAAAGGTTGATCAGAAAAACAAGAACTTCTAATGAAATGATGATTGTGCATTCTGATTATTCGAATTTCGAAAATTTGAATATGCTCTTAAAAATATTCGAATTTCGAATATTATTCGAGAGTCTGTTTTTGAAATATTCGAATTTCGAAAAATATTTGAAACCGTTTCTTACCAAGTATTCGAATTTCGATTGTTGACGTCATGAGGCTGCTGATGCTTCACTGGGATGGTAATATCAGGTCTACGGGATGTTGATAGGATGTGAACGCGGAATCGGGGATGGAGACTCTCCTCCGATGGGATGTCTACAGCAAAAGCGTTTCCGCGGATAGGATGTTTACGGCACCATGGAGGGGGGCGACGGGCAGTTCTCGAGGGGCGATCTCTGCCCTTTTCGGATGTCTACAGGGAGCATTGCGTGAGGTGACATCTCATCCGTGTCCTGTAGACAACGGCGAACGTCTGAGCATATGATCAATGTATTGACCTGATTAGGACATGAACAAAAAATTCGTGATCCATCAATAGGTTAAGTGCAACAACATATTTAGACTTTTCTAAAATCAGGTGGGATGAAGTAGGAGAAAAAATGGCTGTAAAACAACTTTAGAAGCACCTTATGATTTCTTTTTCCTTCTATTTCAAGCTCTTAGGTTGCTTAGCCGAAATCTATCGTTAAAAACTCGTTTACTTTTCGAAAAGCGTTGCAGCTCAGCTGACCCCCTTTTGGTTTTGAGTAATTGTTTCTGAATAACGAAACCGTCTCGGAGGCCAAAACTCTGATACTGTTCAATGATTGTTGCTAGCTACAATATAGACACAAAAAAGAAAAAGCAGTTGCCCGTGGGATGCTATTCAAGCCAGCGTGTCCCACCGGTTGGACACCTTAAACGATGACGCAATATTGCACTCGTTCCGAACGTCTAAGCCTAGTTTTGACTGCATCGCTGCTGTTTTTCATCGCAGCGATTTTGCACCCTCTGCTGCAGCGATGTAGCAGCGGCAGCGATTCTGTTCATTGTGCATAGGCCCACGAATGATAGAAAAATTCAATCAATCAGTGAAATTAATGGCTGGTATTCATCAATAAAGCGTTTCGACTCGAAAGCACTGATCTTGTCGTGTGAAAGGGTCAACGTTCATTAGACGAAACGTGTCATACGCTGACAATCGCTCCATCGCTGTCATTTTGGTCGCGATGGAGCGATGGTCAGCGACAATTGAGAATCGCTCTTCAAGCAGCGATGCAGTAAAACATAGGATTTCGTCGCCGCGACCCAGCGATGTAGGACGTTTGCCACGAAGCGATCACAATTGGAGCGGCCTTCCATTACGCGCGATCAAAAGGGAACAGTTGTCCCTCGCATGGCCGCAGCGACCACCTGCAGTCAAAACTAGGCTATAGCTAGAGAAAATAGCGGAAGGGCCTAACAAAACGCTCACATTTGCGGGAGAAAACGGTTTCAAAAAGGCGAAATGAGCGGTCAAGTTCGGACTCACGCCTTTTCTGGGTGTCGGTTTGTTGGGGGCGAAGAAAATTTGAGCAAAGAAAACGATTTCGCGCATCAAGCTTCTAAGGTGAGCAACGATTTTCAGCAAACTTAACAACACTTCATCTCTGCCGCGTGTTTATGCCAACAGACGCAAACAAAAGCAGAAAAGGCATTAAAACTGGTGACTCCAGAGTTTCAAATTCTATCACGGACGAGAGTGCGTGCATGAGTCCATCTTAGAAGGTTGGGACGAAACAGCGCAAAGGGTAGTTCTTCGCCAGTTCGCCACTGCTTCATAGTTGATTACCTGAACTATGCTTAGCTGCTTCTTCCTTTCAGTGACATGCTGGTTCCATTTCTTAATCCGATCCATCCTCTAATTTATTCTTCGCCCTGTGCTGCACTTGTTCATCTGTGTGACCTCTGAGTAGACGTAAGCTTCTCAAACAGTGGGTTAGGAACACTCTTAGAAGTCATTTTTGGCTTAATTAGGGCAACCTGTTCGATTTTTTTCGACGACCATCCAAAATTTTGAAAATTTAATGCGAAAAAAAAACTTTAAACTCGTGGGGGTTCTCGAAAAAAAAGTTTTTTCGGTCGCGGGGAAGGGTCGCTGCTGTGTTGGCTTCTGACACAACTGGCCGCCTCACCATGCACCCATTTTTCATCCTTTTTCTAGAGGTTACATTTAAACTATCAAATCTATGTGTTGTGACTTCGTTGAGGCAAATTTTAACGGAACGGTCGGCTTGACCCTGCCACAGAGGCTGCCATAGTCTGCTCCTTTTTACTTTGTCATAAAGCATTTCCTAAAGATAATGTCGTCTTAGTGTCCCCTCAGGGCTACTGCACATCTTTTCTTTTTTTCGAAGTTTCGCCACGAGTCTAGGTTTTTCTCCTTTTTTGACTGATTACCGACTTTCATTCTCACGTTTTTCGACCTCCCCTTGAGCCGGTTTTACGAGCAGCAAAGCATAAAAATGGCAAGTATGTAAGTCACTTCTATTCAATCAACGATTTCCACTTCTTC
Source organism: Aplectana chamaeleonis (assembly GCA_029168955.1). NCBI lineage: Eukaryota > Metazoa > Nematoda > Chromadorea > Rhabditida > Cosmocercidae > Aplectana > Aplectana chamaeleonis. The sequence goes on from JAPDOI010000577.1 coordinate 146,218, forward strand.
AAGCAGACGACCGACAGAATGTGATTTTTTGAAATTCCATCGGTTCAGGCTTTTCCGAATGTGCACTCAATTCTCCCATTCCAAAATGAGGTCAGCTTTATTCTGTGCCTTCATCGCTTCCTAAAATACACCAGTGGCCGTCTTTTGAGCATTGAAAGTGACTCCAGAATTTTGAAATCTGCGAGCAAATCATCGCGGATGACACATCAGCTTTGATAATATGCAGCATTTCATGCTAGCTCAAATCTTTTCTCAACCATTGAAGCCCCATAAAAATTGTCTTGAGAACGGTGAAGATAACTTTGAGCATTTGGAGAGCATTGCATCGCAAAAGAACGTAAACACCTCTCAGAATTGATACTAAAACTGTCGCAGATAAAATACTCGCTTAACCCAGGTTATTCAGTGTAACTTCATAGTTGAAGCCTACTCGAAGTCGTGCTAATCATCGACGTTGCTTGCTTATCGCCTAAAATAATATGAGAAGAAAACAGCTTTAAAGAAAACTGAATGAAACTTCTTCCCCCCATAGTCTGTCGCAGACACACCAGTATCTTGGCCAATAGGCGAAGAAAAAGAGGCGATTAGGAAACGGCGCTCCATTTGAACTGCACTGAAGCCGCGACGCGACCGCGTCGTGTCGACCTCTGTTCGGTTGGCCTTTACGTTCTTATGTCAAAGAAGCAGTATTGCAGATTAGTCCCTGATTCACGCATCAAGCGGCGGCAATGTCATCGCGGGACGTTTTCATTCCTCCGGTGTATAACTACGGCCTAGAACACCAGGCGTGCGTTCCTGTGTGCGTGTGTGATTGCACAAGACGCCACTCATTGAGCACACAACTGACCCTTAGCGATCATTTACAGGAAATATGATTTTTTTCCGCATCAGTCTGCAACTTTCTTGCTTTAATAGGGTAATTAGGTATTGGTTACGATAAATACAGTGCGTTGCAAAATTATACGACATACCCCAATTTTGGCGATTCCAAACTTCGCGTGATTTAAGCAGACAAACGGTAAAAGACAATCGATGCAGCATCCTCGAAAACCCTTGGGTACGAATCTTCTTGAAATTAGAGCAACTGGCAGGAATCTGACATGGAAAATTTTCAAAAACGACCGTTGCAAATTTATACGACATAGCTGACGCGCTCGCAGAAATTGTGATTCTAGACCCTCTGTATCAGTTCGTTCATGACAAAACCATTATAAACATCAAGTTTATAGTCTTCAGAATTGCCTTGATGCCCAACCACATTTCTTTTTGGTATATTTAAACCCAGCTTTTTGTAAACGCCCCTTCCAATCTGCGCCCATTCGTTTATAACGGCTAGTTTAAGCGAAACCATACACTCGTATGTTTTCTCTGGTTGTATATGTAAAGCTCAGGAGTATATCAAACGTTTTCTTCTGTGTTGAGGTCCTGCGAACTGGCCGGCCATTCTAGCAAATTGGCATGATCGGTTTGAAACCAAGCCTGCGACGTACTACTGACAAGAAGTGAAGGCGGATACGGACTAGACAGAACTGGAAATGATTTTCTGACACAGTCTGATAATCTATGAGGTTCATAGATCATGTCCCAAAACCTGGTCCACCACCCGAATCCGGGTCGACACATTTTTCTTTCTCCTCGAAAGTTCCTACCCAAGGATAGTTCTGATCCATAGGTGGATCCTTCGAAACCCTTTCTTATCGGTCGAAAGCATGCTCAGTGTGAACGAGCCTGAAATAGTCTAATCTATTTAATTATTTTAACTAGGTATTCTAAGCACTGGAGAGATCTACAAAAGGACCCACACTTATCCTCGTGTACAGGCCATAAAACGGCCAATGTCTCACCGTCGACTGCGTATCACGCGCTGCGCGACCGCACGCGCGTCGGAAGCAGACGGGTTTCGGCCGCCGCGCGATGAGTTTTGGCCGCCGCGCGGCGGCCGAAACGTCGCGCGGCGACCAAAACTCGTCGCGCGGCGGCCAAAACCCGTATGCTTCCGACGCGCGTGCGGTCGCGCAGCGCGTGGTACGCAGTCGACGGTGAGACATTGGCTGTTTTATGGCCTGTAGGAACTCTGGAGGAGAATTTGTGTGGAAAAAATAATGTATAGACCCAGATTCAGGTGATGTGGCAAGCTGGACCAGGTTTTCGCGACATGACCTGTGAACCTCACTGATTATCAGAGTGTGTCGGAATTTCATTTCCAAGTCTTTTTAGTCCGTACCCGCCTTCATTTCTTAGCAGTAGGATGACGCAGGCTTGGCTTCAGGCCGATCATGCCAATTTGCTAGAATGGCCGGCCAGTTCGCAGGACCTCAACACAGAAGAAAACGTTTGATATCTTCCCGAGCGTCTAGTATACAACCAGAGGAGACAATACGAGTGTGTGGTTTCGCTAAAACTAGCCGTTATACGTGAATGGGCGCAGATTGAATGGGGCTTTCACAAAAAGCTGGGTTGAAGCATACCAAAAAGAGTTCTCGAAGAGGTTGGGCATCAAAGCAACTCTGAAGACTATCAACGTGATGTTTATAATGATTTTTACCATGAACAAACTGATACAGAGGGTCTACAATCGCAATTTCTGCGAGAAAGTCAGCTATGTCGTATAATTTTGCAACGGTCGTTTTTGACAGTTTCTGTTGCCAGATTCCTGCCAGTTGCTCTAATTTCATGAAGATTCGTACCCAGGGGTTTTCGAGGGTGCTGCATCGATTGGCGTTAACCGTTTGTCTCCTCAAATCACGCGAAGTTTGGAATCGCGAAAATTGGGGTATGTGGTATAATTTTGCAACGCACTGTATAATGTCTTTTAGCGGGCGCAGGCTAACTTGATACTTCGAATACCGACAAATTAGCATCAAATTTATGTTCACTATCTGAATCCTGCCACAGAAACGTTCTAAGCTAAATCTGAGACCTTGATACCTTGATTAAACCGTATGCTCCTGTGATCTATAAAAAGTTTGACGACGGAACACAGATTCGTATTAAAAGCAGTGTTCACCACAAACTTTGATTTTGAGATTAATTGCTGATGTTTGGCACCCGGGTCGAACTGAAAGTACGAAGAAATTGAGAAAAATGCATGAGAAGGGCATGAAATCCTCCAATCTCACCCCGCCTCCTAAGTCTCAAAGGAACTGTTCGATGTGACAATGAAAACTTTTGTGGAATCGTCTTTTGCAATTTTCTACTCTCTGTTTTTTTCGTACTTTCTTTCAGACCCAAACTAATATTGTTTTGCCTAAATATTCTTTCATTTTTGACTAGCCCCATTTCTTACCGGTGCCAAGCGTTTTTCTTGAACTCCCACATATCCACTTGATTGTTATAAAGGAAAACGCTCAACGAACGACGAAAAATGGAGTAAAACGCCTATGAACTTCGTTCAGAGTAATTCTGAGCAGCTCCCGAGGCCATATTCGAATTTCCAGTCAGAAATGGCCCTGGAAGTGTACATTTCAATCTGAATGACCACCTTCACTAGATGCAGCTGGTTTGCGAATACAGTTCTGAAGAATCCGGCATCCAAGGGTATTTGCACGGTGAATCTATTGGAGTGTAGAGAATGAAATCCTGTTCACCTTGTGTTTTTGTTCTTGTTAGCCGATCGATACCCAGTAACTTTTTTCGTGGTGTCCGCATTTACCTTCGCCATGCGCAAACATTTTAGTTGTTCGTGAGCGCGTATTCACAGAAGGCCACCAGCAGGAATAAAAGTGAATATGCTGTCGAAAGCTCACCTCTTTGAAAGTTCCTCCTCCTTCATTCTCGTCTTTGCCTCTAATGCCTTGAATGCGATGATTTCCTATCGGTTTCCCATTTCAAACCGTTCCGAAATTTATTTTGAGTGGTCGTAGGTGATTATCTCGTTTCTGTTTCCAAAGGTCATGAAATGATTGTTGCTCTATCTCTGACCTTGCGATTGAACACACGACAGCTCCGAGAGTGGGGATAACGATATCCAACGTCTACTGGACTATTAATAATTTCATATCGCGAACGAATATCCCTTTTTGAATCAAAAATTCGAATTTTCTGTCCTTTCCGCGCCTCTGTTGGCAACCCATTCGGTCCAACCGGGTTTCCCCTCCAGTATACTTTTTTTTTCTTTTTAAGCTTTTTTTTTCTTTTTGAGGAGTGTGTAACGTTGGCATGAATCCCAGTGATATTTTGCGTTTCCTATTGAAGGTTGACGCAATTTCGGTGTCATATGCTATAACATAGGTGCACAGAGTTTGCGCCAACCTTCAATGGGGAACGCAAAGTATTACTAGGATTCATGCCAACGTTACATCTCCATCTCAAGTACACATATAAAAAGAGTACGTTCGGAAAAGAGCGTTAGGAAGTGTACTCCAGTCAGCGCGGATCGCACTGCTTTGGTTCCCTCGTGACGGTGTAATTTGCATTGGCGTTAACTCGGTGCACATATGAAATGACATACGTGCACCGAGTATGCGCCAACCCAAAATTACACCGTCAGGAAGGAACCAAAACGGCCAATGCTATCCGTGCAGGCCGCACATTCCTTTTCCTAGGCGCATTTCTATTTCGCACCGTCGACGGGTGCTAAAGAAGCTGAATATTAATTTTTCTATCAGCTAAACCTTTAAAATCGCCGTGGGCGCCTCTGAAAATTATCGAGGCAAAAAGTTCTTCGGCTAACTACCTGCCACCTTTCTGTGATAAACACTTCTGCATCGAGAGGTTTTCAAGTGTACATAAGCTGTACCGCACATAAGTCCTCGGATAAAATTCTGCGGCAGTCAATGTATTGAAGTGGGCTTTCGGTTATGAATTTTAGAATCTGAATATTGATTTGCTTCGAAAGACGAAGTTCGAAAATATAAGATGGAAACGAGGTTGACATGCTACCAAAGGAAATGGTCATTCGAGCAGAAAGGGGCGATTTTCGTCAGTTTTTTAAAGGAATGGTGTTCTCGAAATGAAAGTTATGCAAAAAATTCAGAGTGGGCATCATAGGGTAAATCATGCCATGCTCAAGTTGAAGCTCGAGAAGAGGAGGTTCCATCGATTAGTGTGTGGGTGGATAGAGAATTAACTGAGAGACCGTAGTTTCCAGGTTAAAGATGGGTCCAGCTTTTCCTTTAGCCAATTGGTCAAGACCGGAGTCTCTCAAGGTGGTGTTTTGTCTCCCATCTTGTTCACCGTTTTCACAGCCGAACTTCCGATGGTATTGGAAAGTACTGGTGTCACTTGTAAGCAGTTTGCTGTTGATGTGAAAACTTATAATGTGGTTGAGTCATCTGGGGACGTGTAGAAGATGCAAGCTGCTCTCGATAGATTACAGTAATGGTCTGAAGCCTGGAGTTTACCACTATCTCCCGATAAAACACTTCACATGAGAGTGGGCAGCTCAAGTCTTCCAGCCAACTACACCAACTACAATCTTGATGGGCATGCACTTTCTACTGTCGAGAAAGTAAAGGATTTTAGTTTTCGGTATAACAAGGAACTTGATTTCTCTGCTCATTATCGGGCCATCCACAGCAAACCTTTTTTTACGCACCTTCCATATTTACAAAGGCTTGTCGACCATTGATGAAAACGTGTTTTCGCGTGCGTATAAAGTGTATGTTGGACCTATAATGGAATTAGGAACTCCAGTATTTTGTTCTTATGAAAAGAAAGATATCCGACTTTTGGAAAGAGTACAAAATAGCTTCACTCGCAAAGTTTATTTGTGACGAAATGGTTTATCTTACGCTGGAGTGCCTGGTCCCATAAGGAGGAATCAAGAATTATCCTACACTCCCTCGAATCCCGCTGTAAACAGAACGATGTATGCGTGGTCTTTAAGATTTTGAGTGGGATGATGAAAATTGACAAATTGAAATTCCGTAGATTGATTGCTCCCAAAACACGGGGAAACTCGGAAAAGATCTCCTAAAGAGTTCCAAAACTAACCTAAGATTAAACAGCTTCACCTGTAGAGCTGATTCTACTTTTGCTTGCTTGACTCTGGACGCTCTTCCTCTGCCCTACTCTTTCCTATAATTTGAACGAAAAGCATCGAACATCCTGCTCACATGGCAATCTCATCACTTCGTTTTTTCTCTTGCTTGTATGGTTGCATGGATTAATGTTTATCACGTCTACGTTATGTAGCGTAACAATAAATAAATAAATGGAGTGCTTCGCTCTTCCAAGAGCATAAGCTAAAAGGCTTCTTGTTTGCGTTTATTCGCTAAACTTTACAAGCGCAAAATATCACACTGCCGCATTGGAGATGCTTGACCTTAGAACTCGAAGAAAACCTCTTTTGACAATGATCCAGAAACTCTTCATAGAGCTCACTCAACTGGCCGCTAGAAGCTTGGGCAATGAAGGAAGCTGCTCCGAGAAATAGCATATACTCCGACGAAATGCCTGCAATGATATATAAATATTCCTCTTGCAGATAATTTTGAACCCAAATTCAACTTCAAAACTGCGCTGGACTTCGAATGTACTGCTGATCAACATATCTTAGTGCGGTACATTATCGTTCATTATGCAAAGGGATATACGCGAAGGATCGAATCCCACCAATAGGGTGTTTCGATACTTTTTCCCGCTGCTGTCATTCTCTCTCGCTTATGATTGTAAATTGTGGGCGTTCAACCAGATCCTACATCTGTTTGGGGCCTATTGCGCAAGTATTTCGATCATAAAGCAATCGCTCCACCAATTCAGCCTTTGCAAAGCTGCCATTTCTGGCGCAGCGTCCGATTTCGAGCGAGTTTATCACACGCGGCGGCCATTTGGTGACCACTCCGTAGAGTGCGTTCGTCCAGAAAGTGTCCGTTTTTGTGTGAGCGTCGTGAACTAAGTGGTGAACGAATAGTGCAGAAAAACACGTCGAGACTGCCCAAATGATGGGGACTCAGTCCACCGGACTGATTTGAAGTTCCGAATCCGTCACATTTTCTGCACCTTGAGGCCCACCCCATGCATATGTAAGTCATGGATTAAAGGCAGCATACACGCTCGTAAACGTAATTGAGATAACTACGAAATTAGAATTGTATGGCACCGAACACAACGCCCACGCATTTTGAAGCGTCGAAAACGACCCAAAATGACGCTACACGAGTGAGAAGTTGGCCCCGCCTTGTATCTGCCCGCCCCCTGTATTTGCGTCCTCCTCCAAAACACGGGTGCTGTGCCATTTCCACCGTCGTCGATGTGTGTGGTTTACCTATTGTACCTATTCCACCACCCACAAACGCCGTCGACGGTGGGAATGGCCTAGCACCCCTGCTTTGGAGGAGGACGCAAACACAAGGGGCGGGCAGATACAGGGGCGGGGCCAACTTCTCACTCGTGTAGCGTCATTGCGGGTCGTTTTTGACGCTTCGAAATGCGTGGGAATTGTGTACTGTGCCATACGATTCTAATTCCGTAGTTATCTCAATTACGTTCACGAGCGTGTATGCTGCCTTTAAGTCAAATCCCAATGGCGAAAGATAATAATTGCGAAGGTTGCAATGAAATTGAGAAACTATTCTATGGCTATCACAAGGTAGCGGAGTTTAACGCAAAACTCAGATGTCAGGCAGGACTCGAACCTGCATTACACGCTTTCCGGGCGAGAGTGTTACCATGCTTACCCTCTGAGAAAATCGGTATCACTAATTTCGCGATAGCCCCGAGATTCTCGCTGGTATCGCGATGGGGTATCGGCAGTTGATTGGCGGCTCCACGATCGTGGAAAAGTGGTGTGTGGCGCAGTGGCCCCGCGATAGCCTTATGTCGGCTCCGCAATCCGAAAAAGAGGTAGCGTCGACAACACGGCTCTTCGGCAAAACCGCGTCGGCACCGCGATGAGTGTGCAGGCTTTCAGTTTCCGGTCGGCTCCGCGTTCGACACACCTCCGACTTGGCACACATGAGTCATACTGCAGTATCGATCGAAGTTCCAACTAGACTCGCCGATTTCTATTCCGGTGCTGTCCAGATTTCTGTTTTTTATGTTATTTAAATTTTGACCACTTAATACACCGCCTATCTAGTGAAATTGCCTTAATATTGAGTTTCCATCCCACGCAATAAGTCTTTTTTATATTGTGACATTAAGTAATATAATCTTGATCGCTTGTTTGTCCTCTTACGTGTCCGCGTATTACGCTTCTTGTACCCTCTATAAAACGTCGTAATTCACATCATTCGAGGCGCGAGCGGCGTGCGCGACGCCTGGGCCTCCGTCTGCCCACCGCTTTCTCGCTGTCTCTAACCTCCGCTTCGCACCAGCGCGCGTAGGAACCATGTGAATTTCGCCGTTTTATAGCCTGTATTCTTCGAGATTTTGGTTTCAAAACTGCAGCAACCACGATCTCAGAAACAATGCCATTTGTTACATTTCTTAATTTTTCGGGTGTTTTTCGGAGTCAACCTGAATTTCGGAGTTCATTCATCTCTTAGGTAGAGTGCCGAGTAGGCATGGTCATTCGGCACTAATTTTCTAATAAGAGAAGAATATTGCATATTCAGAAAACAATTGCGTATTGTTCTCATGGAAACTTTTCAAAATTTCCGATTGAAATAACTAATCTGAAAACCTTACCCTATCCATTGGTACTAATATTCGGAAAAGTACTCGGCCTATTTGATTTGACTTTTCAAATTTTTCATAGATATTTCTGCACATTTCTTTTCAATGACAGAATACATATTCGAAGCCCGTGACACGAAATGAACGAATACTCGAGATTCTATTCAAAAGTTTTTTTTTCGCAATTATCGAAATAATCGGGAAACCTGACATTTAAATGTTTCTAAATGAATCCTAAAGAAAGCGGATCTTTGGATTTCATAAATTAATCGAATTCTCGACAAATCCAAAAATTTTAGTTCCCAGATGAATCAGATATTCGAGTACTCTAGTATAAAAGAAATAATGTGATTATTGTTCGATAATTTAGTCGATCCGATCCCAAGTCTAAAACGCAATTTACTTGAAGATTGTTCACGAAAAAATCGCTTCATTCGAGTTACAGACTTTGTTTTAATTTTTGAATGTTTTGAAAGCCGTGCTTTTTCAAATTATCGACTGCTCGAATTACTCGAAAACCACATTCTCTTACGTTCTCGGTCTTCGCTGGAGAATATAAAGACACTTCAGCAATTACCATTGAAGACGATGAACACATTCACTAATCACTGCTTCAAGTTTAAAAGCGCGTTTTTCGTGTTGATTGTGTTACGGCTAACTTTTCCTAAATACCTCGGTCCAGAGCTAGCAGTGTCTTCTAAAAAGGGCTCTCGATGTTGATTTCAGATGATCAACGAATGGCTTTTTGAACAGTGTTGACAAAGAAGCATAAAAACGCCTTTTTGTGCCCAAATCGCAAATGATATCGCCGGTATTGCACTTCTTCCTGGCATCGCGCCCCTAAATGGCGAACACTTTTCTGACTGCTAAGCAGTCTTGGAACAAAACTATTCAAAGACTCGAACTTTGACACACCAGCACTGTCAAAACCATCACTGTCAAAATCTGTAGTCATATGCATAGCGTTAATGGTTCTCGTAAGATTCTGTCTCTATTTTTCAATGTAGCTGTCATGAAGACTTCTTAAACTAATTTATTCTCCGATTACCCTGGGTGAGGTTTACATCGAGTATTCTACATTCAAGTATCAAGGCTACAATACCCGCACTAATTTACTCAAAAAAGCCGCAAAAGTCGCGACTTTTGCGACTCTTCGTCATAACACGGCTCAAAGTGACCCATTCGGGGAGCTATAGGCATCTCTGGAATCAGCATAGGGTTAACAGAAAAATCGAGTGAGCGAAAACACCACCCGTCCTCAGCTCAAACGGGACCAATCGACGTGGGACTTGGCCTACACCTTTATTTTCTAATCCTCTTTCAAATAGGCCTTGTGGCAGCCCAATCCGGAAAGTCGATTTTTCACCTTCTTCACATGTGCCAAGTCCATTCTCGCTTCAAACGGGACCAGGTTAAGAAATGTTTGTGCTCAAAATGAAGAGCTCTCGATGCTGATTCCAGAGATGCTCCTAGCTCCCCCGAACCGAGTTTGAGCCGTGTTATGAGGAGAAGTCGCAAAATTCGCGACTTTCGCGACTTTTGCGGCTCTCTTGAGTGAATTGGTGCGGGTATTGTAGATGTATGAAATTTGTGTTTGATTAGCATGGAATTTTATTTGGATTACGTTTTGGCGACTTTTGCACTGGTATGGGTTTGGACAGCGAAAATGCATAGAGAAACGAATCGTTCCAGAACCATTTCGAAGCAAAGGATCCCGAAAAAAAAGGTGTAAAATGGGTGACTGGCGAAAACTGGAGAGCTGTATGATCAGCTGTATCGGTGTGTTGTTTAACAAACAACTATTCGATATCCCTGATTATGGTGAGGACATGTACATTCGACTCACCTCGGAGACTTCGCAGCGAGGTCGCGTAGGTGTCTTGAAAAACACCTACGCGGCGTCAACGCTCAGCCGACGCGGTAATCGGCTCTTCACCGACGTGCGATTGCGGATCCTCTCAGAGAGAATCCCCCGCGATCGTTCACGGATAGAATCCACTTGGTTTCTGGTAGGGGCCGAGAGGATACTAGCATGGGGCTATCGCGGAGCGATCGCGAGATACTGCCAGTCTCAAACCGAGAGCGTACCGCGTTCGTTCATCGATGCTTCAGCCATGATCCATCGCGGAACCACAAAGAATCGAGCCCGGGGCTGACGCGGAACGATTGCAAGATTCCACCAGTTCCAACCTAAGGGTGAATCGCGTCAAGACATCCACGTACTTGGGAAGATAAATCACGGAACAGCAATGAACTGAGGCCGGAACTATCACGGGACGATCGCGAGATTCGGCCATCCTCCACCCCTGATCGTACCACATCCATGCCCTCTCGGTGTTTCACCCGAGCGAGTGTTGCCTTTCAGATCAACACAAAGCTATAAGGTATTGCGCGTGCCGTATTTCGCGCTGCTTTACAAAATCTACACAGCATGAGAGCGCGGAACCGCGGAGAAACGATCACGGTACCATCGCGGATCGCGAGTTCATCACGGTACTAGCGCGGTAAGTTCGGTAACGATCGCGGTACCATCACGGTAAAAGCAAGAAAATGTCAACGGAATGGTCGATTGGGTGACTATCGCGGAACGGACGCGGATCGCGCGACGAGGGGGAGACGATCACGGTACCATCGCGGATCGCGAGTTCATCACGGTACTAGCGCGGTAAGTTCGGTAACGATCGCGGTACCATCACGGTACAAGCAAGAAAATGTCAACGGAATGGTCGATTGGGTAACTATCGCGGAACGGACGCGGATCGCGGGACGAGGGGGAGACGATCACGGTACCATCGCGGATCGCGAGTTCATCACGGTACTAGCGCGGTAAGTTCGGTAACGATCGCGGTACCATCACGGTACAAGCAAGAAAATGTCAACGGAATGGTCGATTGGGTAACTATCGCGGAACGGACGCGGATCGCGGGACGAGGGGGAGACGAACACGGTACCATCGCGGATCGCGGAAGCAACACGGTACTAGCGAGAAGGATTCTCTCAGAGCTTCATCGCTATCGGCGTGCAGACAGGCCAATTTGTAATGAAGGCACCGCAATGACGCCCGCCTATACGGCACCTACACGGCCGCATTGCGGTGCCCTCACCACAGATTTTCTCAGAGCCAGATCATACCCGTCATCGGGTGATTGCTGTTGTGCCCACACAGTTCATGTGTGAATAGCTGAGGGATGCAGACCGGGGTGTCATTGGTGTAATGGTAACACTCTCGCCCGGAAAGCGTGCAATGCAGGTTCGAGTCCTGCCTGAAATCTGAGTTTTGCGTTCAACTCAGCTACCTTGTGATAACTTGTGATCATATATCATGCCATAATAAAGCATCAAATATTCAAAAACATCAAAATGCTATTCTATGGCTGTTATTTATTTTCTGGCTTCCTTCTCAATAAATTTCGTGAGAGACTTTCGATGGCACATGGGGGGATCTCGAAAAAGTACAGAGGGCTCAGGTACTATATTATCCTCCTAGTAGGTAGGATAGAAAGAGCCAGCCCATTTCATCAGTACCATTCAACCCAAATAATCGCAGCCATAAAAGGGACGGAGAAACAAAATATACATAGCGTATCTCACAAGAAGTGACCGAATCGGGGCCAGTGTTTGGACAAGGATTGGCGAATAATAAGTATGAAATACAATGCAACCACCACCATTTGTCCGGGGTCAACCGTCTTCTGCTTTGAGTGTCATTTGTGGAGGAGGCCGATTGCTGCCCATGAGCCGTCCCTAAATCGCAAAGGTTAGATGAAACAGTCACTAATTCAAAACCGCTTTTGAGCTAACAATAAGACGGTTGAGCCACAACTCATTATTCAGCGACCTTATCATAAAAACGATATGTTTGCCTCTTTCCCAAGAATTTCGCTCTGTTCTGATCTTACCATTGATCACATTCAGGCATTTTAGATTTCAGTTCGGATTCCAAGTTTTGGTAAGTGCAGCAAGACCTTTAGGAAGCTTCTTCAACAAGAAGCTTATCCATAATTGCGCTTCTTTCTTTACTCAAACCCTTGTCGTCAATTAAAGGCACAGTACAACCTCGGAATCGTTTTTCTGTTTTCCTACATATCTTGAAAACAGTGCACCGCTGATTCAAATGATGTCTCTGAGATTGCCCAAGACCCCCTGGGAACGGAGGTATGGCCCCTAAAAAATTGAGCTGCGGAAGCATGGAGGACAAGTTGTGCGAGGCTTGTAACTTTCGTCTGCAACCGATGTATGCGAGCGGACCTGAATGGATAGAGAGGCTGAGAATAAAGGGAAGAACGGGGATATTGATAAAAAATCATTGCTCATCTCGCCACTAATCAGCGCGAAAGATCGCAAAAGGGGCGGGCCAAAGTGGCTTCTCGAAGAGGGCGCCTCAGAGTGGCTTCCTCCTATATCTCGCTTATCCGCACGAATTGAGAGCTCGCACTTTGCAGGTGTTATATAGGGTGTGTCTACTTCACAACAACAGTGCGTCGCATAAGTATACGAACACCCTGAAATTTCATGGTTGGACCATTCGAACGACGTTTCAAGCATCGGCACCGGTTTCTATGTTTTCCGCTATGCCGAAAACGGTAGGTCACATTGTAGGAAGGCAAATCACACACTTTTTCCTTTTTTACATACAGAGATTCATTTTTTAGCCGTCGCATAAGTATACGAACACTTGGGAAATTCATAAATTTATCGAATAATTTCAAACAATACATTTGGAAAAAGTCTTCAGTATGATGTTACACCACCGTTACGCGAAATAAGTTCAAACAGTCTATCTGTCATGCTATCACTGTGGTTCTGGAGGGTCCCATGAGTCCACGATGGCCTTCTTGAGTGACTCCACAGTTCCGTATTGCCTCCCATCCTTGTAGATCTTGCGAGCAATGATTCCCCAAAGGTTCTCGATAGGATTCAGATCCGGGCTGATCGCTGGCCAAGGCAGAGTATCGACGTTGTTGCACCGGAGCCACTCCAGAGTAGATCGGCTGACGTGTATAGTGGCATTATCTTGGACATAACGGAAGCCCTGAAGTCTCCGACGACGAAAATACGGAGGAAGATGCGAAGCCAACATTTCCTGGTATTCAAGTGAATCCATACGATTTGACACGAATGCAATTCCGACCTTCCCAGTAGCTGTGAAGGCTGCCCAAACCATCACGTTTCCTCCGCCGAAGTTCCTGCGGCTGAAGAAAGCCGGCTCCTTCCGAAGATCACGCCAGTAGTGCCTCGAACCATCCGGACCATCCAAATTAAACTTTTCTCTTCTGAAAATACAACCTGAAGCAACGAATCCAGAAATTTTCCATGAAATTGGATAGCACGCGATTCAGCTCACCTTCCTCCAATTTGTACCCAAGTTTGAACGGGCGAGCTGGAGCCTGGCCGACTTGTGGCGTTCTTCCAAGCGCGGAGCCTTTTTCATTACGGCTCTTTCAAAGTTTTCATTTCGATGGATCGAACGGAGGATGGTATCCTTTGACACATTCAGCGAGAGTTCGGAGCGGACGGTCGCGCTAGACACCATTGTGTTGGAGACTCTTCTGGCGATGCGTCGTTCGTCATGTCCAGTGAGCTTCCGAGGCCTCCCAGAGCGAACACGCATTCCGTAGGAGTCCGGATTCCGTAGAAACGAAGAGATGCAGCTTGGTGAACGTCCAATTTGCCGAGAGATTGGTCGGACTCCATGACCGGCGGCGTAGAGAGCCCGGGCCTGGACCTGTTCTCCGGAAGAGATATTTGAACCGCGTGGCATGATGATAATTTACGCATACAACTACATTCTTTACTATCCCGCTTGAAACAGGATTTTTTCGTATGTCTCTGGCACAAAAATTTCGTTTCTCTGAAGTGTTCGTATACTTAAAGGCAGTGTTCACGATAAAAATCGCTTTTCTGTTTTTCCCCCTATCTTGAAAACGGCCCCTTGCTAATTCCAATGATGTCTCTGACACCGTACAAGACCTTCTGGGAACAGAGTTATGGCCCTTCAAAAATTGAGCTAAGGAAACATGGTGGACGAGTTGTCCGAGGCTTGTAACTTCCGTCTTTTGCAGCCGATGTGTGCGAGCTGACCTGAGTAAAGAGAGAAGTTGAGAATGAAGGAAAGAACGGGGCTAGTGATTGGAAATCATCGCTCATCTCACGATCTCGAGCATTCATTTGTTCACGTCGGTGAGCGTGTGCTGCACTCTTGAGGTTTGCCTTGCGCTCGAAGTGGCAAATTCGGGCTCTTTTGGAGCTTTTCCTGGCTCGTTTTCAAGCGTTCTTTCGACTTAAACGTTACAATTCGCCCCTCCACTACCCATTCCTAATGAAAACTGGAACACATTCTTTATCGTGAACACTGCCTTTAAGCGACGGCTAAAAAATTAATTTCTGTATGTAAAAAAGGAAAAAGTAAACGATTTGCCTTTCTACAATGTGACCTACCGTTTTCGTCATAGCGAAAAACATAGAGACCGGTGCCGATGCTTGAAACTTCGTTCGAATGGTCCAACCATGAAATTTCAGGGTGTTCGTATACTTATGCGACGCACTATATGTTGAAATCTCAGATTTCGTCCCTGAGGTTGGACTGTGCCTTAAAGCCCTCTTTCCGACTCAGGTTCAATAAAAGAGCAACTCACTCTATGTGGTCGGTTGAGTATTTAGAATCGGTTGAAGGCTTGTATGTTTGTGACTCTTCCTCCCCCCACCAAGTGTACAATACAACATTCGAAAAATATTCCTTGCTAGTGCGGCGTTGTGCAGCTCTTGCGCAATCAGAATATCTTAAAGGCAGTGTTCACGATGAAAAGGTTGCCCGTTTTTGCTTCGCAAAAAAACGTAAACCTTGGGTCCTTCTAAGAAGAGCGAGAACGAAAGTATGGCGGAAAACGGCCGGGTTGTGTGTGAAAATCTCGTGGATCAGCCGATACATTGGATCACCCCGCCAACGTCATACATATAACAGTTGTCCTGCGTTCGTTTCGTCAGAGGAACAGGCACCGGATTTTTGAATATTCTCTATCGCGAAAGGTTTTTTAATCGCAGCATGTGCATAGGCATATCTTATTTTTAAAGAGTTTTCTGTACAAGTGACAGAAAACAAAATCGCTCACCTAATTGTAAGAATTTTGAAGCGTGGCGAACCATTTCCGGCGTCAGGTTTGACGCTTTGTCTGCAGTCTCGCGAAACACACCAACAGGCATAATTGAACATTTCAGAGATTCCTTTAAAGGCAGTGGTCGCGATCAAATATGCTTGTCGTCTTTTTCCCTCTAAACCCTTTTGTGGGTCTCGAGTAGTAGGACCTATAAAAAAAATCGCGAAAAATCCACAGTTTTGGGCCAAATTTGAAGCCTGAACTTTCTTGTCTTTTGATGGTGGACGAGCCCACTCCACATAATCGGCATCGATGACCTCTTATATCAAGAACATCAGCTGGCTTGAAATTGAATTTCAATCAATGAACCTTCGAATTTATGTACACATCTAGCCAAAAACATTGGCTATAGTGATGCTTTCAATGTTCAACTGTTTTTACTCGTTAAATTGGCATTTATTTCGTCCTCTGAATGTTGATGATTTTTGACTACTCGGCATGAGACTGCGATCTTTTTCGTCATCGCTGTGCACGTGTGCACGAAGTGGCTTCTTTAGGCCCTAGAAACTCTAATTCTAGCCCGTTTTTCACCGCGCTACCTTCCTAACTTTTCAGCTGTTTTCGATCTAAGCTGATTTTTGTAGTATTTTCGATGACGTTTTTCATCGTGACCACTGCCTTGGGCAGTGTTCATGATGATTTTCGTTTCCGAGTTTTCCAATCCGAACAATGCGTGGCCACCAAGTGTTACCAAAATTGCGAAGAAATAGCGAGAAGCGCACTAAATCGTCTTATTCCAGAGACATTGTTCTCTGGCCTGGAGCAGTTGTCCGGTTGGATGAACATGTTCAAGGTGGTTGTCACCGGTGGAAAATGGGGCTTACCAAAAATGAAAGAATATTTTAGGCAAACCAGTATTTGTTGGGGTCCGACGGAAAGAACGGAGCAACACAGAATAGAGAATTGCAGAAGACGGGTCCTCAAACGATTTCATTGTCACAAGAAACAGTTCTACTGAGAGTAAAGAAGAGGAGTGAGAGTAAAAAATTTCGTGCTCCTCTGGTGTGTTTTTCTCGGTTATTTCGTAATTTCAGTTCAACTCGGGAGCCAAACAATCGATTTAGCGACTTATGTCAAAATCGAAGATTATCGTGAACACTGCCTTTAAACAGTTTTCTGGTTTCTGAGTGACCTGTCCCTATTAAACTTTACTTAGTGGACTTACCTACTCAAAACCATTGAAAACTAGAATACGGTTTTTTATCGTGAACTCTTCCTTTAAAACCATCAAATTTTTCTCGCATTTGATTTCTACCCCTGAGCGCTGGCTAGGAAGCAGAACGCTTTGAAATGTATTGATTCAGCATAAAAACTCAAACTTGTAATAATATGTGGTAAGTACGCCGGTAGAGAATTTATGTACGGAGCACCTCCTCACTTCATGCATTGCTCATTTAGGCATATTAAGGGATCGAAGAAAGAATTCGCATCCACGTTAAAAATGTTGCCCACTCGGAGGTTTCAGCTTTTTTGTAAAATTAAGGGACCGCTTCTCACCCACGTTAAAACCTAAAAAGATCCCAAAAGTGGGCGAAATTTTTACGTGAGTGCGAGGTTTTTGTTCGATCCACCTATCGGAGCGAGGATAGAGACAGAAAGAGCGTGCCAAATCCCGATTATGGAAGACCGAAATCATCCTTGATCTTGCCGAATAGTATACCTTCATAAGGACATTTACCTTCTATGTCGGAGTGAAATTCACTCGAATTCATCGCGTGCATGTTGCTTTGCCTTCCCCACGCTCTCTTGATGTCTCTCCCCGAAAGATGAGGCGAATTGTGGAGGGGTCCAAGAAAAACTTCGCACTCACGTTAAAATTTCGCCCTTTTTTGGAATTTTTATAGGTTCAAACGTGGGTGCGAAGCGTTCCCTGATTCTACCCAAGGAGTTGGAACCACTGGGTGAAAATCCGACGCGAATCCTAATTTTCGCTTCGACCCCGTAATATGCGCAATCGAGCAATACATAAAGTGAAAAGACGCTCTGGAAATGATCTACCTGCGCAATTACCACCTATTATTGTCACAGAACAATCAGCAGCATCCTCACGTCACATCGAGTCACCCCCAGGTGAGCTGTCTGAGACCAGTTTCTGTGGCCAGTCTATGAGGTCATCATGGGCCATCCGGCTATTGTCAACCGGCTGTCAGCGCCATGACGACTGGCGGATGATACAGTGAGAGCGGTTGGAGAGGAGGTTATGATGCAACGAGTGCGCGATTACCTGTGTTGTTTATTGTGGCTGGCGACGGGGGCGGTGGGTCTTGGTAGACAGCCAGGCCAAGGCCTTCCCGATCTCCGCAATTTCCTCTTTCGAGACACTACCATTTATAGGCGTGATGATCAATAAACACACATCGCAATCAAACCCCCGTCAGGTGCTTGTTTTTCGCCATAATCAGTCCCCCCTCTTCCATTTCTCACACCCCTCTCCAATGAGAAGTCCTTGTATGGGAGTAGGAATGCGCCCGCTGTGAAATTCGCGCTATTACGAAGAGCGGAGAAAGAAACGACCACACCCACTGCCCACAGCTGCCTTCTCATTCCACCCACGCACGCTAGTAACTCCGTTGGGTAGTCTCTTCGGGAGGTTGATCCAGACACCATTCCTTCCGGTTTCGAACACATTTCGGTGACTCATTCTCTCAATCCATGCTCCACCCATCTCCCTCCACCTTTCCGATTACCTCGTCCTCCGCCTCCATCGATGGACGAGTCATAAGAATGTCATCACTTATTTGTCACGGCATCTCGTACGCATTACAATCAAACTCGTACATCGGCCGCTATCATTTCTCACCTGTTGATACTGTATCATTTGCCGATTACTGCCGTCTCAGCCTCGCATTCCAGAACGTCACCGCATTTTCTTCTATTTTATACATGATTTTCGTTGTCTATTCACCTTCTCCGTTTAGGAATCTCACAGTCCCTATCATTTGGAACGCGTGTTTTTGTTGTTATTAGTAACTGAGATTTGATGGAATGTTCTGCTCAGCATCTTATTTATGTAAATTTCTCTCCAACATTTGTCACGTTTTTCAGCAGATCAAACATTTTGAAGTCTACGTAAGCGATTCCAGAAAATTTCTAAAAAAAAATTACAGGACTTTATCTACAGGTTGTAACCACTTAACGAATTGCGTTTTTTCCACTTTCTAAATGCTTTTTTTGCTCGACCTCTTACACCCTCATGGTCGAAGGCAGTATTCACGATGTAAAAGCTGTCCGTTTTTTTTTTCGCGGGAACGTAAGCTTGGGGTCCCTCTCAGAAGTGTAAGGACGGAAGTAGGAGTGAAAAATGACCAGGAAGTGGGTGAAAATCTCGTGGATCAGCCAATCCATTGGATCACCCCGCCCACGCCATATAACAGTTTTTCACCGTTAGTTTCACCAAAAGCACAGTTGCCGAATTCTTAAATACTCTTTATCCCGATAGATTCCAACATCCAAGCATGTGAATTGGACCACCTTCTTTTAGAGAACTTTTGGTGCAAGAAACAGAAAATAAAGTCTTTCATCTGAGAATTTTGAAGGCAAAACCATTTCTGACGTCTGGATGGCTCAAAGTCCGCGGCCCATCGAAACACACCAAAATGAAATATTTTAGAGGTTTTTTAAAGCAGCTTCTTGTCACCGTTATTCGAGAGTTTTGTGGGGACTTTGCCCTATCATCCTCTACTTCGTAGACTTCCCTAATCGAAAACATCGAAGTCTAAAATACGGTCTGATCGTGAAAGCGTTCCTTCAATTTTAAAGGCATCGTTCGCGCTGGAAATCAATTTTCATTTTTCAGGCTCAATTTTATGATTGAGCCCGGTAGACCACACTGGTAAACTTTGGTGCGTCAAAACCGTTGGGCAATGAAGTTGGAAGGCTTCAAAGATGAGGATCCGCCACCAATTCTCACCAGTCATCTAGCACTTTTTCCTAGAATGTTGGTGCGACCGTAATACAACATGAAAAATAGTTACGGCACGAACTCCACATGCAGAAAAACTCCGAAAATCACAGTGACGAGGCCTCCAAAAGCAGAAAATTTTAAAAATGGATTTTGGCGCGAATTTCAAATTCGTATTTACAATGTGTTCCTACTGACTTTTCTCTACAAATGAGGGTTTTTCATGGGCCCCTTCGACATTTTCGTTCACTAGAGAGGCCAAGCTACACAAAAACATGAAAAAATAATATACGGTTTTCTGCGCGTACGATGCCTTTAAAGGCAGCATACACGCTCGCAAAAGTTGTTGAGATAACTACATTAGTGGGGTTGTACGGGCCCTAGAAGAGCCCTCACGAAGTTGGAAGAGTTGAAAACGAATTAAAATGACCGTATTCGAGCCGTATTGAGTCACAAAATCATCCTTTCCCCGCCCACCGATACGGGCTCCGCCCCTGAATACAAATATTCAATGCTCGATTACGGTCATTTTGAATCATTTTTTACGCTTCTAACGTCGTAAGCGTTCCAGAAAGGGCCGTATGAGTACATTGCCGTCGTTATCCCAACAAATTTGTACCTAGCTCCGCTATCTCAGCCAATGCGGTACAACTCGTCCACTTCTGGGCCCATATAGAACGAACGGTTATATCTTCATTCCAGTTGACTTTTTCCGGTTTTTTCGTTATCTCTGAATATTAACAGCTTCAGGCCTTCGATTAATTTCATAAAATTTATATCATTTTTGAGCGTGTATGCTGCCTTTAATTTTGCCTTGCGAACCGTGATATCTTTCATGAATATTTTTGTGACCTTTGTTGTTTCGGAATGTTCTGAAAACGGCTAAACTAACGTGAAAACATCCCATTTCCCTCACATTTGCCTATGCCTACATTCGTCATTCATCGCTCTGGGCGCTTTATCGGCAAAAAAATAAGCCGTGTTAACATGAAAGAGGAGGTACTGGACCTTCCGGACAGTTGAATCATATGAAACACGAATCAAGTAAAATACCTGTTGAGCGAGTTTGTCAGTATAGGAACTCCTACCTTGAAGCATATCCCTATGCTTGGAAAAAGCACAAATGACAGTCGGATGTAAAGATGAGGGGCTTCGGTCGTCCTCTCCACGGATAGAGCAGGAACCGTTCTTTACCTCAGCTGTTTCATCTGCAGTTTTCCTTCGTTGTACTGATCTCTTTATGTCGAGAACGTCGTCTTCGTCGAGAGCGACAACTGTGAGCAAATCGACCAGTTTTCCTTTTGTATAGCTGGCAGCAATGATTCGTCGTCGTCTCCTTTCAAAGCCGAAACTGCAAGCGATCTGGCCCCCATTCGTACCGCAGCCCACCGTCATTCCTCTCTTCCGCTCTGCTTTACTGGTTCTTTTTATAACGCCTTTACAACCATTTGCAACCTGTCACTGTACTTTTTGGGAATGACCCTCTGTTAATGACAGTCTCACAGTACTTCGTTATCTTCTACTATATCAGCCTCAATCTTTTCTACAAAGCTTACTGTTCTGTTCATGAGCCTACTACATAGTTTGTGCTAAAATGTTAACCGCTGAGTCGAAAAGAAAAAAGTCAAAGTTTTCTCGCTCACCATGGTGCGCCAGACGAGAATCCAGCTGTAGAGCTCATTCCCTCACTCTCACTGGCTCGCTATGTTTCGCTTTGAATATTGTCATTAAACCTCCTTTGGCGGCTTTAGCTCTCTCCAAAACGTTTGTCTGGAAAGTTCGGTTAAAGGCGCTTTCCAACCTCGGAGGTAATCTTTGATAGTATACTCCGGCCGCTGTGTGTAGAAACCCTGCACAGCGCGAAATCTTGCTTCGCTCAAATAAGCAAGAAAATGCGAGGAGAAAATGACCACATCCCCAGAAAATCAAAATGAATGCAACGCCCACTGACTACATAGTTTCCGATCTCAATAGGTAAGAGGCGCGCTAAGCATTTCAATGAAAATCTTTGGTTTTCGACCTGCTATCTCTGTCCAGCTTGATTCTGCTGTCTGCTTCAAAGCTATGGCTGCGAAAGGCGAGAAAAAAAAAGGCCCGAGACAATTTGTCCACCTAATTCTCGCCGTTCATATTCACAACCTCGAAGGTCATAACTCCGCTCTTATAGGTCCTAGGCGATTTCGGATACACCATTGTGATCAGCGTATAATTCTCTCCATAACAAGCAGGAGAACTTCTAAACAGTTCTGAGGTTGGATCGTGCCTTTAACATGCTGGATTTTTTTGCAAATCGGCGTTGTATTTTTTGTACTATTCGGTTGTTTCGTGGATATTTATGCGAACAGTTTTCTTTTAATTGTCCGTAATTCTCACACTCATACAATGATACCTGAAGCCTAGCTTGCTCGGATGAGTCCGAGCGGAGCAAGCAGCCGAGCGGTCGGTCATGGCAAATTATAACAGTGATAAGGAGATTCTGGCATGATAAGCCCGAAAAGCCTTAGGGGCTGAGCAGAGTGCCACCGCGGCGCGGCGCGGTCTGATGATGAGAGCCGTATTGATAGATCGCCGCGATCTATCAATACGGCTCTCAATCATCAGGCCGCGCCGCGGTGGCACTCTGCTCAGCCCCTTACTCCGATCGGCTTAAAATGAGGGAGCTAGGACACACGTTCACTCATGTTTCGTTGCAAGTGCACCTGGCTTGCAAGAGAGGTCTTCTTGACATCGAAGCTGTAATTTATTCCCCTTACAGTGTCTCAGAACCCGAAAAAGGTGCAATATCTTGAAATCCGGGAGGAATTTCAAAACTGGCGGATTTCAGACCATTGAGAATCCGAAATGTTTTAGTAATATGGATTTTGAACCAGTCGAATTCAAAGTTCCTTAGGTAAATCGGATTTCGCCTGCTTAGAAAAAGGCGTTCTTGTGTAAATTAAGCTGTTTACATCTTATGCCTCGTACATCCCGCGGGTTTCCATCCGGCCACACCACTGTAGGAAATCCATTGGGACCAGGGATGTGCGGAAAAAATATTTTTTGAAACAGAAAACAGAAAATCTAGTTTGACAAAAAACAGAAATAATACTCCAAAATCGGGCAGAAAACAGAAAATTTTCAAAAACCAATAAAGGGTGTTCAGCGTAAATTAGACGGAATTTTCAAAACACTGAACTTCGTTGAATTTTTAAAACCTTACATTTGGCCAGAGCAAAAAGTATAGACGCTCAAGAAATGCAGATTATGGGTGCGATGAGATGACGAATGTTCATCGAACCTTCCTTTTCCCAGGCAATAAAAGCTCGATTACTCTATGGGAAGCTCAATACATATGTCTGTGCAAGGAGTACGTGGTGCAGTCGCAGCTAGCTTTCCGTTCCTCAGTGTACATATTTCGAAACTGATTGAGGGATAACTGCTGGTTTGAACACTTTACTACTCCTCGGAGCTGAAAGTCACGCCCGTACCGCGCGCCTATGCCGTTTGAGTATAACTGACCTGACGCGCTAATCGCTCCACGTTGAGAGCCCCTCGTACAGCTGTGGCAGAATTATCATCTGCCTCATAGCTTTACCGTCTATTCCTTGGCGCTTCATCATAACTGAATTCTGTGCCATCTGCGTTGCAGTGAATTAAAAAAAGTATTTAGAGTTTCGCGTGGATGTCACAGTTGGGGCCAACATTACCCCGCTTCATCAAAACGGGTACGCTGGGGAGTGGGTATTAATAGTGGGCGTTAAGTAGTATTAATGGCTTATTATTGTTAGTATCGAGTCACATGGCAGTTTTCCTTTCACTTGACTTCTTTGCGATAAATCTGAGGGATTCGTCAACGATAAACCTCTGGGTAAGAGTATATAGTGGACTCCACCAAGAGTGTCTCATTTACTTATCAATGAGAAGCGGTCGATTGGAGATCAATGAACATGAAACTCATTGCAGCACAACCGCTCTCTCTCAATCGGTATCGAGCGTGCTGGTATGGGATTCATGCCCATTGATCCCCTGCCGACCGCTTCTTTTTGATAAGTAAATGAGACACTCTTGGTGGGCTCCACAATACACTATAAGATAAAGATAAGGAATCGGCTTCCAAAATCCCTATTGGGATGCGCAGCGCATTCGAAGTCGTATTCGTAGAGGCTTAACTCTGAGAGAAATTGCCGCTGCGGCTCCGCGATAGTGCCGCTTTGGCGCGTACAGGCACTGAAGCGGCACTATCGCGGAGCCGCGGCGGCACTACCGCGGAGTTGTTGCGGGGACCCGATAGTACCGCTTCGGCTCCGCGATAACGCCGCAGTGGCTCTGGGAGAGTGTCTTATATGAAGTTATCCAAGAATCATAAGACAACGAGGGGGGGGGGCTAATTGTGAGAACAAAATTCGCACCTGCGGTCGCTACGTCCTTTGTCTGATAAGGACAGAGGTTACCGCCGCTTTCGCGCACAAGGAAATACGGAATGTACCCCCAGCTTGGGTATATTAGACCGGCGACAATTTCGTTTAACCACACAGGACAGTACATCGTACTCCACGCGGGTTCGCTGCTGCAACCTCGCGGAGCCGCTGCGGTATTATCGCGGCAATGTCGAGGCTCAAGGCACGGCAGCAGAATCGTCTGATCACGGAGTCGATGCGGCACTATCGCGGAACTATAGCGGCACAGTCGAAGATCGCGGTACTTTCCCGGCGCTGACGCGGCAAATTTTTTCAGAGGAATGGGTTTCGTGCTTATTTAGTGGCTTGCGGAGGCCAGCCGACTCCCCAATGGGTGCCTTCATCTCTCTACATGAATCTGTGACCAATCGAAGAACCCCGGAGGGTTGGTTGATCTGGTTCACCTCGGCGAGTATCGTACCCGACCGTGTAGAGTTCGCGCAATAACTTTAGTCTGATGAATGGACGGGGTTGCGACGGTAGATCAACCCTCGCTAATCGAAACCCCATTTTCCAGTGAGGCCGCCAACACCGCACCGCCAGCCGCCTGTTTCATGCGTCAGACTAGAACGATAAAGGAAACCATACATCGAACAGCACCGTTTCCTCCCACCACGCCACACGCGCCCTAATGGATAACCACTACAGCGACATAAAAGTGTCTAGCGCGGTACAACTGCAGGGAGCCTGGGTGGAGTACACCCTCACCCTATCGGCTTAGCTTCGATAAATCCGGCCACTTTTTTCTAGGGCAAAGCTGCTGTAAATCGCGGTACACGTTTTTTTTGTTTTCTGTCCAATTTTTGCCTATTTTTACAGAAAACAGAAAAAAATAGCAAGAAATGGGCAGAAAACAGAGAACAGAAAATTCCGCACATCTCTGATTGGGACTCGTCAGGACATGACGCAAACCGAAAGTCTTCTACTGCGCGGATCGTCAATAAGCAAGGGAGTCGACGATAATTTTTAGCCGACTCAGAACAGTTTGTCAGAAGGGTGTATTTTGAGTCTCCCAGTATCTTTCCTTTATTTCGGAGTCAAATTAACCTTGTTTTTTTTTGCGTGCGTGTGCGGAGCGAAGAAAGGAACAGCAAGAAAGCGTGGGGAGAAGAAGACGCGCGCGCGATTCACCCGAGTAAGATTCCCCTGAAATACCGGGCTGTTAAGAAAGTCTTTCACGAATTGTTTACAAGCGAATTCTGCCCTGCCCATCTGGGACGCTTCGATAAACTGTGGTCTACCATTGGAAAGCACATCTCCTCTTCTATCTAAAGGCGTTCACTCGAAGGAGTCGAAATGCTTCGAATTTCACATCGAAATGTACAGGAAGCTTATGGCAACGAAATTTTTTAAATGCCTCCCCTCCTTTTCTTTCCTTCCTTCGAAGTTGGTCATGTTCATTAAACATCCTTAAACTTAAGGCAGTTATGTCCCGAGTTATGTGGGAGTATGTAGGCCGTCAAAGAAAGTGTGCAGGACCCAAATGGGAGTGTGCAGGACATCATAGAAAGCGTGCAGGACCCCAGCAAGAGTGTGCAGGACATTATAGAAAGTGTACAGGACCCGAATGGGAGTGTGTAGGACGTCATAGAAAGTGTGCAGGACCACTGTATGAGTGCGCAGGGCGTCATTGAAAGGGTGCAGGACCCTAGTGGGAGTATGTAGGCCGTCAAGGAAAGTGTGCAGGACCCGAATGGGAGTGTGCAGGACATCATAGAAAGCGTGCAGGACCCAAATGGGAGTGTGCAGGACATCATGGAAAGTGTGCAGGACCCCAGTAAGAGTGTGCAGGACGTCATGGAATGAGTGCAGTACCCCAGTAGGGGTGTGCAGGACGTCGTGAAATGTGTGCTGGACCCTGGTGGAAATGTACAGGACGTCTTAGAAATTTGGCTGCACCGCAGTGGGAGTGTGCAGAGCGTCATCAAGAGAGTAGAATTAAAACAACGAGATTGTCAATTTTCTCATTCCAAATTTCAACCTTTTTGTAGGGAAGAAAACAGATAAGAAAACATGTATCTTGAGAAGCGTGCGACGCAATTTGTGAAGTACGCGAAACTCCGAGGACATTTCCTTGCCAGTCTGAGAAAACAAGCAGCAGCTCCACTTCCGCACCTTCTCTATTCGTCACTCATTACAACCGCTCACTCATTTCGATTCACTAACTTCCCTGAACCGGTTTTATGTATGTTGAAAGTCTGAGCTTATCAAAATCTGCTTCACAAAAGCATAAACATCCACGGACATATTTTATTTATTGAGAACAAGGGCGTGGTGTTGGTCAAATAAATATATGGTAGAAACAGCGCTTAAAATGCGAGTGCGTTTTTTCTTAACATGACGGGGATGGTAAAGCGAGAATAATAGCTCGAGAATATTACAGACGGAAGGGGTCGTATTTGCGATGCCGGTAGCAACCGACGATCTACCGCTGGCTTCTTATGTTTTGCTTTTTGGTCCCACATTTTCATACCCGACTCCCTGAGGAAATGTACGGCAGCCCGCTCTGCTCATATCAGGAAAGTCCATACGGACAGTAACTTTCGGATATACGGATGCCAGTCAACACCATTTTGTCAGAATAATTTGCCTCAGGAAGTTAGCGCACCTGAAAGTTTTCTTGAGCGAAAACTTCGCTAGGTCTCGCTAGTTTAGGGTTATGTTCATTAAACACTAGATTATAGTACCGGCCGGTGTAATTGCTTCAATAGGGCGAATTTTGCATTTTTTGGAGTTTTCTAATAAAGACAAATTTTACCAAGCTTCATAGCTAAGTGTTGTGGTTGATGCCTTATCTAATGATATCTTATTTGTCAAATACCGATCATCTTTTCAAAAATTCAAAAAAAAAAAGTAATCGACTTTTTGAGAAAATGGTCCATAATTGACTACATAATTATCATTAGATAATATAGTCTCCACAACACTCAATTACGAAACTTGGTGTTCCGAAGTCGTTGGATAATAAAGATATGATAGAAATTCCCATTTTTAGACTTTTTCCAAAAAATGCGTAAATCGCCTCGTTGAAGAAATTCTGTGAGCCCATTTTGATACTGTAATCTAATCTTAACAAGGCTGCAATTTGTGTACTTGAAGCCTAAACAGTCTTGATTGATAGGAAGAAGAAATTGGAGGAGCATTTGAAGATTTTCGGTGCCAACAATATTCTCTATATTTCGATGCAAAACTCAAACCTGATAGAATTTCCCGAGTAGCGATGAAGGTCGTTAGATATGTAGTAGAAGAGTTGAGCTGTTGAGCGGTATACTCCATTTGATCTATGATCACAGATGGACAGGGAAAACTCACAGATCAGCATTTTGTGCAGGACCTTCTCAACAGCCTAGAAGATGGCATGTGTACGTCGCTCAGTCTCTATGTCTTCGGCAGGAAGCGCCCCCACGACGAACCGTTTCGTGCTAACCATAAATAAATCAAGCGATTCTCAGAACCAAACCGCGCCGAACAGGAATCGGAGTCGTCTGACAGCTCTGCTTGTTCCTCCGATCCCAGGGCCAGTGCTGTTGCCGGCTGGACTCCTCCAGTTCGGCTCCGAGCCGGCTTTCAAGCGGTTCCAGTTCTTGTTTCGTGCGGCTTGGGGATGAGAATCGTCTGAGAAGCTACCACTACTGAGTAAATATGTATAGTATCTGATGCGATGCAGCTCAAAATAGAAATTTCGAATATGTACATGTGTTCGATTCCGACACGGCAAGAAATCAAAAAGTCGAAAACATCAAGTTTCGAACAAACTCGGAAAACGAAAAGTCGAAAAAAAGTTTTTTGGATATGTTCGAAAATTGAATGTTCGAGGAAGTGAGATTCTGAAAATGGTGAAAAATCGAATGTTCAAAAAAAATTAAATTTCGGACATAGTCGAGACTCAAATGTCCGCAAAACCGACTGACAAGGGAAGTGTTTAGAGCGGTAAACTTATCTGCCAGAACGACTAGTATCGTTAGTATCTCTAGTGGCTCAATAGTAAAACTGCGCAGTATCCAGCCCCGAGCTGCAGGTTCCAAGAAGTTACAAGCCTAAACAGGTCGTTTTTTGTGCTTTTTGTACCCTCCAAAAAGAGCATTAATGTTTTGAAAATCCGCAAAAGGACCTCATAAATGTAATCAGCGCCCAAAACTACCCCCCTGAGCAAAACTTCGGTGAAGGCGCATTTTCCATACCTTGTCCAGACTGAAAGCGTTTTGGACTTGCACGGATTTTCGGTTGGGCGTTTATTTATACCGATTAGAGGACTCTGGAAGCGTTTTAGAAAAATGTTCCAGATTTGACTCAGATTTCTTCCAGGGTGGTTTTTTGGGGCGCTGACCGCGACTCTGTGAATTATTAGTCGATTTTCCAAAGCTTTCAGCTAATTTTTATTCGAAGCTTCCCAACCGGGGAAAATTTCGAGGGAAAAACGCCACTCTCGAGATTTTCGGAGTGCTACGTTAGATATTGCTCAAATTGTTCCTCTGGGGGTTATTTAGAGTGCTGAGTACGAATCTGGAGTCCGTTTATCGATTTTCTGACAAATTACGGTAGATTACGGTGGGTATACGGTAGTTTGGTCAAAATCTCAGATTTTATTCAAAATTTGTATACGGGGGTTATTTGGGATGGAGAATTCGAATTTAACGTCCGTTTGTCGATTTTCAGAATTATAAGGTGGATTTTTTCCCCTAAATGGCATGTTACCGTAACCTACAGTTAACCTCGAAATTTCGACAAATGGACTCCGGATTCGTGTTCACCACCCTAGATTACCCCTACATACAAGTTTGGTCTAAATCCGAGAAATTTCTTTGAAACTCCCAAAAAATGCCCATGGGTGGGTGACCCTTGCCCTTTCGATGACACTTGCCTTTTCGCAAAGCTGGAAATACGCTCATAACTGGTTCGAACCTGCAGCTCGGGGTGGGATACTGCGCATTTTTACTATTGAGCCAGAAGAGATACTAACGATACGGGTCGTTTTCGCAGATGCGTTTACCACTCTAAACACTTCCCTTGTGAGTCGACAATCGAAACGCTATCTTTGTGCGCGGCGTTATTGTTGGTTCTCTTAAAGGCAGTGTTCACGATGAAAATTGTTTTTCTGTTTACCCGCCTATCTTGAAAACGGCCCCACGCTGATTCCAATGATGTCTCTAAAATCGAACAAGACCGTCTGGAAATGAAGTTATGGCCCCTCAAAAATTGAGCTAGGGAAAATGGTGGACGAGTTGTCCGAGGCTTGTAACTTGCGTCTTTTGCAGCCGATCTATGCGAGCTGACCTGAGTAAGGAGAGAAGTTGAGAATGAAGGGAAGAACGGGGCTAATGATTGGGAATCATCGCTCATCTCACGATCTTGAGCATTCATTTGTTTACGTCGGTGGGCGTGTGATGCGCTTTTGAGGTTTGCCTTGCGCTCGAAATGGCAACTTCAGGCTCTTTTGGAGCTTTTCCTGACTCGTTTTCATGCGTTCTTTCGACGTCAACGTTACATTGTGCCCCTCCACTATCCATTCCTAGTGGAAACTGAAACACATTTTTGATCGTGAACACTGCCTTTAACCAGTGTGCTTTCTACAACTCCTCTGTGTTTACTTCACTACCGCAGTAACTCACCGTTCAATTCTAAAATGCTGAAGCTTGAAATTATATAGGCATTTATTGCATTACAAGCCATTTTTCGTTTTCGATCTAGGACCGGAAATGGAGGAGGGATGTTTTTTGAACTGTGTGTAGCAAGTTAACCGGCATCCATTGCTTTCTACTCCTTGTTGTTGACATTCGTTCCTTGAAGTATGAGTTTTTTACATGATCCCTTTTGTCCGCAGCAACTAAGGCCGTAGATTTTCGGGCCACCATACATAGATCGGTGAGTGTGCACCTTTTCAGGAAGTGGGTTCGGTGGAGCACGTTTGACAGGTTGCGCATGTAGAATGCGGACAAACAGCGTGTGCTCAGCGCGTCATCGTCGTCGTCTATTGAACTAAAAGCAAACAGCATTTGTGGAGCTGGTTGTGTAGGTGTATGCTGCATGCGCATATGTACGACTGGGTAACAGGTTGCAGCTGCCGCATTCCATCGCCCCCCCCCCCCATCTCTTCTGAATTCGTCGCATCATCGTCGCGCTTCTTGCGCCCATGGGTAGAGTCGCGCCCCCATTCGACCGACGCTCGTTTCAACTCTCGCTCAAGGCCACCACCCGCCTATCCGCTCAATATCACATGAGCATTTGTCCTTTTCTATCATTTCTATCGGCTAATCCTTTTCATATATTGGCTACACATTTCATTCTCTCCGTCTCCGTCTTTGAATAAAATTCCAGTGCGGAATTCCTGGAAAGAGAAGCTAAAGAAGGCGACAAGGCCTTCTTCTAGCCATAAGCCATAGCCATAAATTTGGAACTTTGTGGAAACATGGAGTAATGGGAAAACGATAAACTCATGCACAGCTGACTCTTCACCTTCCAGTGCCCTCCCCCCCCCCCACCCTAAGGTCAGACCCGTACTGGGATCCATTGATGGTGCTGTCGCACGCGCATAAAGTTGGGAATTTCGCAATGACTACGTGAGGGGCTTTTTGCCTTTCCGATAATTTCGAAATTGGATTTTTTGGTGTTTTGGTCTCAAAAACTGCTATTTGATTTGTTTTCTTTTAATGTTGTCAATACAGTGAAGTGTCACAGTGTTTTGTCACAATCACAGTTTTATGACGGCACGTATGGTTTCAATATAAAGTTTAGTCTAATGAATTGACACGGCGCGACCATTGCGGTGGGCCGCACAGCGTTCGCGACATCACCGACCAACGGTGTTTCGATCGCGCGCCACGATCTACCTCAGCAACCCCGTCCATTTATATGACTAAATTGTTCAAGGGAACTCTATCTGCTGCGGTTTAAGCTGTATCGATACCTTGCTAATAGACTTGACTTGGAATTAGACTTGAATGGGGGATCACTTCTCCAGGCAACTTCCTTTCCAGGGGTGCGCTCCAAGAACGTTCCCACGACGCCGCGGGAGGAAAAACAACCTTCCCATGGACAACTTTCCTTTCCATGGATGCGAATCATAACTCAAAATTGCTCCCACGTGGCCGTAGGTGCGTTTCCACGGACGTGTTTTGCCATGGAAATGTTCTTGGAACGCACCCCAGATTTTTCAGAAGGGAAGGGACACCCCGGGCTGTTGCTGTTGGTGTATGAAAAAACAAGCTTAGCACGAGTTCCCGGCAATATTTGTCCACGCGTTCCTTCAATTGTTAGAGTTACATTTGTGAGGGACGACCCTAAAGTTTTTCCATTGTCCTGGATCTTCTGTCATTTTCAACTCCAAGTGCGCGATCTCATTCTCACACCTCTCCGGCCATTTCTAACTTGATTCCATTGATCCACCTTTTTTTGTTTACCTTGCATAGCTTTTGTGAATGGGCACTACCTTTATATAGAATTCTTTCCTGAAAGGCAGTGTTTACGGCAATCTTAATTTCGGAATTATGTATTTGCTAAAACGATTAGTCGATCCCCTGGTATGTTTGACATGATGAATAAACTATAAAAAACGCGCCAGAAGTACATGAAAAGCTGGCTCTCACCCCATGTCTTTACTCTCAGAAGAACTGTTTGTTATAACAATGAAATTTTCTGTGAAACTGTCCTGTGAAGTGCTCAATTCTTTGTTGTTCCGAGCCCTAACTAATACTGTTTTGCGTAATACATTCTTTCCGGCTCGATTAACCCATTCATTTGCCGCCCACAACCACTGAGAACTCGCCCATCCTACCAGACAACTAGTCCAGAACGCAGAATTTTTTCCAATTTTAGTGTGTTTTTCCCTATTCCCTCGTGATTTTAGCAACACATGGCCAACATATTGTTTAAAGGCAGCGTTCACGATAAAAACAACCGTATTCTAGTTTTCGATGTTTTTGAGTAAGTAAGACCACTAAGTAGAGGTAAATAGGGAAAGCTCCACACAGTACACTCAAATACAGGAGAAAAACCGTTCAAAGAAATCTCTGAAATTTTTAATTATGCCTGTGGTGTGTTTCGGGAAACTGCGGACAGTGCATCAAATCTGACGTCGGAAATTGTTTGTCACGCTTTGAGAATTCTTAGTTAAGTTACTTTGTTTTCTATGTCTTGTACCGAAAACTCTTCAAAAATAAGATAGGTTAGAACCTTTCGTGATAAAGAAGATTTAAAATTTTGGTTCCTGTTCCTCTGGTGAAACGACAGCAGGAAACGACAGCAAATGTCATATGACGTGAGCGGGGTGACCCAAATGGTTGGCTGGTCCACGAGATTTTAGATTTTACCCACTTCCTGGTTGAATTTCGTCGTGCTTCCATTCTTGGTCTTCTTAAGTTAGAGGGTTCCAAATCTCACGTTTTTGCCAGAAGACAAGCAACTTTTTCATCGTGAACACTGCCTGTAAAGCGCGAAACTCGGGAACAAAAATCGTCATGAACACTGTCTCTGACTGAGCCCCACTTTCAACAAGGTTGATAAGAGCCCCCTTACTTTTCTTCGGATGGGCTCGCCAAGCATGGAGAGTCTATTCAAGGAATGTGAGTTGGCTCCCGTCAACCTTGCTGCCCCCAAGCATGTGCAGACTTTTACGTACAAGCTGACTCACACTCCCACCCAACTTTTCGTCCATGGCTTTGTCGCTGAGGTATGCATTAACCAAGATCTTGCTGCATTACGCTCGATATATCGACAAAGTTTGGCCTCATATTGTCCGCGACCAGCGACCGCGGCAATGCATATCGCCCATATAGATTTTTGGTCGGAATGGGTGATAAGCATTGCATCGCCCCGCTAGTCGCCGAAAGTATGAATCTGGTCACAAGGTCGATACTCTTGTCGAGAGGCAGCTCAAGGTTTTCGGAACCCAAAACCCTTTCTATAATCTGACGTAAGGTTGGAAGCAGATCGAGTTTCCCGCACAGCAGTAAACGCTGTTGGTTTGAGGAACAGTCGTGATTTCGAATGATATACTTCACTTGATCGAAAAATCACGAACGGACAACGGAAAATTCGCTGACCTATATTGATGCAGAGCTTTCCGGCCAACTTAATACAAATCAGTGAATGCGGCCAGAGTCACTCAACCTTACAGAAGTGGAACACCCTCATCCCCCCCTCCACTTCAGTGTTTCATTCTGAAACGACATGGACTGCCTTCGGTTTCGTCGGTGCCACACCCTCGTCAGTTTGGAGCTCATGAATTCACGATGCCACGGCGTATTGTCTCCAGCCGATGAATGGGTAACGATGGCCATGAAACCCAGCGCCTGCCGTACCGACGACGCTGATCGATGCAATGTTTCAGCAGGGCGTGGCTGGATTCCTGAACCGGTATGCGATTGTTTTTCGCTGCCGACGCGCATACAGCAATCTCTCATGACGGAGACGGCCAAGACGGCAATATTTTCGTTCATCGAAACCGCCATTTACCCTCCAAAACAGCGCTACTGTTAGCTGCGTCACTATACTAAAGAATTTTCAGGCTTACCGCAATGCATAGCATAATCATCGCTTCGAAAAGAAGTCTGTAAGGCGTACTTTTCTCCTCCTCCCACTCTCGATGCACGAATTTGCAAATTTTGATCGTGCTGCCTCACAAAAACAAGAAATCCTCGTGTTATTTTCAAAGACCGCTGCATACTTGAAGGCAGAGTTCATCACGAAACTTATTGTCGAGTTCTGTGCATGGTGGACTGGGCCTACCCTGGAGAACTCATCGGCGCAGAAGTTATCCTCTTTGTGTCCTTGGATGCATATTTATCTGGAGTATGTACAGAAAATTGTCTGAGTGTCTCAAACAAGAAAAATCTTGCGCTTAAAAGTCATCAGAAAGTTCTTAAATTATGTATTTGGAATCGGCGCCGTGATCGTATTTGGACGTTTCCCCAAATTTACCCGCTTGACAATTTCCCCCTTTTGCTGCAAACTTGAGCAATATTTTCTCCAAATCTGTACTTCATCTTATATAAATGTGCATTAGCCCAGTTCGCACCTGTTTTCTTGCCTGCATGGATTTCGAACCTGCTTTTTTTTAGGGAAGGGAAGATCTCTTCAGAATTAACGAGTGAGCTACAGTTCGGTCGGTTGGCGAGTGCACATTGCCGCCGGTGGGCGCCGGCGAGATTGCTGCCGGCGGTCGCCGGCGGTTTCGAGCGTCTTTTTTGCAAATACCGTTTCCGGCGAAAAGTTGATACTCTTGCCAAAATTTGAATTCACTGTTTATTCTCATGGTCATTAACACTAATTGATAAGAGAAGGTAAGTTTCAAAAACAAAACTTCAAGTGTCTTTCTTCAGATTCTTCATTTTCATCAGACTTTGGCCAGCAAAAAATTTCCTATGTATTTGTTTCTGATTTTTCATCACTATATGAATGTAGATTCAAGGTGCTGCTACGTGCCTTCATTAGAGGACACTTAGCGAAGAAGTCGGTGAGATATTTTACATCGAATAGCCAATCCTACGGGATTTGACTTTTCAGCAAAGACTTATGCTATCATATTCCAAGAAAGAAACGGCATTCTGGAGTGGTACTTGTGCTAATATCAGTTTCAGGTTTTCCCAACAATTTTTCAGAGTGGGATGTTCTATCGTCTTGAAAAAAAAATTACGAATACGAAAAAGTTGCGTAGTGATGTGCCAATTTCATCCTCCTAGAAAGTAAGAAATCGATTTTCAAATGTAAGAAAACTTTATATAAATAGAGTCCATTTGGATATTTGCTCATGTTCGAGTTCTTTAACTGAGAGCATAATTACGCCCAAGTCGCTGGCAGTGTTTGTCACCAAAGGCAACACTGGCCGCAGACACTTTTGCGCCCCGTTGTTGAGACGATTTACCCAATTGCTAGAACTTGTATGTATCCAAGCTGTGAAAACCAGCTAACATTGACTGTGCAGAGGACGTTTCGTAGACAGATATTCCAATTTTTGGGAGAGCTGAAGAATTTTTCGTTTGTTTTATGTTAGTCAAAACATGACTCTTCGGCCAAAAACAACATTCTTGTTACTTCTCACATCTCCAGTCGGGCTCATATGGGATATAGAATCGAGAAATAGTCGCCAATTTTAGTATACACCCATACAAAGACATTTTAAACGGGAAAGAGATTAAATATGGTGGGTCAGATATTTGAGCATTTTTGGGCTCAAGAGAGATTGAGAGCGCCCGATGAGGCGCTCTGGCGTGAGCGGGGCAAGTGGGGCGGGCCCGGCCCCACCCCTCGTCGCGGACGAGATTGTCTCTAGACTGGCTCCTTCTCCTTTGTATTTTCCACGTTATTCAGCAGTATTCCATTAAACTCCGAAGTACTAGACGCTGCTCAACAGGTCTGCTTCCTTCCCATGACTGTCCTGTAGAAGAAACGCTTATCCCAATGCATTGGTTTGTTAACTCATAAAAGTTTGCATGTATGTTACATCGTAGCATGAAACTTTTTCTTGACTTGCAATTTGATGCTATACATTACCCATCTTTCCGCAGGAGTGATTCGATAAAAGGGTGAGTTTCTTTTCTAATTCCTTTCTCTCTTCATTCCTT
The DNA here is from genome assembly GCA_029168955.1 of Aplectana chamaeleonis. Classification (NCBI taxonomy): domain Eukaryota; kingdom Metazoa; phylum Nematoda; class Chromadorea; order Rhabditida; family Cosmocercidae; genus Aplectana; species Aplectana chamaeleonis. The sequence continues at coordinate 181,826 of JAPDOI010000577.1, forward strand.
TGAAACATACCAGTGATTAAGAATTCGTATAACTCTATCTGCGCAATGTTAAAATCTTTTAATGTTGTTTAACACTCTGAACCTTTTCATTTTCGTTGCGCGGCCTATTTAACAATTGATGATGGATCTCAAAAGTCGATTTTCAATATTGTAATTTTAATTTGAAAATTTACGAAGAGCTCAAAAATAACTCTCGAAGAAATACGGGAACCTTCCTATTGATTACATAGATTTTCTACACATTCGAGTCTTCCTCGAAACAAAATATTATTTTGTAATATCTTCGGTTTACATGGTTTTCACGCCCTCAAGCGGATAAAAATAATTTTCTAAAAATAATAGTGTTGATACATATCATCCGGATATTTTCTCCATAGCTTGACTCAATTTTATATTTTTCTATTTATCCAGCTACATATGCCATATTGAGAAAATTGTGGAGCTCTCGACAACTTTTCATTCTTCGAGTAGCATAACTGAAACTCTAAAAATCATACATATGTCTTATTTTTGCTACTGCCTCTCCGATGAATTTTCTAGAACATTCGAGTGTATTCTAGAACATTCTTCATTAGCATTTTATCCACCAATTTTTAACAAATCAGGCGGTGTTCAAGAACTCAGGTAAGCATTAGTTTTGTTAGACTGTAACATTTCTATAGATTTACACACATAATTCGTATGAAGAAATTTAGTGAGTGTTAATAAAGGATATGATCTATTTTCTAAGCCCTCTCTTAATCGGATCAATTCCTAACCTGTCTGAAAAAGCTGTTATAGAAACTGTCTGTGATTCACAAAATCAGATTTTTAAGCAAAACGTAAAGGAACATTCATATAAAACTGAAAAGGAGTTCGTGTGAAAGTTTTCGCGCTAATGTCATCTAGAAGGTAACATAATATTTTTTTTTGAAATTGAAGTGTTATTTTTGATTCTCCGAAGTTGTTTCAGGAAGGAATAGCGCTTCCATCTAAGCAATCATTCTTGAATAAAGTATGCACGACTCTTTTTCTTTCTTGTCAACTCAACAGAAACCTTTGAAATCGAAGTGAAATCGATTTTCAGAGCATTATAAATATAAATAGATATCAGTTTAATAAAACGAAGGCAAAATATACAGAACCAGAGATTTAATAATTATTAGTTCGTAAAAGCGATCGGATGGACGTAAACGCTTTCCATACCGATTTTCAAGTAGAATAATTCTTTCAGTTTGATTTTTTTCTTTGCATTTTCATGACTAATTTCAGGAAATATATTCACTGGATTACATTCACTCTAAAGAAAGCAAGAGACTGATTCGGGGAAATTAACATAGCGAGGACCGTCTCGAAAAACATTTTCTCATTCGGATTACAAAACAGGATTTCCCTGAGAATGTTTAAAAAAGAAAAGCAACGAAGTTCTTGAATTTTGTGATGATGATGTGAAATTTATGATTTGTTTATTCTTTGATCTCCCAAACAATGTCTTTTCCTTCTGGAAAACATCCCTTTTCCTCCTTTGTCTGTTTTTTGTCGTTCGCTGAGGAAAACAGTGTATTTTTTTTTATTTCCAGATCTTGTTCTCAGCCTTAGTATTCAGTCTGCCCAATCTATTAAATTATCGTTGATGTCCGTAGTCTGATGACCCTGCTACCCACCCTTGCTTGAAATTGCCATTGGGACATATTAACGATCCTGGGTTACTTGTCTTGTGATGTGTTGTGCCTAAATGGATATGCTGATGCTACGAGCCATCCAATGATTCAGATATCGACCGATATGAGCCAACTTTATTAGGCTGAATGCAAAGGCTGAGAATACAGATCAAAATAGGCATGTCTGTCGTAGCTGAATGACTACAAAAAAAGATTCGACTATAGGATAGGAAAGAAATTCTGTCCATATTAAGACTGCATGTTTTGGAAAAACCAAGGCGCGCTTCATTATTTAAAAAGAAACCGAAATAAGGGTGAAAATTGATGAAATCAACCAGAACGTTGTTCTTCTCTCTTTATTTTTAGGTTTCTGCCAATTTAAGAATATCATTTTTTGATACGAAAATAAATGCAAATAAAAAAATAAATGAAATAAAGTAAAAACTTTTCATAAAAATTCGATTACATTTTCCTGATAATTAGATGCATTCAAAAGTATTTATAAATGAAACATAGCGAAAATCTATTTTGAAAGTTTGAAGAAATATGGGGCGAAACTTTCACACGAACTCCTTTTTCAGTTTTATATGAATGTTCCTTTACGTTTTCAAGGTTTAAAAATCTGATTTTGTAAATCACAGACAGTTTCTATAACAGCTTTTTCAGACAGGTTAGGAATTGATCCGATCAAGAGAAGGCTTAGAAAATAGATCCGAGTTCTCATATTCTTTATTAACACTCACTAAATTTCTTCACACGAATTATATGTGTAAATCTATAGAAATGTTACGGTCTAACAAAACTAATGCTTACCTGAGTTTTTGAACACCGCCTGATTTTTTAAAAATTGGTGAATAAAATGCTAATGAAGAATGTTCTAGAAAAAACTCGAATGTTCTAGAAAATTCATCGGAGAGGCAGTAGCAAAATAAGACATATGTATGATTTTTTTAGAGTTTCAGTTATGCTACTCGAAGAATGAAAAGTTGTCGAGAGGCTCCACAATTTTCTCAATATGGCATATGTAGCTGGATAAATAGAAAAATATAAAATTGAGTCAAGCTATGGAGAAAATATCCGGATGATATGTATCAACACTATTATTTTTAGAAAATTATTTTTATCCGCTTGAGGGCGTGAAACCATGTAAACTGAAGATATTACAAATAATATTTTGTTTCGAGGAAGACTCGAATGTAGAAAATCTATGTAATCATGGTTAGGAAGGTTCTGTATTTCTTCGAAGTTATTTTTGAGCTCTTCGTAAATTTTCAAATTAAAATTACAATATTGAAAATCGACTTCTTTGAGATCCATCATCAATTGTTAGGCCGCGCAACGGAAAATGAAAGGTTCAGAGTGTTAAACAACATTAAAAGATTTTAACATTGCGCGAATAGAGTAATACACGAATTCTTAATCACTGGTATGTTTCAAAGGAATGAAGAGAGAAAGGAATTAGAGAAAGAGACTCACCCTTTATCGAATCACTCCTGCGGAAAGATGGGTAATGTATAGCATCAAATTGCAAGTCAAGAAAAGTTTCATGCTACGATGTAAACATGCAAACTTTATGAGTTAGCAAACCAATGCATTTGGGATAAGCGTTTCTTCTACAGGACAGTCATGGAAGGAAACAGACCTGTTGAGCAGCGTCTAGTACTTCGGAGTTTAATGGAATACTGCTGAATAACGTGGAAAAAATACAAAGGAGAAGGAGCCAGTCTAGAGACAATCTCGTCCGGCGACGAGGGGTGGGGCCGGGCCCGCCCCACTTGCCCCCTGCTCACGCCAGAGCGCCTCATCAAGCGCTCTCAATCTCTCTTGAGCCCAAAATGCTCAAATATCTGACCCACCATATTTAATCTCTCTCCCGTTTAAAGTGTCGATGTATGGGTGTATACTAAATTGGCGACTATTTCTCGATTCTATATCCCATATGAGCCCGACTGGAGATGTGAGAAGTAACAAGAATGTTGTTTTTGGCCGAAGAGTCATGTTTTGACTAACATAAAACAAACGAAAAATTCTTCAGCTCTTCCAAAAATTGGAATATCTGTTTACGGAATGTCCTCTGCACAGTCAATGTTAGCTGGTTTTCACAGCTTTCCTAGAAAGAGAAGAAACGGGACGCCAATTCGAGGAAATCTGCTGAAAAACTCGAAATTTTCATTTTTTTTTAAATTGCGATATAACTTCCGAATTTTTTTCTGTACTCTGAGGTTGGGTGTTCCGAAAATATTATTGCTCACTGTTAGAATGAGTGGGTTCTAGTTATCGAGAAAATTGCACCAACACAGGAGATGAGAAATGTCGACGGCAGGGGTTGCTTTCGTCGTGGTAGAGCGCCACCCTGGTCCGATTATAACCTCATCTTAAAAACTCAGAAATGAGTGAATGGCCCAAGAGATTCTATTTTTTGTTACAGCTGCTGATGCTATTTTCGAATTTCCAACATAACATGGGACAGAAAATGGGACCTCGTCGGGTGTAGCACTTAAAAATCATCTTAAAATTTTTGGAAACCCTGATGCTGCCTACTACTTTAAATTGATGCTAGGAGGAGAAATCATTTTAGCTGGATACATACAAGTTCTAGCAATTGGGTAAATCGTCTCAACAACGGGCGCAAGTGTCTGCGGCCAGTGTTGCCTTTGGTGACAAACACTGCCAGCGACTTAAGTGTAATTATGCTCTCGGTTAAAGACTCGAACATGAGCAAATATCCAAATGGACTCTATTTATATAAAGTTTTCTTACGTTGAAAATCGATTTCTTACTTTCTAGGAGGATGAAATTGGCACATCACTACGCAACTTTTCGTATTCGTAATTTTTTTTCAAGACGATAGAACATCCCACTCTGAAAATTGTTGGGAAAACCTGAAACTGATATTAGCACAAGTAGCACTCGAATGCCGTTTCTTTCTTGGAATATGATAGCATAAGTCTGCTGCAAAGTCAAATCCCGTAGGAATCGCTATTCGACGTAAAATATCTCACCGACTTCTTCGTTAAGTGTCCTCTAATGAAGGCACGTAGCAGTACCTTGAATCTACATTCATATAGTGATGAAAATCAGAAACAAATACATAGGAAATTTTTTGCTACAAAGTCTGACGAAAATGAAGAATCTGAAAAAAGACACTTGAAGTTTTGTTTTTGAAACTTATCTTCTCTTATCAACTAGTGTTAATGATCATGAGAATAAACAGTGAATTCCAATTTTGGCAAGAGTATCAACTTTTGGCCGGAAACGGTATTTGCAAAAAAGACGCTCGAAACCGCCGGCGACAGCCGGCGGCCGGCTTTCGCCGGCGCCCACCGGCGGCATTGTGCACTCGCCAACCGACCGAACTGTAACTTGGACCAGAAAGAGGGACTCAGCAAGAAATTCAATGTGATTCCTAACGCGGTCGATATTACGGAAACCAAAACGAGATAAAACTCTTGAAACTTTGCTGCTAGCTCTCTGGAAAACACTCTTAAAACAGTTACAATGAAATGATGAGTGAAAACCTCTTGAGATGCACATTTGGCTGGACGACCGGGTAGAGGAGATAGTGTGAAAAAATTCTCATTGAGTCCCGGACATTTCGCTACATCGTTCATTTCGAGTCGGTTGTAGTGAGGCGCGTAGCGGTCGGTCATGGCGATATATAGTTGTAATAAGGAGATTTTGACGTGATCAATCGCTTCGCTTCTTACACCGTCAGGCTCGAAATGAAAGAAAGGTGCGATATTTCCCTTCAGACTAGCTGGCTTGTTATGTCACTTACGTCTCATGTGTGTTCGGTAACCCTTTGATATGTAGTCTTGTTGTACTGACTTCTGATTTTTTTCTTCCCACGCCGTGAAACCAGTATCTCAACTTTCGTTCAGAATGTACGAAAACGAATTCACCTGCGATTCCTGCTCATTTGGTATGCATCGCCGTTACGCCTGAATGTTTTGTTTGATTGGTTTTCTTGGATGCTTTCCTCTTGATGTTACGTTGCTATATGACTTCCTAAGAAGAAAGCAGCTAGGTTCATCTGACGTCGCCCCGGCACGGTGTGTCTAGTGGCTGGTGCTGCGTTCTAGAACAGATCTAATTTGCTTTGAGAGATCACTAACGGAGCTTTCAGCTGACGTAAGGGATAACCGTCGTTTTGTTTGGTTATTCTATGTAGTCTGACCCGCAATAATGATAGCACAGCAATGATGTTGTGCCTTCCTCAATTTTAGTTTCTGAAATGGTTCTTATGTTGTTGATCTACTCTTTCACTAACTTCCTTTGGTGCGTTCAGGTCAGTTACAAAGGAAAAGTGTGTACAATTCCCTGTGATTTTTCATGGCAACGAATGTCTGTCTAGTAAACGAAAAGGGGCCCTGATTATAGCGCTTATTCATGAAGCTGAGACGTATCCTGACTGCTGTAGAAACAGCATTAAGCGACTGTGCATGTAAGCCGACATTTTGGCGCTCAAAGGCATCGTACTCACAAAAATGCATATACCCTTTCTCCGAGTATCTGTGCATATACTGTCAACCATTGATGGGGAACGCAAAGTTGATACTTTGCGTTCCCCATCAACGGTTGGCGCCAACTCGGTGCACCTGTGTTATAGCATGTGGCACCGAGCTTGCGCCAATCTTCATTAGGGAACGCTAAGTATCACTACGATTCATGCCGAAGGTATGTAACTAGCTCTCCCCATTGAGCCAAAATGCTGAATCCTGTAAAAAACTCAATGTTTTTATAAAAAATATGTGGTTTAATATGAGAATTTATTTGAGGTTCTCGCCGGTATTGTTTTCTTCTTCGTTTAAAGTTTGTTTCAAATCCATCTTCGAAGTTTTTCTGCATTTTGATGTTGCTCGTGTCACAATTGTTTTCGAAACGTTTCCATTGTTCCTAAAACATTCCAGGCTATAGTGCTAGTTGATCAATCCGAAAGTGCTGGACCACCGACCCCACAAGACCTATACTTCTTGGGTGCACAATTTTGGGGCCTTCACCATGTTTAGCCGAGCATTTTAGCATGCACCTCCTCTTTTAGGATTGAACTCTGGCATAGCCGTAGTGGGCTGCGCGATCGAGTCTCACCGGCTTCGTGCGGTAGCGCCACGTGCTCACTAGTGTTAGATCAAGATGAATAACCAGAAGACGAAGAATACTAGGAATAGTCGCAGAGTGCTTCCGAGATAAGATATTTATTCATCCAATAGCAGGATATCTAGCCGAACTGAGTACGCGCCGCGACCCCACTCAGCTGGTGAAGCTCGATCGCGTAGCAAACTACGATGGTGTCAGGGGCTGAGCAGAGTGCCACCGCGGCGCGGCGCGGTCTGATGATGGAGAGCCGTATTGATAGATCGCCGCGATCTATCAATACGGCTCTCAATCATCAGGCCGCGCCGCGGTGGCACTCTGCTCAGCCCCTCAGAGTTTAAGTCGAATAACGTGCGAGAACGCGTTTTCGCGTTGTTAGCATCCTTTTTTCATATTCGCATCCAGGAGATCAGACTGCAAACTTCGTGAAAAAGACCATAACCAATGAATTAGAAGGGACGAAAACCCTAGGAGGCATGATTCCACAAAATTTGGTTCTTCCAATAAAGAGAAATGAAAAAAATGATTCTTTTGTGGAAAACAGCCATTCTCTAGTGGTGCAAAACTATAGAGCCACGGGCGGAAACAATATTTCATTCATTGTAACTTCTACAACAATTAAAACAAAATTAATACTCAGTCGCACCTCCTTTGTTGGCACAAACATCGAAAATCCTAGTTGGCATGCTGCTGACTAGATTGGTGATAGCCGGTTGGTCTACAGAAACCCATGCATCCACAATGGCAATCTTCAGTTCAGAAATTGACGAAAGTGTTGCGCCGTGTCTGTAAACATTGCCCACAGGTTCTCCATTAAATTCAAGTTAGGAGAGCATGCGCGCCATTCCGAAATTTGCACGTTATGGGCCTCTAGCCACTCAAAAGTTGACCGTGAGGCGTGAATCGAGGCGTTGTCTTTTGAAACACGAGGCTCTCCGGCCGACGAAGCTTATGATAGACCAGGAGATGGTCATTAAGCACTCTTTAATAGTCGATGCTGTTCATCCGGCACGACACGAAGTCGAGGGCGACTCGTCCGTGACCACAGAACGCAGCCCAGACCATCAGACTTCCTCCTCCGAAATTGCGCCTCGAGAAAAGTCTTTTTTTCCTTTCGCAAATCCCGCCAGTTGAAAGTACGACCATCTGAGCCATGTAGATTCCACTTCTTCTCGTCGGAAAACACAATCTGAAATATAGAAAGACTGACTCTCGATTCACCAGGCCAGAAGCTTCAGCGACTTACATCTTTCCAGTTGGTAGCCATGTTCCTACGGGCGAACTGCAGCCTTGCGAGTTTGTGACGTGGAGTCAGACGCGGAGCCGGCTTCATTACTTCACGGACAATGTGTGCACAGCGCTGAAGACATCGCAAAACAATCCATCTAGAAACCGGGAGGTCCAAACGTCCTCGGATGTCGTTGAGGGACTGCGCAATGTTCGATACCACATGTGCAATATGCATCTCATCACGTCTGGACAGCTTCCTAGTCCCATCACCTTCATTCTTCGTCCTATATGCCGCAGGATTCTTCAAATATCTGTCGATACACCTGCGATCTCTCCAGTTGAACAGCAATTTGCCGGTTGGAAATGCGCGCCCTGTGTACTCAGGCGATTATCGGGCCCGAGCCGCCTGACAGTTCGGCTCGTTTTTCCAATCTGCGAGTCGGCTCTTGTTGCTGTCCGGGCCACTGCTGTTGCTTTCCAGGCCACTGCTGTTGCTGTCCGGGCTATTCCGGTTGGCCCGAACAGCAACAGCAGTAGCCCGGAGATTGGGAGAACGAGCCGAACTGTCAGGCGGCTCCGATTCCTATTCGGTGCGGCTCGGGGCTGATAATCGCCCGAGTATGGCATCCCTTTGGCCCTGCTCGGCAACAGAAAGCCTTGTCCTCCCTGGCAAAACTTCGCGAGATGTCTCCGCTCCCTCATGTGGTATTTCTATACCCAAATTGAAATTTGAATTAATCCACACACCAGAAAGAAGTATAGTGGCTCTATAGTTTGGCACCACTTGATAGCGGTTGTTTTCCAAAAAGGTTTCATTATTTGCTGCTAGATGAATCGAATTTCTTGAAATCTTTGTTCTCGGGTTCGCGACACTTCTGAACCCAGTGGTCGTGTTCACAGGTTGCCAAATCCAAGGTCTTATCTCCTGGATGCGAAAATTACGATGGCTCTATTGTTTTGCACCGCACTGTATAATGTTTGCTTGGGTTCAGATTTGAATAAATAGGTTTGGAATATGATTCCTAAATCGTCATACAGTACCATGGCGTTGTGCAGCCGCAAACTGTTTTTTTATTCTTTACGGTACCCTAAACTGCTACCCCAAATTTTTACTCCAAACATGAACCCTGGAAATCCTTATACCGTTTTATAGCCCTTCTCTCCAGATTCGTACAAAGCTTTTCAAATCCGAAAAGGCTCAATTTGACGTTTTTTTTCTGAAAAAGGCGCTTACGACGCGAAAATTCGTCCTCTGACCGAATCCTAGGAGCGGTATGCATGCATGTGTATCTGTTCGAGTAGAGTTCCGTATCGTAAGCCCAAACCGTAGCAATATATTGTTTTCTGAAGTCCTAGACCCAACCACTATTTTTTTAAAAAGTCACATCCGCCCGTAATTATAGATCTTTTCGCTAATCCGTAGGCTTACCAAACTCTCCCAGCATCCAATATATGGGGTCCAGTCGTGTTATTCCCTACTTGTGCAGCCATCTCTTCGCTTCTTACTTAACAATCAGCACATCTATGGGTTATATTTCATTCCATGGTGAATTTCGTCATCCATTCACGTTCTTGTGCTCATTTTGTCGGTGGTCGTGTACCTATTTCTCCTTTTCGGAAACCACCAGCCAAGATCGCTCCGCCTTCCCTCATCTATCACCCGATCCGATCAATCAGCAACCGATTTCTCTCCGCCATTACGGGGGGAAAATCAGGCAGTCTGGTCGGCTTTGAAAGTGCTCTGGCTTCCTTCCTTCTTCGGTTCTCGTTTTTCGTCATCTTCGCCGTCGTCATCGTTGACGCCGGCCGTTTCCAATTCCTTCTTTGCAATTATTCGCTATGATTCCGACTCTGAACCTGCTTAATGACACTTTTTGTGGGCTATGCATCCATCTATGCGACGGCAACAATCTGTTCTTTTTCACTGCCGCTTAATCTTGAAAAAGCTTCACCGGATTTCTCCGACTCATCGATTCTGCTAGTGTTCGATTATCGCCATCACTGGAATTCCAATGCTCTGGAATACGGAAAAAAAAATTTTTCTGGATTTCTTCAATATTCCCATTTAATATGGGTTCCTGCTTTCTCCATTCATAATCATCGAAGTATGTAGGAGCAGGAGGTTTTTTTATCAGTTTTATCGAATTTTCATTTCCTTGCATTCTGAATATTGCTCTAATTTTGAATCTTTTTTTGATTTGTTTGATTGGATTCCGTCCCACATACTATAGATTCGTTACGTCTTTCACCCTAACCCTTTAAAGGCAGCGTCCGCGCTGAAAACCACATCTGGGTTTTTCTTCTCAATCCAAGGTTTGAACCAAGTGGAGATAGTTGCCGAAGCTTGAGACCTCAATGTAGCGTAAAAATAATGCTATAGGCTCTTTGAAAACTGCTCCGTGGTCTGAAAAGGCGTTTCCCGGTCGATCATCTAACACGAGGAACAGAAGCGCCACGACGGCTCCGGCAGGCAACTTAAATCCAAAATTCTATTTCTCTCTTATTCGAAGGATCCTTTGAATTTGGACGTGTGTATTTAAAGCTTCTTATTTTTAAGACCTTTGACAGCTGAAAGACGAAAAGAATTGTGGAACTTAAAAAGTTAATGAGGATAAACCAAATCAGCCGTCCAAATTTTCAAAATTTGTGCATTGCACAAGACACACCGGACAGACGTGAAAAAGGGAGCTGAATGCTCAAGGATTTCCTGAACGAGTTTTTCTCAGGAATTTGAGTGTTTTGAGTGGTCCATTTGCGATATATCACAACCTGGCAGGCCTACATGAGCGAAATTGTGAAAAAATGAACACGTTTTTTGCGCGCGTACGCTGCCTTTAACGGGTGCAATTGTGGAATCAACCCACCTTTCGCAATCAGTTTATTCATCGCTCCGGCACCAATATCCATGATTTTTGATTTTCACGGTCACGCAGGGTTGCGACTCGGCGCAACGGGGGGATCGTGAAAATTTTTGAATTTTTGTTTAGAAAAAAATGAAAATTTGGGGGTCGTAAAAAATTGGATAGAAAATGGAATTCTCCCCAATCCACTTGGTAAGCTAAAATGAGCTAGCAGTAGTGAGTCGCGCGTGAGGTCATCTCGCGTCAACACGTCAACCGCGACCGACCTTGATCGGAATTGAAAAGAAATTGAAAAAAATTGTCCCACTGATTTGAATTTTTTTTTACAATTTTGTCTCTCTCAGGAAGCTGAAAGAATTTTTCATTTTAGAGTGAATCGTAAAGAATTTTATAACAGGGGTGGGGTGTACCTCTGCAGAAAATTAGCGAAACGGCATGCTCAACCATGATGATGGGTCTGCTGTTGAGCAGAAATCAAATCTGACCAATAACGGACCTGTCGCAGGCGGCAGCGACTGGTCTGCAACAGAAGTATAACGATTGTCTGTGAGCACGGGATGAAGATAACCTTTAATATTTTAAACTGAGCCGTGAGGGTGGTCCGCTTCTAAACCTTTCAAAGTTTCCGCGACCACTGCATTCCACCGATGACTGTTTTGTGGCGTTTTCGATGGGAATCATTATATGCGGACTAGCGGTTGATAGTATCGAAATGCCTTCACGCGACACCCAGTTTTTCACCCCTATGTATCCCACTGAATCTCTCGACCGGGTTAAAAAAAGAGTTGGTTCTGGGTCTTCAAAGGTATCCACGTTGCGAAAAAGAAGTTTGGGTTTTTACAAAATCTTTAAGGTTGTAACGTGGCCTTTAGATGTAGAAGTTGTCCTCTCACACCTAATAATTTGCTATCAATGGCGGGAAAGGTTTGCGAAAGGCATTTGTTGTATGTTCAATATTGTTGCTTTCGGTTAGAGAGGATAGTGCATATTTAAAACTCGAAAATTAAAAGTTTCAAACGAATTTGTACCATCAGGTAAGCTCATTCTGTAGTTCAGTTTTCCTGTTGTTTAGTGTGGGACACTTCAAATCAAGATACTCATAAACTCAAGGAGTCGCCCCTTGTGTCTTTCTGGTAGCCTTTTTTGCATATGGTTTTAGAGCAGTGCACGCCAAACAGGTTTTGTATTTACACAGAAGTATTCAGCTTAAGTGTTCACCAAAGAGAATGCAGGAACAGCTGTGGGTGCAAAGGAGTAAGGCCTTTTAGCAGAAATTTCATGGTCACTCAATGAACGATTTTTCTTCGAAATTCAACACCCTTGAGAATGAACTTTCTCGAAAGAGCGTTTGCAGCAGGGACACCTCAGTTATTACTTTGTTGAGCTTCTGTTCCCAGTATCTAAGGAAGGGAACCTTTTGAAAGTGTTCCCCTGTAGAAACCAAATTTTATAAATTGGGGTTGAATAGAGTATTCCCTTAACTATGGCCTGTCCGAATGAGATTGTCCGTCCACGCGGTTGGCGTGCGTGTCGAGCGACCGCCGCGAAACAATTTTTCGGACGAGCTTTTCCACGGCTGCAGGCAGCTGACTGCGATATAACTCTTTACTAGCGAGACCTAGCGAAGTTTTCGCTCAAGAAAACTTTCAGGTGCGCTAACTTCCTGAGGCAGATTATTCTGACAAAATGGTGTTGACTGACATCCGTATATCCGAAAGTTACTGTCCGTATGGACTTTCCTGATATGAGCAGAGCGGGCTGCCGTACATTTCATCAGGGAGTCGGGTATGAAAATGTGGGACCAAAAAGCAAAACATAAGAAGCCAGCGGTAGATCGTCGGTTGCTACCGGCATCACATTCACGACCCCTTCCGTCTGTAATATTCTCGAGCTATTATTCTCGCTTTACCATCCCCGTCATGTTAAGAAAAAACGCACTCGCATTTTAAGCGCTGTTTCTACCATATATTTATTTGACCAACACCACGCCCTTGTTCTCAATAAATAAAATATGTCCGTGGATGTTTATGCTTTTGTGAAGCAGATTTTGATAAGCTCAGACTTTCAACATACATAAAAACGGTTCAGGGAAGTTAGTGAATCGAAATGACTGAGCGGTTGTAATGAGTGACGAATGGAGAAGGTGCGGAAGTGGAGCTGCTGCTTGTTTTTTCAGACTGGCAAGGAAATGTCCCCGGAGTTTCGCGTACTTCACAAAACGCGTCGCACGCTTCTCAAGATACATGTTTTCTTATCTGTTTTCTTCCCTACAAAAAGGTTGAAATTTGGAATGAGAAAATTGACAATCTCGTTGTTTTAATTCTACTCTCTTGATGACGCTCTGCACACTCCCACTGCGGTGCAGCCAAATTTCTAAGACGTCCTGTACATTTCCACCAGGGTCCAGCACACATTTCACGACGTCCTGCACACCCCTACTGGGGTACTGCACTCATTCCATGACGTCCTGCACACTCTTACTGGGGTCCTGCACACTTTCCATGATGACCTGCACACTCCCATTTGGGTCCTGTACACTTTCTATAACGTCCTGCACACTCTTACTGGGGTCCTGCGCGCTTTCTATGACGTCCTGCACACTCCCATTCGGGTCCTGTACCTTTTCTATGACGTCCTGCTTACTCTTACTGGGGTCCTGCACACTTTCCATGACGTCCTGCACACTCCCATTCGGGTCCTGTACACTTTCTTTGACGTCCTGCACACTCCCATTTGGGCCCTGCACACTTTCTATGACGTCCTGCACACTCCCATTCGGGTCCTGTACACTTTCTATGACGTCCTGCTTACTCTTACTGGGGTCCTGCACGCTTTCTATGACGTCCTGCAGACTCCCATTCGGGTCCTGTACACTTTCTATGACGTCCTGCTTACTCTTACTGGGGTCCTGCACGCTTTCTATGACGTCCTGCACACTCCCATTTGGGCCCTGCACACTTTCTATGACGTCCTGCACACTCCCATTTGGTTCCTGCACACTTTCTTTGAAGTCCTGCACACTCCCACAGTGGTCCTGCACACTTCCTGTGACAGCCTACACCAGGGCTGTGCGGAAATCTTTTTCAAGATTTTCGGAAACGGAAGAAAAATGGCTGAAAAACGCCGGAAACGGAAACGGAAGAGAACGAAAAAATTGTAGTATGCTTCAATGATCAGTTTCGCCGCTACTAATGATTTGCAAGTGCACTTCAATATTCTGTGATTTCAATCTACTCGCGCGGCATGATAGGAGGACGTGCCTCTGCTGCCTCTCCTAATGTGCTGCTAATAAGTCTGGACGAGCAGCTTCTCCCCTTGTGTGATTCTTTTGTTGTTGAGTTCATCTCCTCTATTTATTATTCTAGTGCGAATGAACAGTGTAGGACCTTATTCTACGACGGTAAGGGTCCGTTATAAAAGTCGCTATACGGCGCCCAATCCCGCTGAGAAGGCAGTTGGCCATTCAAAATCGGTCCCAGATGGTGATCTCGAGTCACTTCGTGGACATTGAATTTGGGTGCTGAGAAGATCGTTCCCCTTCCTGAACTCAGAAAAAGCCCCTCTGTGGCGGACATTGGCAAGGTTGCCCTCTTTGCTGAATGCCGTGAATGGGATCGTACCTCACTAGTAACTACCGTAGAGGGTATGACAGCCCAAAATCTCTCTGGATTCGCCTAACAGGCTGCTGCTAGCTGATAGTTAGGGTTGCGCTCCAGGGCCGACACCAAATTCAGCCCCTCGTCGTCAACAATAGGTGCTACTAATTGCAGCAGAGCTGGAAATGAAGAGAGGGCAAAACCCGGTACACGCTGGCAACACATGCTGCTGACAACTAGGGTTGTTGAACTAGAGTTCGGCCATCGAGCGCTATTCTTATCGTGCTAAAGTGCAACCCCGCGACTGTATGAGTATGAAATAGAACTTTTCCTCTCCCAAATCACGTTGAGGCGCTCAAAGATTTCTGATTCTCGCGCTTCAGTGATATCAAATCAATCCTAGAAAATCATGGGCTGTTCAAATTGAGCTTGCCGATGAAGAGCTCAAAGAGTCAGTAACTCACCTTTTGCATCTCTGCGCGCAGTCTTGGGTGGGCATTAGAGTATATCAAACGATTACAATTTTCGAATATTCGAGGAAACGAATAATTTTAAAAATTGACTCTTTCGAATAATCGAATTATTCGATTATTCGTTTATTCGGCCGAATATTCGTTGACATACTCTAGGGGGCATACGCTGCAGAGGCAAAAAGAAAAGATTTCTCACTCTTTGGGCTTCCCATCGGAGGACTAGATCGGAACAGAGGATACCTTCTGTAGCCGGTAAGGTCAAGCCACGCTGGGATTGCCCTATGTGTCGATAGGGGATTGCAAGCTGTAGGTGCCCGCTTGCGGTCACATATACAGCTTACAGTCTACCTACAACTGTTTTCTTCCGTTTCCGGGCCAAAAAACCCGGAAACGGAAACGGAACGGAACAGCCCAAAAAGTACCGGAAATACGGAAATGGAATCGGAAACGGAACACTTCCGCACAGCCCTGGCCTAAACACTCCCACTAGGGTCCTGCACCCTTTCAATGACGCCCTGCGCACTCCCACAGTGGTCCTTCACACTTTCTATGACGACATGCATACTCATCAAACCCGAGAATCTGTACGGCGTCCCGTAAGATATTGCTGAATACCTGTCGCCGTGATTAGAGCGTAGCCCTTCTAGCGCTGGATGACTTATTGAGGTTTTCATGACCCACGGCTAAACGTGCGCCCCACGGACAAACTCGGTTGACCCAAGGCGCGCAAGAGGAGACTCAGGCTGATTTTTTGGTAATCGATGAATCCCACCCACCCAAATGTTGGTACCATTTCATCCCTGTTTTGAACGGCCATTCCGGAGATCCGCAGGAAAACACAAATACACACACACACATACATACATACAAACATCGGGACATAACTGCTTTAAGTTTAAGGATTAGTCTACTATTTCTGGTAATCAATTAGCAAGTTTAAAAAATGCCTTCGCCACCGCCGCTTGACACGCACGCCGACCGCGTGAACAGACAGTCTCATTCAGACCGACTTCCGGCTGAACCTTACCTCGACGTAGCCGGAAAAAAATCATTGCGGCTACGTCTAGCAAAGGTCCAGCCGGCTGGTAGAATTGAGTCTTTGGTTACTACGATACCGTGGAAACGTCAGACCAATAAAGCGTATCACCATAACAACCTGTGAGGCACAGAAGCTGGGGCTAAAGTTTGAACAAACGAATTGGGGGTGAGCTACTTAGTGTGCTAAACAGTATACAAATACAGTCTGAAGCTGCATAGCGCTATGGGTACCATATACATAACTGTCTGGAAATCACGTTCCAAACTTTTTTTATTTTAATTTAGACCCTAGCAAGTGCTATTCTGTTGGATGACCCTCCTCACCCGAATTCTAAAGAACTTCTAGGTCTGAAAAAGTTGATTTTGAAGGAGGTTATTAAAAAAGGACGCTTGAGACGTGCAAAGGCATTGCGAAATGCCAAAGATTTGCTGGTAAATTTTCTGTAACTGCGAAACGGATTGGGCAATCCTTTCCGCAATGGGCATCTATGGTCGATCACTGCTCGAGAGATCGCCGCCTCGAACACATGTGGCACGCACGCAAGCGAGGAGGTAATGATCCTATCACTACCTCCTCGCTTGCGTGCGTGCCCCATGTGTTCGACGCTACGATCTCTCGAGCAGTGATCGACGATATGTTTCACCATTTTCTAGCCCGTTTTTTTTTCAAAAAGGAGCAATATTTCTGAGTAAAGACTGTGAGCGTTTCTCTCATTTCAGATTTGATTTGGTTTCGGTTCGGTTTTCGATAGCGTAATGCTCGATAACATCGCTATGCATTTCGGACTATTCTGCAATTTCTTTCGTTGTTTCTACCACCTTGGAGAACCTGTTGATTACGGTTCTTCATGAATCTTCCGTTCCTTCGATGTAGAGTGGTCATTTATCTTCCGAATGGAATGTTGGTAGAGGTAAACTGAATGAGATGAATGAGACTGCGAATGAAGAAACTGCCCCCTGCATTCGTGTAACATTGTTTTTTCTCATTTCCAATCAATCTGATCGTCTTCTTTTTTTTTTCTTCGCTTTTTCGCATAAAGTGTGCTATTTAGGATTTATAGCTAGAAACTCCTCTACCCGCTAGTCATAGTTTTATGCTTACATCTTAGTTTAGTGCTGGATATTGTGAACGAGGATAGCAGAACCTTCCCGAGATTTTCCAAATATGCTCAAGTATGTAAATCCATAAGTGTCTTAAATAATGTTCGATTTGTAGATACATTGCTAGTGTAAGTTGAATATGGGCTAATTCACAGCGCACTTCAAAAACCTTGGGACAACTCGGTGGGAGATGTGCGATCCCTTGGAATGCTCCTATGTGATTTCTGTATCAATTCTGCCGTAAATTTGTCGGCTTTTTAACAATCGCTGCGCTTATTGAGGCTCCTTCAAGAAATCTCCGATGCACTTCCATTGAACCTAATATTTTTCCTTTAGTATTTTTATGAATCATATGCCGTGAAAAACTAGGCACTTTCCCGTTTTTATGGGACAACCTTTCCACTACTTTCGTGTTGATATTTATATCGTTGGACTGTCGCGTATTCCATATTTTTCAAGAAGATCCTGGAGGCAGATATGTCTCAAAGCTTTCAATCACCGTTTCGCTCCTCACAACTTCAGCAATACTCCAATTTTTTAAGCGATGTACATTTTTTGTTAATTGGTTCACGTTTTGGCCGAAATTGGAGCCTTTCTATGGCAGAGTGGATACTCATCGAATCAATCCTTTTGAAACCTTCCGAAGTCCCCAATGAACGCTTCTCGTATCTGCATATGCAAATGTGTGGGTGTGGCATGTACCATCTATTTCGAAATAAATTTGACTTGGGTTCATCGCGTGCGTGTGCGCGCGTATGCTATGTCTCCTTCTCCTCTACACTCTTGCTGTCTCCACCCTCACTCCAAACAAGCACAGAATAAAGTAAATTTCGCTTTGAAATAGAGATTACCCATGTACATATAGCTTCTACGTCATTTTGAGCCGGTCGAAGTAAGGGCTATCGGGCTTGCATATTATGTGAGAATCTCCTTATCAATTTTATTTTTTCTCCGGAAAACTGGGGCGTCGACAACAGGTTGATAAGTTGTCATCTCATAAACCGCTCCCTGTTGTCAGCTCAAATCGCGATTATTGTCCGCCTGAGACCTGCCCGTTGCCCAGTGACGTCCGCATGTTGTCGGGCTGTTGACAATCTGAGGTGTCGCGTTTAGGGGCCTATTCAGCAGCAAGGGTGGTGGCCATCGTGTATTCCGACCTCTGAAGAGGCGCGAGAGACGGAGGAGGAGCGTGGGAGGAGCCAGGTTCCTGATTGGACGCACCCCTAGCGACAGCCCACTCACTGCGCCTCTCCCGTTGCTCCCGCCTCTTCAGGGTTTGGAATACACGATGGCCACCACCCCAGCAGCAATAAATCTAATCTAGCTCAGGAATTACTTTACACCGACATATATTGCGGTCGGCACACCGACACGCGTCGCGGCTGGTTCGCCCAGTTTCCACTGAGGTCACTACCGGATGGGCAGGACCTCCAGATGCTGGGCGAGGTCAATGTTCCGCAAACTTGGGTAATTGAACCGGCTGCACTTTTGTCACTTGAAGCATGCCTGAAAAATGCGTCGTATACTTACCTTCCATCTAGAGCGCTAAAACGCTAGCTGTGCAACAACTCGACATTGACCAGATCATAACTAGCGGCCCTTATTACTGTGTAACAGCTCGACATCGGCTAGATCATAACTAGCGGCCACGGCCCCGCCGAACATCCGCGCGTTGGCTAGCTGTGACTCATGGTGGGCAGATCAACATGTTGTCGACGCCCCCGTTTGCCTGAGTATAGCTTCTGCATTCGAAGTTCGTGAAGTAGCAGGTGCAAATGCATTCAGTTGGATTGAAAAGTTCTTAGTTTTATACGACGATTGCCCGTTATGTGTTCAATTGTGTCTTACCGCTCATAGGATTAGGTCAGAAGAACGCGTTTTCACGTCTCAAGCATCCTTCTTGATAATTTTCTTCGGATAAGGTTTTTTTCGTTCTTAAAAATTATTCAAGATTCTGGTGATAAGGGTTATCGAACGGTATGAGGATCGCTAGGGCTTAAAATCAGCAAGCACGATAAAACTTGCTGTCGTTCTTTTCCCAAATTATTAAAGTTTCGAAATGCTAAACAATATATGCGCTGAGGGAAGTCGAGAAAAGCAATCGGAAATCCTTTTTCTGGGCCCGAAAATATCCGCTGTTATTTCAAATGAATCACGGGAGTGGGGGAATCGGCCACTGTGTGAAAATGTGATCTCTAAATAAAATTAGGTGGTTATATTTCTTGGATAGTTTTCCTCACCTGTATCATGAATAAATTCCGAAATCTGAGAGCTCATTTCGAAGGAAGTCTTAAAGTGCGGCCTGCTCGCTTTCTGATCAAATGCTGTGTAGGAGTGATAGCGTAGTTGATTTTTTTTCATTTGCTGGAAGAAGTTTTGATTGCACCACAACTCGTTTTGTGGTGCAATCTGTCTACCGAAGAATCTTTGCCGTCATTCGTTCAGTTTTTGTAGTTTTCTTTCAATCCCGTATCTATCATTCCTTACCATATTTTTCTTTCAATACTCACTCATCTCTTCTCCTATGCCATGAAAACTTATCACTGGTGCCTTGTGCTCAAAATTCACTTTTTTCCTCAACCCCCCGATGGCCTGACACGCCTGCATTGACGAAGCGTCAGCTTCATCCTTAATGTAATTTTTTCAGAACCGATAGCGGTTCGGGTGTTCGTACGACCGCTCGAGATCACTCTACCTGGTGACGACCTCGTCGAAGTCGCTCCGCCACCACTGCCAGCTGTAGCTCCTCCACCTCCTCCTCCCACAGTGTGGTCGACAATGTCAACTCGAATCGAAGCCGAGACATCAGTGAAACGATGGTCAACGCCCGTGGTGAAGACTGAAGAGGGCCAACCGCCCGGACCGGTAAGTCACACCACTTATTTTCTCTGCCTAAAACGTGCCTATGACAAACGTGTCATGAAAAATGGATGCAAAGTGGGTAATCGAAAGGAAAAACAGAATTAATGTCATTTTCAAGGTTTGTATCTTGGAATAACCTTCTTTTTTTCTGAAATAGCTGCTCACGCTGAATTCTTGATAGTTCTAATTTTTACTTAAAGGCAGCATACACGCTAGTTAACGTGATTGAGATAGCTACGGAAATAGAATCGTATGGCTCAGAACACAACGCCTACGCATTTTGAAGCGTCAAAAACGACCCACAATGACGCTACACGAGTGAGAAGTTGGCCCCGCCCCTGTATCTGCCCGCCCCCTGTATTTGCGTCCTACTCTAAAACAGGGGTTCTGGGCCATTCCCACCGTCGTAGGCGGTTGGGGTGGTACAATAAGTACAATAAGTAAACCTCATACATCGGAGACGGTGAGAATGGCTCATAACTCCTGTTTTGGAGGAAGACGTAAATACAGGGGGAGGGCAGATACAGGGGAAAAGCCAATTCTTACTCGTGTAGCGGCATTGTGGGTCGTTTTTGACGCTTCAAAATGCGTGGGCTTTGTGTTCTGTGCCATAAAATTCTATTTCCGTTGTTATCCTAGTTACGCTTACGAGCGTGTATGCTGCTTAAAACAACTTTATTTAGTGTTTGGGACAGAATTCACTCATTTAAAATTCCCTTTATTCCCCCTTTTTAGGAATTATTGCGAAGAAGGCTGCTCGTCACCTAATGATGATGAGTTTTCTCTCAGTTGATGGGCCCAGTATGAATATATACTGGAAAACTTTCTGAAAAATTAGCTACCACACCTATCACGACACGGCCTGCAAAGTCATAATTCTACTTTCAACTTCTTCGCTTTCACTTAGGTGGAACCGTCAGACATTTTCTAACTACAATAGTGGGGGATTAATAGTGGTCCTGTGGCCGTATTCATGAAACTGCGTGAGCCTCCCGGGAAGGTCTTTAGAACCAGCCGATGTATGAGACGGACGGACTTTGAACCCGCCCAGGAGGCTCCCGTAGTTTCATGAATACGGCCACTGGTCTGGAATGCTGTGATTAGGATTTTGATATCCATTTACCGATGCGTCCCTAGTGCTAACGTTCTCTTGCTACGTGGGTACACATCTACATGCATATTTTGGCCCTTAATTGCTCCGAAAAAAGTCGGGCCACTATGCGATTAGCCAATGGCTTTATAAGGTGTGATTGTGATGGCATGTGCTATGTATCATCACCCAGCATATGATTCGCTAAGCGAACTGGTTTTTTGCGTTCAATCCAGCGGCTGATGCCACTTCGAATATAGTCTGATCCGAATCAGATGTTTAAAAGGATGCCTGTTTCCCTCGAAAATCTTCAGATTTGTAGCGAAAAACTCTCTAAATGAGAAGGATTTGAGCACATCTACGTTCTCCAAGCAGGTGCCTATTGCAACTCTACCATCTCTTCACACACAGCAGCTTCGTGTGTGGATGCGCAAGAGGAATTCTGTGGCCGTATTCATGAAACTACGGGAGCCTCCTGGGAGGGTTCGAAATCCGTTCGTCTCATACATCGACTGGTTCTGAAGACCTTCCCTGGACGCTCCCGTAGTTTCATGGATACGGCCACACGACTTCGTTAGGCTTTAGCCGTTTTAAGAGTCAAAACCCTCGTTTATTTTATTTCGTTAAAATTGTAGATATCGATAAGGAAGAGTATCTCAGGAGATTCTCGGCACCGAGCCGCCTGATAGTTCGGCTTGTGTTCCCAATCTGCGAGTCGGCTCCTGTTGATGTCCGGGCCACTGCTGTCGCTGTCCGGGCTGCTCCGGTTCGCACGAACAGCAACAGCGGTGGACCGGAGATGGAGAGGACGAGCCGAACTGCTAGGCGGCTTCGATTTCTGTTCGGTGCGGCTCGGGGCCGACAATCGCCTGCGAGTCTTGCAGAAGACAACCGCCAATGACTGATAATGTGAACAAAACACCTAAGAAGGCGTTTTCGTAACCGCCAGCACACTCCTATTTCGAGCAATGTTTGCCTGATTTAATGCACAGTTAGCTGCCCCCTTTCCTCCCGCTCATGCTTTCTAGGTCTCCCGGGATTGGGGCTCTTTACACACAGAGGGAGGAGGTGTCCGGTTTTTACAATTCGAAACGTCACGCTACCCAATTCAAGCGAAGTGGTCCCGGGTGGAATTAGAGCCACAAAAGATGAGACAACTCTTCCCTCGGTGTGTAGCGAGCCCCTATTCCGTCTGTCTCTCTCAAGTCCACAATATACGATTCAAATTTCGCACCGATTAGCAATCTGCCTGAAAAAGATTGAATTTATAGTTATCGGAGGAGCATAAAACCTAGTTCAAATTTCCACCCAAATTTTTCAGTTGTGTGAAATCAGCAGTTTTTGGAAATTGCGAACACTTGAATTGAATATCAAATCACAAAAGAATGTCAGCAGCAAATTATGACTCCGTGACTCAGAGAACGTACCATGATGTGGCGCAGCCGACGCGATGTCGCAGTAGTGCCACGCTGCTTATGCGGCTTCAGATTGAGGCCACGAAACCGTTTTTAGAACACTGCGACGCCATTTCCGTTGCTCGATGCGGCTCCAGGCATTTTTGTAGATTTGTGAATTGATCCGCAAGAATAATAGACGGATAGTGGATAATAATATCCCGGTCAGCTGTTTTCAGCCGCGAGACGGCTCATCCAAAAAATGTCTGCCGACTGGGGGGCGGTCAGTCTCATTCGGACAAACTTAGGTTCTCCTTCTGCTTTCTCTAACACCGAGTGCAGGGTGTCAGTCGTTCCGCCTGTAATTCTCACTGAATCCAAAACCTTCACCTGGTGTTTTTTTTTCTGCGAAATTCTGAATTGCATCCGAAATGTTTTGATTTCCTCATCCGTATAATAAATACTGGAAGAAAGGCGGTGGGTTCTCATTTTTGCCTCATTCCCTTTATGGCAGTAACGTATGTATTAGAGTTTTTCCCATAACCGATCACAAACAACGAGGTCGTGTGCGCGTACTTTTATGCAGCATGTGAAACGACAGTCTACAAGTTCAACGTTTTTCTTGAGGAGTGAAATTCTTCCTGATTGTCGTTGTATCAACTCACAATATGTCACAAAATATCATAGAAAAAGTATGTTGAATTCCGAGGAAAACGATTTAGGGGAGTCTGCCAGAACGATCTGTCTAATTGTAAGGCGCATAGTGAAGACTCACCTCGTTTCCCGATGGGCATTTGCTGAGTACAATACTTGTAATATAAGCTTCGGCTCTCTCTGTGCTACTAACTAGGACTTGTTTTACCCATGCACCGATGTTTTTGGAAACCACGTCCAGGATGTTGTAGGTAATGTCCCCTGTATCTATAATCCATATTCTAAATGTCACAGAAGATGCTCAAAAGGCAAAAAGGTTGCTTTTTGGATTTAAGAAGTGGAAACATTCTCAACCCAAACTTTGTCACTAGACACGAATATAAGGCCTTTTCCAGTTTTTTTTTGGAATATTATGGTAGGTTATAGTGGATAAATGATGTCTTATTTACAGTAGCCTGTTGTGGTCTTCCAAAAAACTGCAAACGAAGCTCATACATATTCGTGTTCACCGCCCCAAGTAGTCCCTTCGGACGAAGTTTGGGCTGAAAATGTTACAAATCCTGGAAATCTAAAAAAGTCACTTTTTTGCCGTTTTTTTAATTACTAAGAAAAGGCTCAGGACCCCGTGCTTGGGTTGGCATCTACATAAAGTGTGCCCGGTTGAGAATGGCGACCCACGCGGCCGGCGTGCTTGGCAGGCGGCCGTCGCACGTTCCGCCCTCGGACGAGTGTTGGATTTCAACGACGGCCGTCCCCTCTCCCACCGTCTGCAGAGCTGATTGATCGGCGCAGTGCTTGCTGCCAGCCGGTGTCGGCCCCGTTCGTTGTCGATGGCGGTGGGGACTTTTCGCATGCTCGTCCGAGAGCGGCGAACGCGATGGCCGCCTGCCAAGCACGCCGTCCGCATGGGCCGCCATTCTCATTCGGACGCACCTTACATACAGTAGTGGACAAAAATCTATTGACATCGCTTTTTTTTCAAATATTTTTGCTTCTCTTGGGGCTATCGATTTCATCTTTTGACACGACATTTTCGGTCGTTATGCCGATATAATAAAGTATGCTGCAGTACTATAACGCAAATATTCATAGGTGAGGGAGACAATTTTCAACATTTGCAATTTTCGACTTTGTTGTCTGTTCTTCAACTCGATTGATTTCCTGGTCGTTTTCGGTATACTCTTGGTAAACTATGTACCAGGTTGTCCAATAATTCTTGTCCGAAAATTTCACCATTTTTAATTTTTTTCAACTTTATTGAAAAACAAGTCTAATCCACAATATAATCACCACAGTTATCCACAACAGTGGCCCATCGATTGGGCAGGTCGCCGATGCCCTTCGCCCAGAACTCCGGGGGCTGCGACTCGAAGAAGTCCGCGATGTCGGATTTGAGGTTGTCGTAGTTGGTGAATTTTCTTCCGGCCAAATGGTGCTTCAGCGGGCGGAACAAGTGGTAGGCGGAGGGGGAGAGGTCTGGGGAATACGGCGGATGGGCAACCGTCTCCCAGCCGAGCGTCGCCAACTTCTGCTGGGTCTCCTTCGCCACGTGGGGGCGCGCGTTGTCGTGCAGCAGGTGGACCGAGGCCTGTCGGGGACGCTTTTCTCGGATGGCGGCGGCTAGTTTCTCGAGCTGATCGGTGTAGATGGAGGCGGTGACAGTGCTGCCTTGCGGGAGCAGCTCGAAGTACAGCATGCCCTTGGTGTCCCACCAGCAGCAGAGCATGATCTTCGGACAAGAATTATTGGACAACCTGGTATTTTGTTAGATTGTTCGTCAGTTTAGAAAAGAAATTTTGTTACATAGTGACCGAAGATCTATCATCCGAGGTTTTTAAAGGCAGTGTTTACGATAAAAAATGTGTTTCAGTTTCGACTAGGGATGGGTAGTGGAGTGGCACACTGTAACGTTGACGTCGAAAGAACGCATGGAAGCGAGCCAGGAAAAGCTGCGAAAGAGCCCGAAGTTGCCACTTCGAGCGCAAGGCAAACCCCAAAAGCGCAACACACGCCCACCAATGTGGACAAATGAATGCTCGAGATCATGAGATGAGCGATGATTTCCAGTCATTAGCCCCGTTCTTCCCTTCATTCTCAACTTCTCTCTTTACTCATGTCAGCTCGCATACATCGGCTGCAAAAGACGGAAGTTTCAAGCCTCGGACAACTCGTCCAACATGTTTCCTTAGCCCAAATTTTGAGGGAGCATAACTCCGTTCCCAGAAGGTCTTGTACTATTACAGGGACACCATTGGAATCAGCATGGGGCCGTTTTCAAGATAGGCGAAAAAACAGAAAGACGATTTTTATCGTGAACACTGCCTTTAAATGGGTCCAGCAGGAGCCGTTCCCGAAAGTCTGCTCGGGATCACAATACAGACCATTCAAGAAATTCTGAAGGTTGGCGTTAGGTATCTATTAAGGCCGGAAGCTCGAGGAAGGCATCGTGAGACAATAGCAATACTGGATGGTATCAAGACAAGGACCTTACGCGACGTTCCAAGGCCTAACGATAAGGACTTTCGAGGAATACTTCCGAAGTTTCATGAATCGCAGGCGATCTCGAGGTTTTATTTCTCTGTACAGTCCATTCAGAGGTTTCTCAGGTACCTGTAAAAATTATGAAACGTCGACATCGTGGCTGTGGAGTTCTCGAGCATCATCTCATCGGATAGCTTTTGATGAGAGGCATCAGAAGACAAGACTAGCGTGGGCGACGGAGCAGATGCTCTAGACCCAACAGCAATGTTAAAAAACCGTTTTCTCAGCTTAATCTAGCGCTCCAAACAAACAAGACGTAAATTCAGCCGAAGAGACAACTTTTTCACATTGCTGTTTACTCCAGTTATGATGCTCCGTCGCCCACGCTAGTCTTGTCTTCTGCTGCCTTGTTCTCATAAAAGCAAGTTGTAGGGATGACGTCCGTGGACTCTAGCGCCACGGTGTCGACGTTTCGCAGCTCTCACAGATACCTGAGAAACCTCTGAAAGAACTGTACGGAGAAATAAAACCTTGAAATCGCCTGCGATTTATGAAATTTCTGGTTTTTCTCTGATATCCTTATCATTAAAGGCACTGTTCCGCGATGAAAATTGCTTTTCTGTTTTTTTTTGCTCTATCTTGAAACCGGTCCCATTCTGATTCCGATGATGCTTCTGGAATCGTACAAGACCTTCTGGGAATGCGTGGAGTTATGGTCCCTCAAAAATTGAGCTAGGGAAAATGGTGGACGAGTTGTACAAGGCTTGTAATCTCCGTCTTTCGCAGCCAATGTGCGAGCTGACCTGAGTAAAGAGATGTTGAGAATGAAGGGAAGAACGGGGCTTTGATCGGAAACAATCGCTCTACTCAGTGATTTCGAGTGTTCCTTTGTTCACTTCGAGGGGCGGAAGAGGCGGGCTTGCCCACAATTGCGGGGTCTGCCCACTTTCTAAGCCGTTTTGCGGCTCCTGGGTAGCTTTTCGTCCCGTTTTTTCGACGCTGTTCTGCTTCTGAGAGCCACGAGAAGCGTTTGTCATGGAAAATTCGAGGATGAAGTTTATCGCGAACAGTGCCTTTAAGCCTCGGAATGTCGAGTAAGGTGCATGTCATGTCACCATCTAGTAATGTTATTGTCTCACGATGCTTTTCTCGAGCTTGCGGCCTCAATAGATTTCTAACGTCAACCTTCAGAATTTCTAGAATGGCTTGTATTGTGATCCCGAGCAGACTTCCGGGAGCTGCTCCTGGTGGACCCATTTTAGAACCTCGGATGATGGATCTTTGATTACTATGTAATTAAATTTCACTTCTAAATGGACGAACAACGTCACAAAATACCCAGTTCACCAAGAGTATATCGAAAACGACGAAAAAAATCGATCGATTCGAAGAAGAGACAAAAAAGTCGAAAATTGCAAATGTTGAAAATTGTCTTCCTCACCTATGAATATTTGCGTTATAGTACTGCAGCTTATTTTATTATATGGGCATTACAATCGAAAATGTCGTGTTAAAACATTAAATCGATAGCCCCAAGGGAACCAAAGATATTTGGAGAAAATATGATGTCAATAGGTTTTTGTCCATTACTGTAAATCCATTTCTGCCCATAGAAGATCGCGTTTTTGCTGGCAAATGGCTCATTCACTCTGACGCATGTGTTTACGCTGTTATGGGCTTCAAAGAAAGATTTAAATTTTTATCGAAGTTTTGTGATTTTTAAAAAATCCATTCTTTAATTTCCTAAAAGCAAGTTTTATTTAAACACTTAAAGGCACCTTATTCGCTGAAAATTCATCTGGAATGATTGAAATTCATTTTTATGCATTGACATTTTTTTCATTTTCTGAAAATACATTTTTAATTCTCAAAAAATAGTTTCACTTCTTGAAAGTCTCCTCAAAGCGTTTTCAAGCATTTCTAGTGCTGTAAAGTCATTTGGAATTCACATAAAAATTATGAAGTCAAACCAATTTCGCTATGATTTTTCAAATGATTTTATGAATTTAGTTGCGCCCGACGGTGTGACGTGACTTAGCTGTTTCTATATAGCAATTGTCCTGAATTTCCTCAAATACTGCCAGATGTTCATGCTCAGGAAGGCAGAGGAGCCCATGATTCTGCCAGTTGTCTTGTACCCCACCCGATTCTAAGATTCTTTGCAGGCCTCTATGTACTAAGCTGTTACAATAGAGAAAGAAATGGGTTACTTTTCAATCTTTAACCTATATTTATAATTTAAAATTTATTTGAAACATATCCATAACGTGCTTGCGGCATTCGTTCAGGAAACTGAACGCTATCGTTTCCTGTGGTCTATGATATTTAGCTACAGTGAGGGTTATATTCGTTTTTTTTTTGGAAAAGTGTTTTTAAAGGATTGATTTGTTGCTAAAATTCTATAACTGATTACCTAAAGCAATCGAAAACAATTTGTAGTGTACATGAGTATCCCGTCCAGGGCTGGGCACGCGTCCCGGTTAACCTTAGGGGGGTGCATATTGGACGTTGCAGAGAGGGCAAAGGGGGGTGCCTAAAGCGGACACCAAAAAAAAACGAAGTGCATGTTCTGTCGAATTTCAGGAGCGATTCTCTTCTGGTTTGTCATATCTTCTTCTCCGCTTTTTAAGACAAACACTTACAGAATTCAAATTATTGATAGATATGCAGTTTGTGTTCGGAATAATTCATAGTTGCTATCGAAGCTTCTCATCAACAACTCTATGAATTAAAGATCATATATAATGTGTTTGATTGTTTTGATGAAGGAATAAACTCTACTCTGTTATCTAGTAGCAAGTAAGGATTGATGTGATGTCATGTTTTTTGGTGCAACGTTCATTGGTTACGCTGGTGGTTACCGATCCAAGGCAAAGATACAAAGACAGCGCTCAGAAAAGCTATCGCTCACGTTCAGAAAAGGATTAGCGAACTGCTGTATTATGGCAGACTAAAAATAAAGATATCACGGTCAGTATAAAAACTAGCCAACGGAATTTCGTCTATGAGAATGACTTATGAAGAGAGCCGACTGTCAAAATTGAAGACTGCAAGTTCCAGTGAAAGAAGCAAATAATCGTATCTTCCTACTTGAGAAGTACCCTGTACATAAAAACCCGAATTTTATCCAGCTTGAATGCCGCAATTCCTTAGAGACTGGGCTCGCCGCGCGATATGGTGTTTGTCCGCAGCTACACAGCGCACACTGGAGTGGACGCGCGCTTGATATTAATTAAAAATGTGTTTTATTACAGAACGGGAGGAGAAAACAATCGAAAGTGGAGTAAATGGAAGAAGGCAGAAATAGGATGCTTTCAATGTAGCCATTTCAGAAATTTAATGTAAATAAAATATATTGGAGCAGGGTGAATTTTTCGGACTTTACAAGGTTCATTCAAATGAACTTTGTTGATTAAAAGGAGCATTAACCATGAGAACTAAGAGCATTGGGAAAAATAGGATAGTCTGGCAAACATTTTAGTAACGAAAGCTTTGATATTCAATGTGATTTAAAGGCAGTGTTCACGATAATCCTGAATTTTGGGATTATTCGCTATATTGATTAGATGGTGCCCGGGTAGAACTAAAATGACGTTGAAACTGAGAAGAACGCACAAGAAGTGCTCGAAATCCTTAAGTATCAGCCCGCCTCTTAAAGGCAGCATACACGCTCGAAAAACGTGTTTGAGATAACTACGGAAATAGAATCATATAGCACAGAACACAACGCCTACGCAATTTTGAAGCTTCAAAAACGCCCCACAATGACGCTACAGGAGTGGGAAGTTAGCTCCGCCCCTGTATCTGCCCGCCCCCTGTATTTGCGTCCTCCCCCAAAACAGGGCTTCTGGGCCATTCCCACCGTCGGCGACGTTTGTAGGCGGTGGAATAGGTACAATAAGTAAACCACACACATCGATGACGTTGGAGACGGGCCAGCAACCCTGTTTCCCCAGGGGACGCAAATACAGGGGCGGCAGATACAGGCGGGGCCAACTTCTAACTCCTGTAGCGTTATTGTGGGTCGTTTTTGAAGCTTCAAAATGCGTGAGCGTTGTGTTCTGAGCAATAACATTCTAATTCCGTAGTTATCTCAATTACGTTTACGAGCGTGTATGCTGCCTTTAAGTATCACAGGAATTGCTTGTTGCGACAGTGAAATGTTTTGTGGACCCGTCTTTTGCAATTCTTTACTATCTATTGCTCCGTTCTTTCCTTAGAGCCCTAACTAATCCTGTTTTGCCTGAAATATTCTTCCATTTTTGATTAGCTCCATTTTTTACCGGTGCCAACCACCGTGAACATGTTCATCCAATTGGACAACTGGTCCATGCTTTGAAATAATGTCACTGAAATACGACGTTTAAATGCGTTTCTCGCCGTTTCTTCGTAATTTTGGTAATACTTGGGGGCCAACGCATTGTTTCATGTCAAAAACTCGGGGACGAAAATCATCGTGAACCCTGCCTTTAAGGACCTTAAAACACGTCCCGGTTTTCGGGGTAAAACCGGGACGAGATTTAGTGTCCTTAAATCAGATTAAAAACTACCTTGTTGAAGCTAAATTGTTTGCCAGATTCTCCTCTTTCCCACAATATCCTTTGCTCGCATGTTTAATGCTACTTTCGATCAACTAGGTTCGTTTGAATTAAACTTGTCACGGCTAAATACTTACCCCTGCTCCAACTTTGTTTGTTTACATTACATTTCTAAAATGGGTACATCCAGAATAGACAATTTTCATCATCTTCCTTTTCCTCCGGTTTCAATCTTTTTCTCCTCCCCGTTCTGTAATAAAATACATTTTTTATTGATATTGTGTGCGCGTCCACTCCCGTGTGCGCTGTGTAGCTGCGTACACACACCATATCACACGGCGAGCCGAGTCTCTAAGGGATAGCGGCATTCTACGTGGGTAAAATTCGGGTTTTCCACTCCCTACGCATCTCATCAATCCCTACATGGTTCCACAACACAAAATAATTCTGAAAATTTCTTCATCAGAACGATCAAACACGGATTAATCCTTCGTACATAGGTTCATGAAAACATTCGATAGGAAACATTAATTGCTGCTATAAAAGTATCTCTGTCGTTGTTTGTAATTGCTGAATTGTAATTAATAAAAAATTGTTTTATCTTTTGACACAACCTACCTTCTTACTAAAAATTTTCTTCATAAGATTGTTTGGAAGTTTAAAAATTACACTACCTTTTTTGTTGACATTTTCGGAATTTTCTTTATTCAGTGCTTTTTTTATACTCTGGTTTATCAAAATAAAGAAGTCAAGATCATGGCTGTTGTGCTCGATTCCTCGGAAAACAGCCGATTTCGATTTCCCATAGGGAGGTGCCTGAAAATTACCGAGCTAAGGGGGGTGCATATTCAAAATCGCCATGCCGGGACGTGTGCCCAGCCCTGATCCCGTCTTGTTCTCCAACTTCAATAGAGGACCTATTTGAGATTTTAATTCCGATCCCTCTTGCAACTTTCTCGTCTATTCCAAAACCTGTGAGAGATGGATGACTCATATGAGTTTTTGCATTTATCTGGGCACGGGGATCGCAACGGCAGAGATGTTGCGTGCGCATGCTCTATTTTCAGATTAGACAAACTAATTTCTGTCTATGAGGTGCCATCGAGCCAACACCATACGCTAAGGATCAGCTGCTACATGATTCAGCATCAAAAGCATGTAAATATAGTTCTTCAAAAAAACTGGCGGTCTGCTGTCAGTTTTTTTATTAGGTGACGATGTGTTCCTGTCCGTGATTTCACTAGAATAAAATTCAAGGTTCCCTTTCTCTAGCCGAGTACAGCCTATTGAAGTTCGAACTACGTACGCAGATGAACTTGGGCCGGAACTTGCTTTAGAAGACCAGGCCGTCATCATTTTTGAGCTCGTCGCCGAGATGCAGTGATGCGTGGAGATGGGGGCTATGTACGATTCGGACCTGCATGTGGCGCTAATGCGAAAGTCGAGGCTATTACCAACTCTGGCAAATCGGGGGACACTCCGCGTAGGACTCCCGATAGGAGAAAAGGAGCACAGACCTACGCGGAGTCATACGACAAGGGTCAGCGGGAGTGCAGCATTGCGACGCTCGTTATGACGTCACTATTGCGATCGGGACACTAGCTAAAGGCACGGCGGGAGACTCCTATCGAGCAGCCGAACGATGAGAATCCAGACCCTCAGCGAAAGACAATGCCTAACTAGACGAGACGCAGAGACAATCGACGCTACAACATACACACAGACACAGCAGGCAAATCGGGGGACTCTCCCGCAGAACCGTTTTTTCTCAGCGGGAGTCCCGAACCGAGCGACGCCCACTTTTTTTATTAGTGACTCTCCCGCTGGGTGTTAGGCGGCAGACCCGCTCACGAAATTTCTGCGGGAGAGTCCCCCGATTTGCCAGAGAAGATCGTATCTTGCTCATCTAGTGCCAGGCTACCTAAAGCCTGAACTCATGTTGAAGGCGCATCCTCACCTACCAACATAGGTTCTTCTGTTACTTTGTGACCATCATTTCCCATCTGGAATCTGTTTTGACGACCCCTCTCTCCCTGCCGTTATCTATATTCATTTCGATAATTTTAGGTGAGACGAGATTTTTCATTTCTCAAAATAGTCCCAGATGTCGCTAAGATTTGGCGTGCGTCATCTATGAAGAAGTTTTTGGCTACAAGCCATTTCCGAAATTTCTGGCTTCCCCCTGAAATGTAAAACAGGGTTAGGCGTGAGGTGAGATGTATCACAAAGGGGGGGGGTCGGACCTTCGACCAATCAAGAATCAAGATGGCCTTTTATCAGGGGTGGGGAGGGTTTCGAAAGCCTTCGACCGTTGACTTATGACTTAATCGGTTGGCTTTCGCCTGACGCGGTCATTCCGCATCTTCACCGAGGTGTGCCGTCCTAGTAGTCAGCCGTGTCCATTTTTCACGGTCTTCAGCCACAATTTGAACACATTCCATCCAGCTGTTACTATTCCATTTCCTGCGAAACGAAACATCGCGCCTGAACTGTCTTTCGATGCCGAGTGACTTTAAATCCTCTTTAACCACATCCGTCCAGAACTTTCGCCTACGCCCAGGTGGCCGTTTCCAGACAGGATTTGGAAGCATTTTTAAAGCGTGTTGTACGAGACGATCCGGCGTTCTTCTTAGTATATGCCCGAGCAGTCGAAGTCGACTTTCCATTGCTACTTGAGATGGCGTTAGGAGATGCTGGCACCTCCCTCGTGTCAAGCGTTGATGTATTGCGTCGATTTCCTTGTAAAGGTTTTCCTTATGGCATACACGCGGCCAGAAATATCCAAGCAAACGCCTAAAAAGCTTCCTCTCCGTGCAATCCAACCTTTCCATCTGCGTTTTCGGTGCTGCCCACGTCTCCGATCCGTACATCATGATAGGGCGAATAGCGGATAGGTAGACGCGCAACTTGACTTCCTTCGCGATGGTGGTAGACCACAAACACTTGGTTAGAGAATTGAATGCAGACGTAGCTTCCGCACATCGTTGTCGAATATCCGCTGCATAACTACCATCGTTCTTCAGCAAACAGCCCAAATAACAGAAATCGTCCACCAGTTCGATACGTTGTCCGTCCACACAAACTCCAGTTGAAGGCCTCTGAGAGACCCACATCTGCTTGCATTTGTCGGGACGAAGACGAAGTCCATAGGCTGCGGCATACTTCGAAACGAGGTTCACAATCCTTTGCAGTTTTGCGTTGTTTTCAGCGAATAACACAATGTCGTCGGCGTACTCCAGGTCGACAAGGGAGCGTCCTGATGGTGTTAGGATCACATCCGCAGGAAACTGTCCTGCAACTCTACGCATGATGTCATCAACGGCGAAGTTGAAAAGAAAAGGTCCTGCAACGGCTCCTTGCCTTACTCCTGTTTTCACCTCGAAAGCTGACGTAAATCCGACAGGTGTACGAACTGCTGCTGTTGTTCCTTTGTTCATGTCCTCGATTAACCGAACATACTTTTCCAGGACTCCATCTGCTCGCAGAGCATTGAGCACTCGATCACGATGAGGAGAGTCGAACGCGGCTTCAAAGTCCAAAAAAGCAAGCTGTAATGGCTTCGAAAACCGCTGCCACGATTCAATTACTCTTCTCACGACGAACACTTGGTCGATGGTCGATCTTCCAGGTCGAAAACCGGCTTGCTCATCTCTGGTCGTTCCTTCACGATGTTTGATAAGTCGCTCGAGAATGATACGTTCTAAAACCTTGTACATGACACGAAGTAGAGAGATTCCTCTGTAGTTCTTAGGATCCGTGACGGATAGCTTCTTGTGAAGAGGTACGATGATCGCATGTCTCCACGAATCGGGTATCCTTTCGCTCATCCATATGGCACGGATGGTGTTGGTCATTTCACGAATCCCAGACGGAGGAAGAGCTTTCAGCATTTCAGCAGTGATGTTGTCATCTCCACCTGCCTTTCCATTCTTCATTTTCCGGACACAATCCAAAACTTCAGACTCAGTCGGCGGTTCCTCACTGACATCGTAATGTGCTCTCTGAACATGCGGGAGCTCAGGTACTGATGGCGCTGGACGATTCAGTAGTGAACTGAAGTAATCCTTCCATATTGGCAGCGTCGCATCACCAACTGCAACTCCATTGGTAGTGTTCAAGACAGGAGAACATCTCTTCATCTTCCCGCTATACTGTTGCAGCAACGTGTAGGCTTTCTTCGGATTCTTCTCCTCCCAAGCCTTCTCGAACTCCTTAGCTCTACACGTCCACTCTCGTTCGCGGTCACTTTGAAGCTGCCGACGCAACTTCCTCCTCAGACGCTTCTCCTCCACGAAGTTTCCTGCAGTTCGGAGAGCACATACTCTGTTGTAGGTAGATGTTGTTTCTTCTGAGACGTAGGCGAACTTCTTCTTAGGCTGTACAACCGGGAGTGCCTCTTTCGAAGCGTCCTGGATGCACTTGACAAAAGAATCCGCGTCGCAAAGTTTCTTCTAAGTCCGTACCCCGATGTGAATAGAAACGCGTTGTCGGAAATTCCTTCTGCACTCTTCATCTCTGAGACTTGTCATGTCAATCCTCTGGAGAGGCTGAGCCCCTCGCTTCCTCTTATGAATCCTCGCAGTGAAGTTCAACAGAACAGGACGGTGATCCGAATCGAATGCGACATCCCACACAGCTCTAGATCTTCGAATGTCCGAAACTGGAATATTCCTCGTCAGGACATAGTCAAGCTGTAATTTCAAAGTTGTCATCTTCCGCTTCCGCTGCTCTTCTGGAGATAGCCGGGTTGGTCCCTGCCACGTAAGCTGATGGCGGCGATGATTCCTCTTGAATGTCGATGCAATAATCAGACCACTGCGTTCACAAAGTCGACAAGGCGGTAGCCATTGTCCGATGTTTGCTCCACTGGGTAGAACCATTTACCGAGTACTTCGGATTCCTGATCAAGTCCCATCTTCGCATTTGCGTCAATCCCCACGACAACAGCATGTTGACAAGGTATCCTGGCCAGCAACGTATTGAGTTCCTCATAAAACGCATCCTTCGAATTGTCTTCGGCGGTTTCAGTGGGCGCATGAGCACTCACTATCCACAGATTGAATCCTCTGTGATCCCGCAGTCGTACGAATGCATTCCGACACGACGTTGAGCCGAACTCCTTGACCATACCATTGAAATCCTTCCTTACAGCTATTGCACAGCCTCCCACTCTCCTATCGTCAGCGTTACCGCAGTAGATGGTGTACTCTCCGACGCTGATGACGGGTCTATCCTTGAGGCGGGTTTCCTGCAAAGCAGCAAACGGTGCATGGAAATAGCTCAGAAGTCTGGATAGCGCAGTTTTTTGGATATCACTCGACAGCGATCGACAGTTCAGGGTGGCGAAATTGTGGCTTGTGGCCAAAGACTCCATGACTCCCTAGGTACGGATCCTAAGGTGTTATGGACCAGAGGCCTTAGTGTGCCGGACGGCGACACCTTTATGCAATGTGCGGGATACTTTCGCGATATAGTTGTGCACGCTATATCGCTCGAACGTTCCCTGTGTACACTCAAACGTCTGCTGGGTTCAGTAGAAGCAGGGGCACCAACGAGCAGGTACCAACAGACTTGTATACACACCCCCCCTTCGACCGTTAATACATAATATAACGGTAAACTGAGACGGCAAAATGTGATCACAGTAAGAGGTCAAAGTAACACCGGAAATCATACTGAGAGAGCCAAATGAGACAGGGGATCAAAAACGAAACAGATAGAATATGAAATGGAGATGTGAAAATAAGCTTGCATAAAATAAGGCACTCACAAGAAGAGGTGACAACTCATTGGTGGAGAAAGCATGCAAGACAATAGACGGCAGTAGCTTGACCATCCTTAATGACTCTGACATCGAGGAGTCTTGGCCAGGTAAAGTGTGTCGCCAAAGCGCTCCTGGATATGTCAGCAGCAGTGGTGTTGAGTATTCGCTATCTTCGAGGTCATTACAAGCGGACCACCTTATCAACGAAATGGCCCAGATGCCCTTGAATTTCGTGATCGAAGATGCATTTTTAGGCGATTTAGGATTCACAGGTTCGATCCCGCTAGATGTAAAAAATTTCGCGATTCTGAGAAGTAATGGATAGTTGACTGTTTGAGAAGAGGATTTTTCACTGTTATATATCTTGCAATTTACTCCACGAAATTGGTTCGTGTCCAAGATGCGATTTCGCCTGAAGCATAGGATTTTTATGCCCTGAGGGCACAGAGGTGCGGTTTAGTGCACGAAAACTACATTTAGTAATTGGCTGTCCCGATGTGAAAACGCACCCAAAATTTCATGAACTCTGAGCCAAACAGCGCAACATAGTGTGGGGTGCATGAAAAATCGATAGCTGTGTAACATTTATAAGTATTTATTGAAATTTCAATTAAGGAGTTTTGCGTTGCTACAACGTGCGGAGAACCCAGTCACGGACGCAAGTAATCGATTCAGTTCTTTTAGCCTGTTCAAAACGGTCTCTGAAGACCCATTTTTAGGTGTGATACAATCGATTGTATCACACCTACAAATGGGTCTTCAAATAGCGTTTTGAACCGGCTAAAAGAACTGAATCGATTACTTGCGTCCGTGACTGGGTTTTCCGCACGTTGTAGCAACGCGAAACTCCCTAATTTAGATTTCGATAAATACTTCAAAGTATTTCACAGCTATCGATTTTTTCGTGGAGCCCACCCATGTAGCGCTGTTCGGCTCTAAGCTGCATCCTTGAAATTTCGGGTGCGTTTTCGCATCGGGACGGCCAATTACTAAATGTAGTTTTCGTGACCTAAACCGCACCTCTGTGCCCTCAGGGCATAAAAAGATGCTCCGCCCAACT
This sequence comes from Aplectana chamaeleonis, assembly GCA_029168955.1. Classification (NCBI taxonomy): domain Eukaryota; kingdom Metazoa; phylum Nematoda; class Chromadorea; order Rhabditida; family Cosmocercidae; genus Aplectana; species Aplectana chamaeleonis. The sequence continues at coordinate 218,702 of JAPDOI010000577.1, forward strand.
TATGTAGCGCTCTTGGGCTTGAAGCTACTTCCACAAAATTCTGGGTGCCTTTTCACATGCGGATGTATGACATGAGGAAAGACATACGGATTTTCTCGCAAGCGGGGGGGGGCAGAGCAAATCGCTCGATTTAGGAGGGGGTCGGACCGAAGTTGGGTTGTATCACACCTCGCGTCGTAGTCTGATGTGAAATGGAAATGTATAAATCTATCAATAGAGAACGTCTCAGAGCGTTGGACTACTTCTAGCTCTTTAACACCTAAGAGATTGCGTGTCCTCCTCATCCACGCCGTGAACTCGATTTTTGTCGTTTCTTTAAAAAAATTCATTTCCATTGTAGCTGGAAGAACCGAACCAGAAGAACTTATATCACTAGTGGGCAGATATGAGACATCTTAAAATTTCTTTCATGCGGGTTCATTCTGAGGGAAGCACCGGTTTTTAAAGACATTGAATTGATTAGCCGTGGGGCGCGCGGTCCCTTAAAGGCGCAGGACACCCAAAAAATTATTTTTTAGGTTTTATCCTCATCTTGGAGAAGGTCACATTCTGATCACAATGAAATTTCTGAAATCTTCCAAGACCCCCTACGAACGGAAAATGGCTCCTTGAAAATGCACGTATTTTGAGGGCAAAAATTTGGTGGACGAGTTGTCTCAGGCCTGTATTTATCCTGATTCGCAGTCGCGGCACGAGAGCAAAACAGGAGGAGGAGATATACCGGAAAGTGAGGGAAGAATGACGACTCGGTTGGAAATCATCCATCCATCGAGCCGCTATTGAGATCGAAACTCAGAAATGGGGCCAGGCCTGTGGTGGTGGTTGAAGGGGGTCGGGCCTGTGATGGTCGCTTATATTTCGCTTATTCGGAGGAATCGAGATCTCGCATTTGGCACGTGTTATACGAGAGGGGTTTTCTACACAATTACACAAAAATTTCAAATTTCATATCTGAGGGTGTATTGTGCCTTTAAAGGCATAGAACACCCAGAAAATTTTTTTCAGTTTTGAGGTTGGTGTTGGAGAGAGTCACAAGCTGATCACAAATAAATCTCTGAAATCGTCCAAGATCTCCTTTGAACAGAGTTATGGTTCCTTAAAGATGCCTATGTTTCAAAGGCACAGGACACCCAAGAAATTGATTTTCAGATTCAATACTTACCTAGGAGAGAGTCAAACGCTGATCACAGTGGTATCCTTGAAACGGTTTAAGACCCCTTTTGAACAGAGTTATGGCTCTTCAAAAATGCCTAGATTTTGAGGGTGAAAAATTGGTGGACGAGTTGTCTCGGGCCTGTATTTCTCTACATTTGCAATCTTTGCGTAAGAGAAAGCCAGAATAAGGAGACAGTCCGGTAATGAACTGAAGAACGACGACTTGTTGGAATTCATCCATCCATCGAGCCGCTATCGAGTTCGAAAATCTGGTAGGGGGTCGGGCCTGTGGTGGTGAGCGAAGGGGGTCGGGCCTGTGGTAGTCGCTTATATCTCGCTTATTCGGAGGAAATGAGATCTGGCATTTGGCACGTGTTATACAGAAGGGGTCTTCTACACAATTACATGGAAATCTCAAAATTCACATCTGAGGGTGTACTGTGCGTTTAAGCGTAATGGGACACTTCCTGACTCTCATGAAATCGTCCCTTATTAAGGTATCTCGGAATTGTCTTTCCGCAGATTGATGCTCCTTCGAAGTAAACATTTGGGCAGACCGGTTTTTTTTACGATTTCCAAAACAAGCGCTACCTCGAAAGCATACAAAAATCGAACACTGGAAAGAACTATTTCTGGGTGTTGATGTTTTGCCGTTTTGTTGGTATTCTATCAGTGCACCTGAACAAATTTAGAGTTACGATTGGTTCAGACTCAAAACAAAAAAAATCAGGCCACACACGTGCCGATTGCTTCCTCGATGAGCATAATGCCGCGACGATACAGATACCGGTGAAACCTCAGTCAACCATCTGCCGCCTCTGAAGAGCAACTTCAGATTCCGATTTTCAATTTTACCGTCTGTCCAAATTTATCATTTGAATTGTCTCAAACTGGTCCTTGATCGATTGGGAACGCGTTTCGAAAGAGATACAGGAGCCCGTTTCCTGATTATGGCCAAATGACCACATAGGAATCTATCACTACTCAACAAAACAGTGTTGCTATTGTGAATGCTGGTTTGTCTTGAAATCAATGGAAGAGACATGTATTGACAATATGATGGCTGGTTACTGCGAGCTTTTTTTACTATTTTTTGAGCAAGTTTTTTATTTGAGCAGTTTTTTTGTCAGCATATAATTTAATACATACATAAATTTACAGATGACCATTAGTTGAAAAGAACCTATTTTATTATTTTTATTCCTTTCAGGTGTGTTTTTCACACGTATTTCTGAAATTAAACAGCAGGAAGGTTCTGAGATGGAATGCCTTTCAAAGCTATCTTGATAACTGTATTCTTCTAGGACGATTATCCATCAACGAAGGAAGGCAAGGCTCGGGAAGGAAACGTCAAGACTATCACGCCGAACTACAAACTTGGTTCTGAGAAACCGGTAATCTATCCCTTTCTCGAGTACCACTTCGCCTAATCCGTTTAGTTCAGAGAAGGATACTTTTGGTTTTTCAGAGTCACGAGTTGAAGCTTGGAACCAGTGGATATCTCCCGAATGAGAAAGGCGACTACAAGGTTAGTTATGGAAACGAATAGAAGCCATCAAACGAACTGGTTTAGAGGGCGCCGATCTAATTGCCCTGTCAGAACTTCACTAACCCACTCCCTCAAATGGACAAAAAAAACGTCCGAAACGATCCTTGCTGCCTAGCATTCGTCAGATCGACGTTTAGGATTGCTTTATGAGGCGCTCGTGAGGAGCTGACTAACAGAAATGAGGGCGAACCAAAAGTTGAAAATAGTTTTCGGTCTCTCTAGACCTCTCATACCTATGACTCTGGAGAATTCCGAAATGTGTGCTTGGGATGAACTCTTCATGGAGCTCTTCTACTGAAACATATCTTCTTCTCTGGACAACCGCCATTATTCGCCGCTGCCCCTATATATCAATGATTTTCTTTCTCTGCTGTGACAATGAAGTTCCGGGTACATCTGGTTTTCTTCTTCTTTCTGGATGTGATTGACTGCTACCTGTAGCAACAGGATCTGAAGGGGAAGGCATGGATATTTGTGATGTCATTAGAAAGATAGCGGGGCCACCATTCCATTCTTTTCTTTCTGTTTTCATTTTCGTTTTCTTTTGTTTTTTTTTCGTTGTGAAGAATATATGACCACCCTATTTTGAAACAAACTCACTCGGTGGATTACTGACCTGGGCGTAGCGGGGAAGAGAGAGCGAGCTCTCATGTGGGAGCTGGAAAAAGCAAGCGTGCGTGAGCTTACGCATGCGATGGTCCCGAGTTAAAGGCAGCATACACGCTCGTAAACGTATTTGAGATTACTACGGAAATCAAATCGGACGGCTCAGAATCAAACGCCCATGCATTTTTAAGCGTCAAAAACGACCCACAATGCCGTTACAGGAGTAGCAAGTTTGGCCCCGCCCGTATTTTCACGCCCCCTGTATTTGCCCTTTTCCTCCAAAGCAAGGTTGCTAGGTCATCTTCACCGTCGGTACTGTTGGTGGATTGCCCAACAAAAGAACCACACACGTCACTGACGGCGAAGATGACCCAGCGACCCTGTATGGAGGAAAAGGTAAATTACAGGGGCGTGAAAATACGGGCGGGGCCAAACTTGCTACACCTATAACGGCATTGCGGGTAGTTTTTGACGCTTCAAAATGCGTAGGCATCATGTTGTAAGCCATACGGTTCGTATATTGTTATCCCAACCACGTTTACGAGCGTGTATGGTGTCTTTAAACCCCGTCCGGAAGAGGCCGTTAACCCACGCAGTTGGCCTGTATGTCACGCGGCCGTCGCAAAATCATTTTTCGAACGAGGATTTCTTTTGGCTAAAACACCTGACTCCGATATTATCCTTTATTTTTCTAATCCTCCTTATAATCGATTTGAAAGTCCGCAAAATGCCTTTGCGACGGCAGCTCGACAGGCCCGCCGACTGCGTAGGCGGACAATCTATGGACGGCCTTTAATTTCACTTCGAAATCGAGTGTAGTTGCTGCGTTACGCATTCGCGTACTCATTCGTAGAAGGTGGCCCTAACGAGCTTTGTTGCCTGAGGCTTCCCCATACTCAGCAAAGGAAGCTTCTACTTGTTCGTGTGAAAAAAGGGTCTCATACCGTAGATATGCTCAGAGGAAGGGTCAGCTTTACAATCATTCTGAAATTTCGAAATTCATGTCTATGAGTACGTCGCTCCAAAGCTCAGATCTCATTTAAAGGCAGCAGACACGCTCAAAAAAGTTGTTGAGATAGCTACATTAGTGGGATCTTGAGGGCCCTAGAAGAGCCCTCACGAAGTTGGAAGAGTTGAAAACGAGTTAAAATGACCGTATTTGAGCCGTATTGAGTCACAAAATTATCATTTCTCCGCCCACCGATACGGGCTCCGCCCTTCAATACAAATGTTCAAGGCTCGATTACGGTCATTTCGGCTCATTTTTTACGCTTCTAAAGTCGTAAGAGTTCCAGAAAGGGCCGTAAGAGTACATTAGCGTCGTTATCCCAACAAATTTGTCGCTAGCTCCGCTGTTTCAGCCAATGCGGTAAAACTCGTCCACATCTGGGCCAATATAGAACGAACCGTTATATCTTCATTTCAGTCGATTTTCTTCCGGTTTTTTCGTTATCTCTGAACATTAACAGCTTTAGACCTTCGATTCATTCCATAAAATTGATATCATTTTTGAGCGTGTATGCTGCCTTTAAGCTGCTATCTCAAGTGAATCGCAATCAATCCTTTACACCCTAGTACACAGACTGTCGTCTACCTTGATCGGTGCCCTATTGACTGTGGAACTAACTTCTACGGGTGTACTTTTTTCTTGTTCAGGTGAGCATGCGACACGAGGACTATAAACTCACAGTCATTGATCCAAAGGTAGAACGCAACGAGTTCATTACACTTCGCTTTTTTTCAGATATCAAAGTTGTAGATGTCGAATGAAGCAGTTTTTAGGTGCGATCAAATGCCAACATGCCTTCGCACTCACAAACACTTCCAGACGCCAAGAAGCAGTTGGCTGACGATTTCCCCAGTCAGCACTCGAAACGCAGTCTAATAAAGCTGGAACCTCTTGAGCAGAGACGATTTAAGGTATTTTTTTCTTTGAACAGCGCTCCTATTCACAAATTGAGGTCCTTGTGGAGCCTTTACGGTGTCTGCATCCACCTGAGGGTGAAACCTGGTGTGATTTCCTGCCCAAACGATGTCCTTGATTTGTCCCGAATTGCGATAAAGCACAATTTTTGAGTATCAGAGAAGTATCGACTTGCTGGAAAAGTAAATTACAGAGCACGGAGTCTCGCCCCATCACCACCAGCAACTACTTGACAGAAAGTGTGGAACGGCATCGTGATATGGAAGCCAGCCGTCTTCGAGATTACCTCAGAGCTAAGGAAGGCGACGCGAACAAACCCTGGAACAAACCCGGGTGGCCAGGACCAAAGGTAGTCATACTTGAACAGCCAGCACAATTAAAAACCACAGGTTTTTATTCACTTCTACACTGAATCAGTGTGCATACTACGCTTGAGACCAATCTGAAACCCATGCCTGAAGGCAAGATACGCCAAATTATCGCTTCCGGTTTTTTTGGTCTACTATGAGAGCCCTACCGGACTAAACGTAAAAAATGCTATAGTCGAGAAAAAAAATATTTTCAATTCCACCTATTCTAGAAAAACGACGATGAGAGCCTTCGCGAACTGGAGCATATCAAGAAGGTCAGTCCACCTTCACCCTCAATTGATCCTTACTTTAGTAGTTGAATAATTGTTGCTATTCCAGTCCATCGAAACCCTGCAGAAGGTACGTGAATGTGGCGTTGTGGTCCTATTTCGCTCGTCCATGTGTCTGTTAGCCCTTGTGTTTCGTGCTGTCGGTGTGCGTGTGCGCTGTTCACAGCTTAATGTCCGCCGTTAACCTCTGTGTATTGAAATACCCTGTGGTGAAGACCTCTGACCCTTCGGAGATTTCCTTCTTATGCCAATCAGACCTCTGCTTCCCATCACCAACTCTTCGCACACCTCCATCACGCATTCAGCACGAGTGAGTTCTATTTTGCATTCCTCCGCCATATTTCCGTCAGCTGTAGCGGCGGAAACCGCTCATTTCACTCTATATTCAGAAGATCAAGAGAACACAATCCATGCAGGATCTGCGTGTTCCACTCACGCCGTCGGAATTCGCACGTGAAGCCCCGGTTAGTTTGTTCACATGGTCATTCATTTACAAACTTATCCAGGTGCACTACCGGTTGGCGAGTTTGGTCAGAAGTGCCTTTTGCGTTCTTTTGCCCATAGCTTTCTCGGAAACAACTATTTTCAGATCGGAAAAAGTTGTGTTGTTGATCGAATTCACAGCGCGTGTGAGTGGGGCAAAGGAGCAGTTCGACTGGCATACGTTACGCGCGCGACCGAAAACCGAGTTATTTAGGATCCCGGTGAAGAGGGCTACCCAACACCTAAATGCTCGTTAGGCTCAGATTTAGACAAAAAAAAAGTTTGGATTGTTATTTCCAGATGGTTATAAAGTACACATAGCGCCGTGCGGCCGCATATTGCATATTGTACACCGTACGACCCACTAAAAAATTTTACTTATTTTTTTTGTTCAAATTAACCCCTAGTAACTATTGTAGTTTGGGATACCCCTTCTCATCAGAACCTTCAATATTTTTTTCAGACTCGAAAAAAATATTTCGAAGGAAGTCCTTGAAAAACGACTCTAACGTCCCACGCGCTTTCTGAACGAATCCTTTCGCTTTCTGACAGAAATGATTGCGGGAATATTGGATTTTTGTCCTTGAAAAGAGCTTTTCTTTCGAAAGCTAAAAGTTATGTGGGGCTTCTTCATCATTTTCCTGTACCCCAAGGGCCTAAGAACCTAAACAAAATAAGACACCGTTCTTGCGTGCGCACAATGCCTTTAAATTCAGACAAAAAAATCCTGAGACGATCATTTTAGTGTGTATACAAATATTGTATGCAACTGCACAAGACTATGTGCTCAATAAAACAATTAAGAAATCACACTGCGAACTTTTTGGTTCAAGTCTAAACTCTACCAAGCATTATGTCACTGGGAAGCTCCCCTCTCCTAGATCCTGAATATTTCTTCAGATCTGGAAAAAAATTGAATTTATAGGGAATTATTGAAAGAATACGCTAGAATCGCGAAAAAGCGTCACCAGATGCATTTTGACCAAAACCTGCGAGTGCTAATTTATGTTTTAATTCTTACATTTCGCTACACACATTTCGATCATGGTTGCAGAAACCTTTGGGAGTCTCTGATTACGCCGAAGCTGATTCGCGACGTCGTTGGGCTTCAGCTGAACAGCTGACCGTTGAAACGACAGGGAGCCGACAACGTACTCTTCGAAGGGTCTGTGATTCCTGCTCGAACTTGAATATTTGAAGAATTCCTTTCATTCACGTCGCGCAAAGACTAGGACAATCTGGAGCTTCCTTATTTTGCTTGCTGGCCATACGACAAGAACTGTCTTTCAGTGAATTGAAAGATCCCTGACACATTGCAAAAACGGCTTTTTTAAAACGGCTCAAAGCGAACCATAAATAGCCCCATACGGCTCCAAAACTTCAATGCGCTGCTTCCGTTCTGCCCACTTCCTCGCCGACCACCGAGGAAGCGGGCGGGGCGATGTACCACGTACCGATCAAGTCTTGGAAAAATTCGTGGCGTTTTCGGAACTCTTCGAGAGTCTCTCAGTGGCTTATCTATTTCTCCGAAAAAGTTTTCAATTTTTAGAGATTTTGAGCAGTTTTCAGAGAATTCCGAGAGTTCTTGAAACTTTTGGGGGATTCTGCTATCTTTCCAGAACTTTGTCCAACTTTTTAGAAGATCCTGTAGCTCGCCGTTTGGGTTTTGACAATTATTTTTGAGAAAAATCTTGATATGATTTATGAATAGGAATTTTTAGCTTGTTGTGGCTGATTACTTATCTTCAAATTTCTCATTCTTTTTCTGAGTCCAGAAATACCTGATGAATTGAGTGGTGGCCCGCTCTCACCTGAAGAGAGTTCTTCCATCTATTTGCTACTCTGGTCGGCACTCAGTTTACTCATGCAGCTTCTGCCGCTCCCTTTCGACTCAATCCACCCCCACGAGTTACTAACTATTTCGAGAGAAATTCCATGCATTACAGCCGAACGACTTTGGCTTTTTAGCAAGTTTATAATTTCAACACGTTCTCGATCAAACATCTTTTTGCAAACATTTCCGACCAATGTTGCCGGTCTTCGACATGGATCTTGTTTCAGGAGTTCAAACAGTCTCCCCGACACAGTGACACTCTTCATCGACAATTTCTCAAAGAATTCCACCTCACGCAATATGTGGTGAGTCACATTTTTCCGCTTGCTTGCGCAAAGTTTCCAACTTTATGACAGTTGCATATTTCTTATATATTTGTTAATAACAATATATTTTTCTCAATCTATGCGTAGATACGGTTATATGTGATAATACCGAAATTCCGGGTAATTCTGCTGCACGATAATTGGAAATTTCAACATAAACCTAAGTGTGTGGGTTTATTTTCTAGATAGTTTCTCAAATGGAAGTGTAAAAAAATCGAGTTCTAACTATAAAGCTCCCCAGTTTTCTACAACAAATTACAAAAACATGATTTGGAAAGTGTCGCATGTTATTCGGTGATGGTGCATAACCGCGCATACTTTTTGCCAAGTCGGGGTTTTTGAGAGCTTTGCGCCGCATCGCTTTAGGTCGCTGCACACTTTAGGGTAGCAAACTTGCTTAAAGGCAGTGGCCACGATGAAAAACGCTATCGAAAAAACTGCCAAAATCAGCTTAGTTCGAAAACAGCTGAAAAAACTATGAAGGTAGGGCGGTGAAAAACGGGCTAGAATTAGAGTTTCTAGTGCCCAAAGATGCCAGTTTGACACACTTGCACAGTCTGCCCAAAACAATCGCAGTCTCATGCCGAGCGATCAAAAATCATCAACATTCAGAGGATAAATGCAAATTGCCTAATAAAAACAGTTGAACAATGGAAGCAAGCACTTCAGTCAATGTTTCTGACTAGATGAATACATAAATATTCGAGTAGGTCAGTCCGAGGGTTAATGTTCATTGATTGAAATTCAATTTGAAAGGCAGTGTCCACGATAAATTTCGTCCTCGGTTTTTGGCCGGAAATCGAAAGTTCAGGGTCTCCTTGGAGAACTGGGGTCGAAAAAACGATCGAAAACGGGCCCGAAATAGCTCCATACAGCTCCGAAGTCCGCTTGCGCAGGCCCTTCCGCTCGCGGTCGAGTTTTCCTAGGAACAATTTGGTCCGCTTCTACATTAGCATTGGGGCGCGAGCACGGCTCAGTTTTAGCATTGGGGCGCATTTGCGCACGCTGTCTACTTCAGGCCCATGCCCGCGAAACTCATCCACCGTTGAAACGTGAAATTCAAAAAGAAGAGCTAATTTTTGATTTTTCGCGGCGTTTCTCATGATTCTTTCTGCACTGATGAAACAGTAAGACTCTAAACCTTCGTTTTCTGGTGGAAACTCGAAAACGATTTTTATCGTGGACACTGCCTTTAAAGGCAGGGTTCTCGATAAAATCGGTTGTTGTGCTATACCCATGGAATCGTAGATCTGGCCATCACAAAAGTTAAAATAAGTAAAAAATTGGAAAAAAAACGCTCAGGAGCAAGTTATGGCTTGGTGTCCTCCCGCCCCCAATTATCGAGATTTGGGTAAAAGCCTGCTTTTTCAACTTTTATTTTGCTTCTAAAGTAATCTCTGAACCTGTATGGAGACTACTTATTACTTTGACAGCAAAATAAATGTGGTATAAGCAAGTATTAATGAAAATCGCGTTATTTAGGGGGCCGGCCGACACCGGTAATTAGCTGTTATTCTTTGTTTTTGAGCGCTTTTCCCGCGAATTTCTGGGTTTTTTCACTTATTTTTACTTTTGTGATGGCCAAATCTACATTCTTATGAAGAGAGCTCGAAAGTTGTTTTTATCGCGAACCCTGCCTTCAAGCCAGCTGATGTTCCTGATATTAGAGAAAACAAAACAGCAAAACAGCGGTTTTTACGCGTTTTTTTTTCTGGACCTACATACTACTCTAAATTCAGAAAAGGGTCTAGAGAGGAAAAGAAGACAAGCCTATTTGATCGCGACCACTGCCTTTGAAAAAGATATCAATGATGCTCAAAACAAGGCTTGGGCCGCTAGTATTGAGAACTGATTTGAAATTTGAAAAAAAAACATAAAAGAAGAAATAACGGATCGCTTCGGTAATGGATTAGAAAATGATGAGTTACTGTCTTTAACGGAGCGAAATTCCGCTCCGAAGCTGAGAACCACCGCTGTTGCAGCACGTGTCTAGGATACAATAGTGCCAGGACCTCGTCCAACACGACTATCTGTGTCTCATCAGCGGTTGTCTGCAACTGCGGATTGGAGTTCTACCTCGATAAGGACAGTATTCCGCAGCATACAAGCTCTGTTGAAATTGCGAAGCTAACAATGAAGTGGTTGTGATAGCGAAGCTAACTGACATCACCCGAAAGCTTACATTGTTGGGGGCACCAAGAACCATTCGTATTTAAGCGAGCATTTCGAGTGTGTTTGTATCAAGGGCGGAGACCTTACATATGAAAATCGGCGGAGAATGTTCTAGGAACCGTACCACCTCCCGCGGGAGTGTATGCCTTCAACGAGCTCTATTTTCAGGAACATCCGTGAGTTTTTTCACTGAGCAAAGGCACATGAAAGGAGAATATTGATCCCAGTTTTTTTTTGCCGCAAATTGCAAAAATTTCCCCTGTCGATCACAGATCAGGAGTGACAAACTCTATGTTACGAGAAACGGCTGATGCTTTGCCCGGCCAAGCTCGTGCACTCGTCAACGGGCAAATGCCGGGTTTTTTATGTGAAACATTGATAATTCCGGACAAAACTAAGCATTTCAGCAACTGCAGTGATTGATGTCTCGGGATAAGCGGCTGACGCTCTGCGCCAAAATCCTGACAATCAGACGAAATCGGCGTAGCGGAATACAATCACCGGGACACGATTACTAGTGTATGAGCTAGTACCTGTCCCTTCATCAGCGTCGGCGTCTTGGTCGCTCTCATGAAATGGCCACCGAATGTGACGGAACCCGACGCGAATTTGACGGTCTTCCCAAATTGCTAGGTCCTTCATTGCAGCTCACTCATCGATAGCAACAGACGCTAGAAATCTACTCTAGGTAGACCAGAGGCTGACTGAGATTAGAGTGTGAACATGAGATTTATTTTTTTTCCATTGCAAATGGGGCGTTGGGAATGCTGTAGAAAGTGAGTAGCCATCAAGAAAGAATTGTAGAAGTTGTAACAGGCGTTTTTCGTACGGGTCTTACTCCTTCACTCGGCATTTCCAGCGAAAACTGGTTTTTCAATGGGCGTTTGGAGTAAAAATGCGCATAAATTCAGAGAAGAAAGAAATTGGGCAAACGGCGTTTCTGCTGTTGACCAAGCTCAAATCGCTTTTTTCGTGGCGTTTCCGAATATCATGTATGTAAATTCATTTTGCTTTCACTTTTTTCTTTTATGATTTTTCTTTTATCCTTCTACATATCTCTGACGCTAATGTCAACGATGAACTCGAACTCCTTGTCGTTGCTTACTGTCGTTCTCAACTATGTACATAGGTCCAAAGAAACTGTATAGTTCTCATACTCCAAACTTGAGCCGATTCTACATATTCCTTCGAGGCAGCCACACCATGGCATGAGATTAGACAGTATGTAGCGAGATCATATTGCGCTTCAATCAGTGGTTAAAAGCAGTGTTCACGGTATATCCCGCTCCCATATTTTCGATGAAAACACTTTGTTGCCAGATGCTGGGGAAATAGGGTCAAGAGAGAAAAAGATGCGTATAGAAGGTTTCTTAAGCCCGGTACACCTGCTATGCGCGCACCGCCCCCCGTTCTGACGAGCCTGTTGTGCCGCGGACGTCTTCGACGGCAATCTGCCAAACAACTTCGCCACGTCCAGCCTGATCGATCCTCGCACATTCCGCCATTAGCGCGCGCTTGCAGAAACTAGCAAGACACAGAAACTCGTCCGCGCCCTGAGCCTGTACGTACGTTTGCAACCGTTACTTTAGCTTATTCTGAGCGTTTCTCGACGGTGTTTCTCTACTGTAGGTTAACTCGTACCCAGACAACCTCATTTTCAAGTCGATCTCGAATGTGACATTTATCGTTAACACTGCCTTTAAAGGCACAGTCCAAGCTCAGGGACGAAATCTGAGATTTCCACATAACTGTGTAGTAGACCCACCCCTTATAACACCTGCCAAGTGCGAGCTCTCAATTCCTCCGAATAAGCGAGATATAGGGGGAAGCCACCCTGGGGCGCCCACATTCGGAAGCCACTTCGGCACGTCCCTTTTCCGAACTTTCGAGCTCAACAGTGGCAAGATGAGCGACGGCTTCCAATCAAAAGCTCCGTTCTTCCCTTCATTCTCGGCCTCTCTCTTTATTCAGATCGGCTCGCACACATCGGTTGTAAAAGATGGAAGTTAAAATCCTCGGACAACTCGTCCACCATGCTTACTTAACTAAAGTTTTGAGAGGCCATAACTCCGTTCCCAGGGGGACTTGTACGATTCCAGAGACATCATTGGAATCAGCGTGGGACCGTTTTCAAGATAGGTGGAAAAATAGATAAACGATTTTGAGGTTGGACTGTGCCTTTAAGGACAAGATTCATTCAAAAATTTATTTTCCCAAAATGCGCGTTAGACAGGTCTACTCGGAATATGTGAACATCATCCAGAAGTATTGTAAATTATCAGCCGTTACTTTTGGGAAGAATGGTTTCCAAGTAAAGAATGGCGGTCTTGGCAGCATGATCAACGCGGCAAATTATCGAGATTACTACAGCATCAGCGTCGTCATATCGCCGCTTCGTGGTGTTGCATCCGCACTCAGGGCAATCGCGGCGCTGCTAAGGGACAGATTCCACGGCGCTCCGCGAAGAACGCGCGGGCGATTTCTTTACGCGTGGACAACGGTTGCTCATTTCAGGTTTCTCGATTCCGTGAACTGCACCTTATCCTGATGCTCAAGTAGCTCGATGAATACAGTTTCCGCAGCTTTCTAACGTGTCTTGTTGTTTCCTGTAGCCTGCGCTCTTTTTCAGCGGGAAATCTCAAAAGCGAAATGTTGGCCGGATCCTCCCTTTAAGTTCGGAATCATATTTTGAGCGACGAGCTACCCGACGCAATGTTAGCCATCGGTATCGACCTAAATGCCTGATATGCACTATCGCCGTCGCTAATGGCGAAAAGTATGATCCGGTCCTAAAAAATGTTATTGCGTCATGTCGCAACAGAAGTGTGGACTCTGTGGCGTGCGCCCACCATAGAGGTACCGTAATGAGTGAGTTGTCGCCGTATATGTAATTTTGTGCGATAATTAAAGCTGCTTTGTGAGCACTATCAATATTTTTTTGAAAATTATTTCCCTTTCTCATCGTTAGTTCCTGTGCTGGAAGGGGATTCGTGCGAAATTATCCAGCAGAACTAAGTACATATTGATTTCGGGTTTGCTATTTCCAACGACTGACTTTCATTATTTGCTCAGGAGATTTTCTCGAATTAAAAACCGTGGTGGATCTATCTGAAAACACAAAAGTCTCTCCGCCTCCGAACATAAAGCGTTTGCGGAGAGTTTCTTGACACCAGTCTTCGAAGAGTTCGTCATTATGTAGGAGTAGGTAATAAGTAATCACAATCTTCGGTTCTTATCAGAAAGCGCCTCAATCCTCATTATTTATAGTCGTTTCTGAGTTCATCTCTGTTCGGTTAGAGTCAAACCAAACCCCTTGGTCTGAAGTGGTAGTAAAACTCTGATTTGGATCATTCCGTGTGCGATCCCCTGCCATGGTGATACCCTTTCGCTGCGGACCTCCTCTTAAATACCCTTCACCGTGATGCTACCGCAAGCACAAGATTAGCGAGTCCGTAGATCGCGTTCTATTCAGTCATTTTCAATAAGGAGAATATGTGATGGTATTTACGTTCGAGCGATATAGCGTGCACAACTATATCGCGAAAGTATCCCGCACATTGCATAAAGGTGTCGCCGTCCGGCACACTAAGGCCTCTGGTCCATAACACCTTAGGATCCGTACCTAGGAGTCATGGAGTCTTTGGCCACAAGCCACAATTTCGCCACCCTGAACTGTCGATCGCTGTCGAGTGATATCCAAAAAACTGCGCTATCCAGACTTCTGAGCTATTTCCATGCACCGTTTGCTGCTTTGCAGGAAACCCGCCTCAAGGATAGACCCGTCATCAGCGTCGGAGAGTACACCATCTACTGCGGTAACGCTGACGATAGGAGAGTGGGAGGCTGTGCAATAGTTGTAAGGAAGGATTTCAATGGTATGGTCAAGGAGTTCGGCTCAACGTCGTGTCGGAATGCATTCGTACGACTGCGGGATCACAGAGGATTCAATCTGTGGATAGTGAGTGCTCATGCGCCCACTGAAACCGCCGAAGACAATTCGAAGGATGCGTTTTATGAGGAACTCAATACGTTGCTGGCCAGGATACCTTGTCAACATGCTGTTGTCGTGGGGATTGACGCAAATGCGAAGATGGGACTTGATCAGGAATCCGAAAGTACTCGGTAAATGGTTCTACCCAGTGGAGCAAACATCGGACAATGGCTACCGCCTTGTCGACTTTGTGAACGCAGTGGTCTGATTATTGCATCGACATTCAAGAGGAATCATCGCCGCCATCAGCTTACGTGGCAGGGAACCAACCCGGCTATCTCCAGAAGAGCAGCGGAAGCGGAAGATGACAACTTTGAAACTACAGCTTGACTATGTCCTGACGAGGAATATTCCAGTATCGGACATTCGAAGATCTAGAGCTGTGTGGGATGTCGCATTCGATTCGGATCACCGTCCTGTTCTGTTGAACTTCACTGCGAGGATTCATAAGAGGAAGCGAGGGCTCAGCCTCTCCAGAGGATTGACATGACAAGTCTCAGAGATGAAGAGTGCAGAAGGAATTTCCGACAACGCGTTTCTATTCACATCGGGGTACGGACTTAGAAGAAACTTTGCGACGCGGATTCTTTTGTCATGTGCATCCAGGACGCTTCGAAAGAGGCACTCCCGGTTGTACAGCCTAAGAAGAAGTTCGCCTACGTCTCAGAAGAAACAACATCTACCTACAACAGAGTATGTGCTCTCCGAACTGCAGGAAACTTCGTGGAGGAGAAGCGTCTGAGGAGGAAGTTGCGTCGGCAGCTTCAAAGTGACCGCGAACGAGAGTGGACGTGTAGAGCTAAGGAGTTCGAGAAGGCTTGGGAGGAGAAGAATCCGAAGAAAGCCTACACGTTGCTGCGACAGTATAGCGGGAAGGTGAAGAGATGTTCTCCTGTCTTGAACACTACCAATGGAGTTGCAGTTGGTGATGCGACGCTGCCAATATGGAAGGATTACTTCAGTTCACTACTGAATCGTCCAGCGCCATCAGTACCTGAGCTCCCGCATGTTCAGAGAGCACATTACGATGTCAGTGAGGAACCGCCGACTGAGTCTGAAGTTTTGGATTGTGTCCGGAAAATGAAGAATGGAAAGGCAGGTGGAGATGACAACATCACTGCTGAAATGCTGAGAGCTCTTCCTCCGTCTGGGATTCGTGAAATGACCAACACCATCCGTGCCATATGGATGAGCGAAAGGATACCCGATTCGTGGAGACACGCGATCATCGTACCTCTTCACAAGAAGCTATCCGTCACGGATCCTAAGAACTACAGAGGAATCTCTCTACTTCGTGTCATGTACAAGGTTTTAGAACGTATCATTCTCGAGCGACTTATCAAACATCGTGAAGGAACGACCAGAGATGAGCAAGCCGGTTTTCGACCTGGAAGATCGACCATCGACCAAGTGTTCGTCGTGAGAAGAGTAATTGAATCGTGGCAGCGGTTTTCGAAGCCATTACAGCTTGCTTTTTGGACTTTTAAGCCGCGTTCGACTCTCCTCATCGTGATCGATTGCTCAATGCTCTGCGAGCAGATGGAGTCCCGGAAAAGTATGTTCGGTTAATCGAGGACATGAACAAAGGAACAACAGCAGCAGTTCGTACACCTGTCGGATTTACGTCAGCTTTCGAGGTGAAAACAGGAGTAAGGCAAGGAGCCGTTGCAGGACCTTTTCTTTTCAACTTCGCCGTTGATGACATCATGCGTAGAGTTGCAGAACAGTTTCCTGCGGATGTGATCCTAACACCATCAGGACGCTCCCTTGTCGACCTGGAGTACGCCGACGACATTGTGTTATTCGCTGAAAACAACGCAAAACTGCAAAGGATTGTGAACCTCGTTTCGAAGTATGCCGCAGCCTATGGACTTCGTCTTCGTCCCGACAAATGCAAGCAGATGTGGGTCTCTCAGAGGCCTTCAACTGGAGTTTGTGTGGACGGACAACGTATCGAACTGGTGGACGATTTCTGTTATTTGGGCTGTTTGCTGAAGAACGATGGTAGTTATGCAGCGGATATTCGACAACGATGTGCGAAAGCTACGTCTGCATTCAATTCTCTAACCAAGTGTTTGTGGTCTACCACCATCGCGAAGGAAGTCAAGTTGCGCGTCTACCTATCCGCTATTCGCCCTATCATGATGTACGGATCGGAGACGTGGGCAGCACCGAAAACGCAGATGGAAAGGTTGGATTGCACGGAGAGGAAGCTTTTAGGCGTTTGCTTGGATATTTCTGGCCGCGTGTATGCCATAACGAAGATCTTTACAAGGAAATCGACGCAGTACATCAACGCTTGACACGAGGAGGAGCCAGCATCTCCTAACGCCATCTCAAGCAGCAATGGAAAGTCGACTTCGACTGCTCGGGCATATACTAAGAAGAACGCCGGATCGTCTCGTACAACACGCTTTAAAAAATGCCTCCAAATCCTGTCTGGAAACGGCCACCTGGGCGTAGGCGAAAGTTCTGGACGGATGTGGTTAAAGAGGATTTAAAGTCACTCGGCATCGAAAGACAGTTCAGGCGCGATGTTTCGTTTCGCAGGAAATGGAATAGTGACAGCTGGATGGAATGTGTTCAAATTGTGGCTGAAGACCGTGAAAAATGGACACGGCTGACTACTAGGACGGCACACCTCGGTGAAGATGCGGAATGACCGCGTCAGGCGAAAGCCAACCGATTAAGTCAAAGTAAGTCATATATATATATATATATGTATATATATATATATATATATATATATATATATATATATATATATATATATATATATATATATATATATATATATATATATATATATATATATATATATATATATATATATATATATATATATATATATATATATATATATATATATATATATATATATATATATATATATATATATATATATATATATATATATATATATATATATATATATATATATATATATATATATATATCGCAGACCCTATCTCCAGGTGGCCATTTCCTACCAGATGAAAGATCTCGACAGTTACCTTGATGAGATGTTATAACAAGCCTCCAGTCTCAATTCACACTCTCAGTTGATACAGCTCCACGATTCTGCGCAGCTGTTCTTGCGGACATGATGATCCTCGTTGGAATGCTGGTCCGTATTTGTTTCGATGATCGTCTCGGCGGTTGGCGGTCGATGGACGTCCACCACCGAATCTCAGTCAAACAAGCCTGTTGCGCGGTCACGCATGCAAACACACACATGCTGTGCTCGACGACTCTCAAGAACCCGGCCGAGAAATCCGCTACTTTTAGCCGACTTTGCACTTTTTGCAGCTGTTTGCCGACTTTTCTCCTCCCAAACATGTCTTTATGGACTTTTCGCGCCGAGAAGTCTGTATTCGGAATACGGCCCAACTTCAAAACGATGTATGACTAAGGCTAGAATAATTCTTTTTAAGGCTGTCAGGAAAAACTGGTCTATATCATTTTGCTTCTATCCCTGGTTATGCTCTGGGGGTGCTATTGGGGGGGGGGAGGTTGTAGGCGCAGTAGACATCCAAGAATGAATGGTCCCATATCTTGCAGTTTGGAACATTAGGCTATTCCATACAAGCGAAGTGATCTTGAGAGGAATTCCAACTACTAAAGACGAGGCAACTCATCCTTCGATGTGTACTAAGCGTACAACCCGTTGCTGATATTCAAATTTTTCAACCGAAAGTTTAGTAGAGGAGAAGCTGCCCTGACGTTTCCTAAATTTTTAATGTTCACATAAAGTTAGAATCCACAAAATAAATCGATTGAAAAAAAGCTGATTGGCTAGCGTTGGACATCTGCCAGAAAAACGTTTATATTATTAAGGATAGGAAATCGACTGCTTGAGAGACCGAAAACTTGGAACGTCGTGCGTGAAAGAACGAACGGTTGTTAAACATTTTGTGATTGCAAAAATTCCGCCGTTTGTTCAATTAATCTCTTACTGCTGCACAAATTGTCTTTTTTCATAAATTCGGAACTATTTTCTTTGTGAGCTTTGCATTTGGAAATATTTTATTTGTATTCAAGCCATACTGTATGTCCTTTTAGGCATTAATCTGAGGAGGACGAAAAGATATTCAAAGATCCTATTTACACCCTTCGAGTACCTTTCGGATTAAATATAGAGGCGGAAATTGGACAAAGGCTTGAAAAACAGATGCGTCCTATAATATTGAAGGCTACTAGAACAAGCGGGAGTGAGACGACAAGAAAACCATTCCCCAGACAGTCACTGCCCTCCACACTGTTTAGGAGCGAATTTCGTTCGAGTTCGTTTCGTCTTTTTCAGCCAATACGGCTTCTGTCATTGTCCGCCGATCGGCTGCAGCCAACCCGGTCGATGGGCATCTACATCATGCAAGTCGGGTGTGAAAATCCACCCGTTGTGGCAGAACAGAGCACGGCCGAGCCGTCCGTGACCGTATTGGTCGATACGCATGTAACTCATATCTCACTCAGGTTGGAAAAGTCCCCCTCCCTCCCCGAGGTGGCCGCCTTAAACAGGCCGCAGTGCGCCGCTCGAGTATGCCGTGGTGCGATGAGGGGACATGGTTGCACTGTCGATTGGCATACAGCCGACCACCAGGGAAGGCACAGAACGGCGTAGAATTACTATGGACGGCTTAGGGCGGCTCAGTCCGGCTTCCAGGAAAAATACGACGGGAACCTAAACATACCGGGCTCTCCGCCCCCCCCCCCCCACTCGCTCTACCTGTGTCTTTCCCTAGCTCCGCTCATGTCCGCAGCTTATTGAGTAAATGTGGTCTCGAAATAGGTCGAGTGCTGATGAAGTTTGAAGGAAAGCTTACCAAAGGGATCATTTCGACATAAACTCAGAAAATTACCACTATCACGAGGTGTGAAATTAGAAATGCATGTTCTTACGAGCAAAGCCCTGTCTAGAGGATTTCCATCGGTCTTTCAGACGCGGTGCAGGCTCTTGAAGGGAGTTTCAAGACTCCTGGCATTCGAAGGTGACGCGACATTTTCGGTGTTCGACACGGCTAGAAGGCTTTCTTGGTTTCAGCAACGCTTTTCCGGCTGTACGCTTGCAGAAGAGAGTTTGATGCTTAGGGAGACTCGTTCCTGTTGCTTTGAAGTCTTCTTGTTGGTAAAACCATCCGATGGGAAAGCGTGGACATGACTCCCTTCGGTGATACAGTGCCAGACTACCGTCGATATTTTCTTGAATTATATCGAAAACTTTTGCTCTAGTGTTGTCTAAACGATTTGCATCCAACCTTAAACAAGAAAAATATTGTTTAGCAGAAAAAAAACAGGGTGTTCATATAATTTTGTAGTATACGGGAACGAAGATTAACTTTTTTCTAAAGTGTAAAAATGTTTCTATTCTGATCCACAGCATTGCTCTAAGATTGAATGTAGGGGTTTTTGGTAATTCTGCGGCTCAAAACTCGGTAATGAGCTCCATCAGTCCGCGAGTTGCGAGTGCTCCGCTTCTCACAGCATTTCATTATTTCAGGGGCAACTGTTGTTTTTTGTTGCGACCATTCCAGGGGCATAACACTTTGCACTCGTACCATTTTTAAGCACTTCCTTCTTCTTAACGTATCCTTGTTAGTGCCGTAGAAGAAAATCATTGCAAGGATATAGGGTTTGAACTCAAAAAAAAAGACTTCCTTATTTTTCACTACATAGTGTCCTCTCCAACTGCAGGTGACGCTGCGAAATTTCCAAAACTCCTATTTCCTCATGGAAATAATTAACTGTCTTCCATTCCTCACATACTTGAGCTTCGACACGAGCAGAATTAAGAAGCTGTCGTTTTGCGCGGCTTATCAGCGCCCGCAGCTTTGCTGGGGTTGCGCTGCGGAGTGCTAGCTTCCACACAGTGTTTGCCCTCATTTTCGCCCACGCGTGGTGCTCCTCGTTCCCCCAGCCATCACCCGTTGAGAACTCCGCGACCCTCGAACTTCATCTTTGGGGCGACAATTTGTTCATTTTTCGTATTAGCGCGCTAATCCCCTTGTGCTTACGGGTCCACCAACGCCCTCACACAGACAGCCTGAGCACTGCCGTACCGTAGTCGGCCGCCCAGATATGTTGTGATCCTTGGCGCACTTACTAGCTCGTCTACCTACCGCTGCCTCCACGAACTCTCGAACCACGACTGGTCCATTGTTTGTATTTCGCTTGTCGTCTCAGCCACGTTCAATCGATGTGTGTTGGGCTGCTTTATTGAATACTTCAGACATTCCCCTGTCGTGTCCGCTTCCCTCTACTCAGTCTCTGTTTTCCGTTTTTATTCCATCATTCATGCGTGTTCAGCAGAATTCCACCTGATGAGGGACGACAATGGCGACGATGACGATGAGGAGCCGTCATACTCCGTCAGGCGGCTCCGCCAACTCTACCTTGACAGAGTTCGGGCCTCGGCTGGAGCGCAACCACCTCGTCGAATTACACCGCTAGCCGCATCAATCACCCCGTCATTACCATACATTCCTGAAGTCGACGAGGTCTTCAGGCTATTTTTTTCTTTTCTTACATTCATTTTGACATTTTGACGTGTATAAGATTTTTTACGTTCATTCATAGTCTTCAATATCTTCAATGACACCATACCCTCTATAAAACGTCGTAATTCACATCACTCGAGAAGCGAGCGGCGCGCGCGACGCCTCAGCCTCCGTCTGCTCTTCGCTCTCTCGCTGCCTCTAACCTCCGCTCCGCACCAGCACGCGTAGGAACCATGAGAATTTCGCCGTTTTATAGCCTGTACACGCTAGCAGAAGTGGTTCAGATAGCGACGCTAACACACTCGTACGGCATGCGCCAAAACGCTCATGCCATTCAAGCCGTCAAAGACGATCCCTTTTGTGGACCCGTCCTTTGCGATTCTCTATTCTCTATTGCTCCGTTCTTCCCTTCGGACCCCAACTATTACTGTTTTGCCTAAAATATTTTTCATTTTCGATTAGCCCCATTTTTCACCGGTGACAACCACCGTGAACATGTTCATCCAGTCGGACAACTAGTCCAGGTCAGAGAATAATGTCACTAAAATATGACGTTTTAATGCGTTTCAAGTCGTTTCTTCGTAATTTTGGTAACACTTGGTGGCCAACGCACTGTTTTGAAAGGAAAACTCGGGAACGAAAATCATCGTGAACACTGCCTTTAAGTTTTGATTTTGAACCCATTAACGAACGCGCTTGGTAATCGCTAAGTAATGGTTCTTTCCTTTATGTGGCTACAGTACCGAGAATTTTTTTTTTGCAAAAACTATGTTTTGACGCGCTTTCTGAGCTCATAAAGCGCCTTAACGCCGTAACACTTCAAATTTGACGCGTTGAATTTTTGAAGTAATTTTGGTGTTACTCCCAATCAGGCAATAGTATGTTCAAAAGTCTTTCTGACTTCCATATTTTGTCGAAAATGTGAATTTCCTTCTGGAATTCCCAACGACAACAGGTCAAAACATTACAGTTTCGCTATCATGACCGTCCGGTCAGTTCATAATAAGAGATTTTCAGCTGGAAATATGCTGTTTTCGATAAAATTCTAGTGTTGAATATATTGTTTTGTAACGTTACTGTATGGAACTCTATGAAGTCAATTCAAAAATAACTTCAAACTGCAATTGGACCGTTTTGTAGCAAGTTGTACCCAAGAGTCGCGCTATCGTTAGAAAGCTCCATTTCTACTGTTGATGTGGAGCCACCGACGGACCCCGAGGTTTGGAATCGACTTCGTCTAACTAAATACTTAGACAACTGATTGGTTTTAATATTCCTACTTGTGGCCATGAAGTGGATTTTTGAAAAGGTTGACACACAGGTGGGTCAAGCGGTTGTGAATTGGTTGAAGATGAGGATAGTTCACGGAAAGTGTAACTTCATTCAGCTATTTGCGCAATCTACAGTTCTGGGCTCGGATTCATGAACAAGTGGGGGTCCCGGCTGGGTTTGTTGAAAAAACTTCACAAGCCAACAGCGCATGACTACCCGGTTCTGTTTCGCGCTGGGCTACGCCTTGGTCCCACGAGAGCGCACCTACAAGGTGCTGGTTGGGACGTGGGTGAGAAGCACGGAGATGCGGTCTCCTAGGACCCAAACGTAGCCCAGCACTAACCGAACCAAGCGATGGTGTGCGGTTCACTTGTGAAAACTTCGCAACAAACCCAGCATGGACCCAGGCTCGTTCATGAATCCCAGCCTTGATCCTATAACTCATTGAGATCAAAGACTCGGTTCGAGTGACGAAAAATTTCCATTCTACAAGTGAAGGAACACCATCACGAGCTACACCTTTACTCTACTAAATTCGATGGACGCTATGAGGACTATACCTGTAGGTTGATGTCTGAGCCCATGATTTCTGAAGAATCTGAAAAAATGTATCAAATCGAATTCCGGAAGGGGAGGCAACAGCAACTTCGTGAATAAGACCTACACCTCAACGCAGATTGAAATTTGAAGTAACGTGAGAAGAGTTTTTTGGCGTTTTTTTTAACTCAGAGATTTGCCCACCCCCACAAGTCAGCTCATATTTGTTGACTATGGTTTTCATGGGTTTTTGGATCCGATTCAGTGGGAAGAGCTTTGTATTCAAATTGAATTTTCACCCCATCCATGGCTATCAGTCGATCGCAGACCGGGTAGCCTTTACAAAGAATGACATTCTGAGTTGATCATAACAATAATTTTTTGGAGATGGGATACAGTTTATGTTCAATTATCGTAATGTATTGTGCAGCACATCCAACAAGCCATGAAGAAATCCGTAACCTCAACATCATTTTCACAAAACGTTTGCCACGTGGAAGTCAGAGGGTACTTCATATCCGTAACTGATTGAGTAAACCACATTGTGCTTGGCGATTCGCAATATTTTATCAAACTAAACTAGTTAAATCAGAAATAAACTCAGATATAATCTTTCCTATATTGTGTTCCTTTATCAATAGTGTAGAGAATCGTATTTTTCTTCAGGAACGTCGTCTGACTCGATCACAACGAACCGCATCCGAAAACGCGCTCAACCTAGCCGAAAGCTCTCGGCCACGCTTCGAACCGCCACCACCACCACCACCTCCGACGTCCTCGTTCTCTTCCGAAAACTTCACTCAACAGAGGAGTTTCGCGAGATCACAGGTAAACGATCACTTTGGGAGCGTATATCACTGATCCATGGTGGATTCAACTTCTTCATCTTCTAGGCGCCTCCTTCACTGATCGCGGTGAATGTGTCAACGGAACCGGCCACTCAGCCATCCAGTGGAGTGTTGAAGCCTCGCGTAAGTCATGGCATTTTCAGTAGGAAAAACTTATTGGTCTGAACGAATCTCTGTTCTGAAGGAAGCTCCAAAAGCTCCCAGCGAAGACTATCCGGAGCGTTTGATGAGCCCACCACCTTCGAAAGAACCGCGATCCATTATCAAACAGGGATATTACAGGTACTGGTTGATTTGCTAGTTGGGTCAAAAAAAATCAGATCCATTGAAATTTCGGCGCTGAAGTGAGTTTGTTTTAGTAGTCATCAAAGTAGCTATACGAAAACAATGCAGTCAGATCAACTCGACCAGTTCAGCGACAGACCCACGGATAGACCTGGGACTGCTACCTCTCAGGTAGTTTTCTAGTGCAAAATATCTTT
Organism: Aplectana chamaeleonis; assembly: GCA_029168955.1. NCBI lineage: Eukaryota > Metazoa > Nematoda > Chromadorea > Rhabditida > Cosmocercidae > Aplectana > Aplectana chamaeleonis. The sequence continues at coordinate 243,015 of JAPDOI010000577.1, forward strand.
TTTTTTCTCCTGTAATGGGAAACCCATCCTTCATTGAACTGAGCCAGTGTTCACAATAGATTTCGCCTTTGAGTTTCGACTGGAATTCAGAAGGTGACTTCAACACCGGGGATGTCCGTAATTACGACTATCGATTCGACGACTAACGGTTCTTTTGGTTGGTATTTCAAAAGACTAACGAAAGGAAAATTCGTAAGCAATCCAAAAGTTCTTTAGAAATTCGATAGCCATTATTGTAGCGCTCTAATGCAACGATTACGACAGAATTATGCATAGTCCGCTCTTGATTGTTGGAGTTATGTGATACAGGATAATAATGACCTTCAATATTCGCTAGTTCTACTGACATGACTTAGCTGTGCTAAGATGGCGATAATAGTATAAGCCCAGCCATAGAGCGCGCAAGCGCAGATGCTGTCTTAGAGCGACGTCGCATCATCCGACGCGGTATGTTCTGTGGACCAGTGCCATCATTGATCGATCCCATAGGCAAATTCCGCAGGCGGCATTACTGGAAGTGATTTGATGGATTTTTTGACAAGATTAATTGTTATTGATATGGAGTGTTGTTTCTACTCTCTCTCTATGTGCGGCTCTCCATAAACCTCGTCATGATATTACTCTAGTTGAATGATTTCTGAAGTAAAGTACTTTTGCTTTTTTGACGCTTCAAACGGCGTGAGCGTTCAAGTTGGAGCCATGCGACCCCAGTAACGTCGTTATCTCAACAACTTTTTCGGGCGTGTATGCTGCCTTTCACGAGATTTTCATATATGTTGGTTTTGCCGCATTTCATTTTCCTCCTATAGTAGCTGCTTACTATTTTAAAGGCAGTGTTCACGATGAAGAAAGTTTTCGAAATTCCACTAGGATTGGGTAGTGGAGGGACACTCTGTAACGTTAACTTCGAAAGAACGCATGAAAACGAGCCAGGAAGAGCCCCAAAAGAGCCCGAAGTTGCAACTTCGAGCGCATTGAAAACCCCAAAAGCGCATCACACGCCCACCGACGTGAACAAATGAATGCTCGAGATCGTGAGATGAGCGATGATTTTCAATCATTAGCCCCGTTCTTCCCTTCATTCTCAGCTTCTCTCTTTACTCAGGTCAGCTCGCATACATCGGCTGCAAGAGACGGAAGTTACAAGCCTCGGACAACTCGTCCACCATGTTTCCATAGCTCAATCTTTGAGGGACCATACCTGCGTTCACAGAAGGTCTTGTATGATTTCAGAGACACCATTGGAATCAGCATGGGGCCGTTTTCAAGATAGGCGAAAAAACAGAAAAACGATTTTCATCGTGAACACTGCCTTTGAAGGCAGTGTCCACGATGAAGATCGTTTTCGAGTTTCCACCAGAAAACGAAGGTTTAGAATCTGACTGTTTCATCAGTGAAGAAGGAATCATGAAAAACGCTGAGAAACATCCAAAATCAGCTCTTCTTTTTCAAAGCCACATTTCAACGGTGGATGAGTTGCGCGGGTATGGGCCCCCAATGCTAATGTACCATAGAAGCGGACCAAACTGTTACTCGGATAACTCGACCGCGAGCGGAAGGGCTAGCGCGAGCGGACTTCGGAGCCGTAAGGAGCTCTTTCGGGCTTGTTTTCGTTCGTTCTTTCGACCCCAGAGCTCCAATGAGACTCAGAACTTTCGATTACCGGCCAAAAACCGAGGACGAAGTTTATCGTGGACACTGCCTTCAAGAGTTTCAAGTCATCATTCAAATAATTCAGACGCCAAGTGATGTGTATCCGAACCGGCCGAAAAGCACACACTTCCATGAACTTCCTGAAGAGGAACGTTTGCGAATTATGAAGGAGAATCTGGAGCGTCACCGGCGAGGTCGCGCCACGACTCCGAAACCACCGGCAACCTCTTTTAATGGACCTTTCTTCAAACTCGAGGAAGTGAATGCGCCAAAGTCAGTATTTGCTTACCCTCATCGCTCTCACTGGTTTTGCAGAATAAGTCGATATTTAAGGTCAAATGAAGGAACACAGTGCAACGGAAGTCCTGTTCATAAAGAGTATACCAGGGAGAGGCACAACAGTGGGACTTCGTTTGCTGAGACAAGAACGATCTCGGCATCTGAGGCTGAACTCAGTAATATCAAGGTGAGACTACGATGCTGTTTTTCACCATTTCAAACGAAAAAGAACCTTCTGTCAATCACAGCTCTGATTCGGAACCAAACGGAGAAGCTCAATTAGTTCAATGTAGACTTTTCGATTTTTGATGCCCCATTGCGAATTTCGAATGTTGTCATCCAGTCCATAATGAAAAAGGATGAAGTTTTCGGCGTTGACCAATTCTCCGCTTTTGAATTTGTATCGGGCCTATACAGTGACTTGCGGGGGACAGCCGATGTTCGAGAGAGTGTTCATATCCTCCTAGCAGTTTTGGTATCAATTTACCGAACCCGGAGGGATAGAAAGCTCGGTTGACCTTAGGAGAGGATCGATCACTCGACCGTGTACGTGACAATGGCGCCTCTTTCCACTGCCCTACATGCGTTCATCTAGTTCATCGAGGGTACAAAAGTCTAATCAACTCTGACAGCTTCGGTGTGATGCTAGAATAATGAACATTTGAGCATACTTACTCGGTACTATACAATACATACACACTTCCCGTTTTTTTTCTCAATCGAGTCGATTTTCCGAACAATCGATTTTCAATTATGCTCGAAACTCCATTTTCTCGATTTGTGAACATACAGGTGTATTCGAAGTTAATCTTTTTCGACTTTTCGATTTTCGACTATATTGCAAATTCGACTAGTCCATGCATCCGATTTTCAAATATGTTTCGGATTCTATTTTTCGGTTTTTCAGTTTTTGGGCATGTTCGGCACTTCATTCCCTGAAACATTCGGCTTTCGAATGATTTGAAATCGAACGTTTCAGAGCAATGGTAACATTCTTCGTTCGGGAGGTACCAAATTCTGCTGGATTCGAAAAAATCAGATAGAAAAACATGGCCGCTACTCAACGATAATCACATTTGGTTGAGAAACTAGCATTGAAATTCTTCAAAAATATTTTTCAAAAAAAAAACCACTATCCTTAGTGTGTTTCTGTGATTTCCGAGGCTTTTCCGTATAAGTTTAGTCTTTTCAATTACAGGATCCGACAGTAGTGATTTGGCCGCCTCTGACCGACAAAAAGCCTCGATCTCAGTCCGTAATGTCCAAAAGAATCACAGGTAAGTACTACCCAATGACCATTCTACTGAAAATGCTAACTGTTCACTTTCCAGTCTTATTTGATCTTAGATTAATTGATTTGAGCGAATTTTTCTTTCAAAAATGCTTGTGCATGAGCATCCAGAATAAGACAATGTATCTTCAGATCCGGATCGAATAGATGAATATCGACTTCAGAAGAGAATGGAGGAAGAAGCAATTCGACGGCATGAGGAAGAGAAGTTGGTGTCAATGACGAAGCAGGTTGGCTCCAATTTTGATGGATTTAATGTTGTTGGTTTTTCCTCATTTCCGAATGAGCTAGTGAGAAAAAAGCCAAAAATGACCCGAATTCGTATAGAACAGATTTTGCGGTCATGTGATGCGTTCACGGTTTTGAGGAGGAGCAGTTGGTGTCTTATTATCAAAGCTGAATATTTAAAGGAAGGGGAATTAAAAGTCTTGATGTTAATATCTGACTACAGAATGGCTAACAACACCTCTTTGTGATCCATGTATTCGAAGCCTTTTTTCAGATGCGTGCGATGCAGGTCCAACAACAACGTCTATACGAGCAACGCCATGGGGTGATCTCGCCTGTGCCTTTCATAGATGTCGACCAGAATCCTTATGGTCATTTCGGAATTCCTCAGTCTCCAGCTCCTGACTACCAGTCACCGGTCAGTTTGGAACGGTTGTTGACTTCTGTTGTTGGCGAAATTTCTCCTAACATAACCTATAATTCGAAGCGAAATTTTTTACTCGGGTAAATCGCTTGCAAATGCTGTTTCTCCTTGTCTTCCACTTTCTCTCGTTGTGCTCTTTTGACTCCTATCCCGTATGCGAAGGTACAAAGCAAGTTTGGCTTCGAAAGAGGCGGTAGATAGCTCTTGACTCCTCATGAGTCTATAACGCGCCGCCTGCGAAGCGTTTACCCAGCGTTCGCCTATTATCAATCCAGAAAAAGTGTTTTCAACTCGAAGCCGATTTTGGTATCGAATCCAATTCAACTGAAACCTTGAATTTCCATAATCTTTGAATGTTTTATGGCTTTTTAAGGACAATGCTCTTTTTTACGTCGTGAATTTTGTTTTCAAATTGCATTTTTTTGTATAATTTGTTTTATTTTCTCGTTATTCCAATGTTTATGCCAGTAATACTCCGCATCTCGCGTAAGTATACTCTGAACTGTATCATTAGTATAGCTTTTGTGCACTTTTATCAGGTAAACGTGATCCATTCTCGTTTTTGCTTCCGGGTATTTTCCGTTTTTTCACGTAAACGGGCCTGCAGAGTTCAAATCACGGCGTTGCTCGCAGCGACGAACAGCGCTAGGTGATGCAATATAGATTAAACTCTGGTACCGCCGTAGTGACCTGTTGATTTCGATCAATACCAGCAGCGGAGCGGTGGGCCTCGGTGAAATATAACTAGTGATAAGGAGGTTCCGACGAAAAAGCCACCGCTCCGCGCTGTGATAATCGAAATCAACAGGTCACTACGGCGGTACCAGAGTTTACGTTCGGCGACGGGGGCGACCGACGCTGCGTGAAGGGCACCACAGAGCGTTTTGACGCCGCGACAGCCCTGCGTCATTGACAGCGAAGGGCAACCGACGCCGCGACAATAATGTTCAGGGGTCTGCAGAGTTGCAGCAACCGGCGAGTGGTCGCCGAGCGTCAACCTTGACGTGGCGACAAAAATGCGAGCAACGCCGCGACTTGAACTCTGCAGACCCCTATCGAAAGCATTTTTGTTGCCGCTTCAATATTGTCGCTCGGCGACCACTCCCCGGTCGCTGCACAGTTCTGCAGACTCCTTAAAGTCACAGTACACCCTCAGATATGAATTTTGAGATTTTCATGTAATTGTGTAGAAGACCACTCCTGTATAGTAGGTGCCAAATGCCAGATCTCATTCCCTCCAAATAAGCGAGATATAAGCGAGTACCACAGGCCCGGCCCCCTTCGCTCACCACCACAGGCTCGACCCCTAACAGATTTCCAAACTCGATAGCGGCTCGATGGATAGAGGAATTCCAACCCCTTCGCTCACCACCACAGGCCCGACCCCCTAACAGATTTTCGAACTCGATATCAGTTCGATGGATGGATGAATTTCAACAAGTTGTCGTTCTTCAGTCCATAACCGGACTGTCTCCTTATCCTGGCTTACTCTCACGCGATGATTGCGAATGAACAGAAATACAGGCCTGAGACAACTCGTCCACCAATTTTTCACCCTCAAAATCTAGGCATCTTTGAAGAGCCATAACTCTGTTCAAATGGGGTCCTGGACGTTTTCAAAGATACCACTGTGATCAGCGTTTGACTCTCTCCAAGATAAGTATGAAATCTGAAAATCTATTTTTTGGGTGTCCTGTGCCTTTAAAGAGCAGAGGCGAGACCACATCGCCATTTTGTTGATTATGATGGGTTAAGAGCTTACTGTAGCAGTAGCGTCAGGAAGAACTGCCGAAAGTGACGAGAAAGCACTGTTTTCCGCCTAAGCAGGACCTCTTGTGTGACGTCATATTGTTGAGATTGTAAGGATTGACCGGTGTGAAGGAATGAAGTCTTTTCAGGTGATAACGTGATACAACTTATCCACTTCTACTTATTGAAGCCATTACCATTCCTGACCGGCTATTTACGTGTTCAAGCTTCTTCAGAATGGATTAGTTTGGGAGGCGGGGTGGCCCAATGGGTTGACTGGCCCACGCGATTTTCACCCACTTCCCGAGAGTTTTTCGAGATTCTCTTTTCACTGTTTTCATCGGTAGGACTCAAAACTCACGTTTCTGTAAAAAAACTAGAGATTTTCTCATCGTGAACACTGCCTTTAAAGGCAGTGTTCACGATAAAAATCGTTTTTCTGTTCCTCCACCTATCTTGAAAACGACCCCATACTGATTCCAATGATGTCTCTGGAATCGTACAACACCTTCTGGGAACGGAGTTATGGTCCCTCAAAGATTGAGCTAAGGAAACATGGTGGACGAGTTGTCCGAGGCTTGTAACTTCCGTCTTTTGCAGCCGATGTATGCGAGCTGACCTGAGTAAAGAGAGAAGTTGAGAATGAAGGGAAGAACGGGGCTAATGATTGGAAATCATCGCTCATCTCACGATCTCGAGCATTCATTTATTCACGTCGGTGGGCGTGTGATGCGCTTTTGGGGTTTTCAATGCGCTCGAAGTTGCAACTTCGGGCTCTTTTGGGGCTCTTCCTGGCTCGTTTTCATGCGTTCTTTCGACTTCAACGTTACAGTGTGCCCTTCCACTCCCATTCCTGGTGGAAACTGAAACACATTTTTTATCGTGAACACTGCCTTTAAGGCAATTTGAGGCTCAAGTAAACTATAGCAGACGACTTCAACTGAGCATAGTCCTTTATCCAGTGTTGTCTCGCTCTGCATACTGTCAGGGGACACATCGAAGTTTGCGAAATGAGCATTCTAAACATTGTCCTCACTTTGTACTGGAAGCAAAAAAGTGCATAGCTTCGAGAGAAGATTTCGCAAATTGCTCTTAAAATCGAGAAAAAAACAGTTTTGAAAAACACAGCGCTCTCGAGGGACATAGATACAAGTGCTAATTTTACTAGTGATAACTTGAAGGCAGTGGTAGCGATCAAAGATGCTTGTCTTCTTTTTCTCTCTAAACCTTTCTCTGAATTTTGAGTAGTACGACCTATAAGAAAAAATCGCGGAAAAACCGCATTTTTGGGGCCAAATTTGAAGCCTGAACTTTCTTGTCTTTTGACGGTGGACGAGCCCACTCCACATCATCAGCATCGATGATCTCTAATACATATAAAGAACATCAGCTGGTTTGAAATTCAATTTCAATCAATGAACATTGACTCATCTAGTCAAAAACATTGACTGAAGTGCTTGCTTCCATTGCTCAACTGTTTTGATAGGTAAATTTCTGAAAATTTAGCTTCCTGGCAAAAGTAGCGATTTGGTAATGACAAGAAAAAGTTTTAAAAATGTCTTGAAATATCTTAAACAAGAGATTTGGCGTAAAATAGCCTGGAAAATAAAAAAGGTAGGAATTGAAGTGAAATAACCAAAAATGTGATTTGGTGGTCGATCATTTCACAAGCTTCTCCGCTAAACTTATCAAAACGAAATCAAGCACGATATGGAAAGGAGCTTTGCGTTCACCAAGCTTGACCTATGCTGATTCCCTTATTGCAGCTTTCAAAAATGGCTTAAGGTTTCCGTTGCGCGCTTGATTTCGTTTTGATAAGTTTAACGGAGAAGCTTGTGAAATGATCGACCACCAAATCACATTTTTGGTTATTTCACTTCATTTCCTACCTTTTTTTATTTTCCAGGCTATTTTACGCCAAATCTTGTTTAAGATATTTCAAGACATTTTTAAAACTTTTTCTTGTCATTACCAAATCGCTACTTTTGCCAGGAAGCTAAATTTTCAGAAATTTCACATATTTTTCCCGAAGGTTCCCTTTCTGACTCCAATTTTGCTCCACGATTTCCATTTTGGAATGATGAAACATCTGACAAACGATATTGTCGTATGAGTACAATTTTTGAAACTTATTACCCGAAACCATAAAAAATACCACTCATTGCTGCATTTCGAGCAACATGTGATAACTCGATATTATTGATAATTAATATTTGATCTTGCATGGTGAGAAGAATTTCCAGAACAAGTGACTTAAAGCCATCAACAATCAAAAATCATTAACAGTAACAGGCAAAAAAATCAATATTATTGATTGTTATTTATCGATAATGACTGATGAGCGAAATTTCCCAACCAAGAAAACCAATCCCATCAGCAATCACCACTCCACGCCGCATTTTGTGCAAAAAGCTCGAAAATCGATAATATTGATTATCGATCGATTTCGTGTCACGAGTACGAATTCTGACAAGTTCCGTACTTACCTCCGTCGACCTGTGTTAGCTGGCTGCAGATCCACCCCACACCTTGGTCTCCACAGCCGTATCATGTCCAAGCAGTTTTCGTGCTCCACGGCTAATTTAGTATGCAAACCCACGATTTTGAGGTACCCTTCAAAGTTAAGGTATCAAGTTCAAAATGGAATAGGAGCGACCTGCACCCATTTCCAGTCTCCAGTCCATAAATGAGCTTCCTAGCTCAATTTTAAGTGTACCCGCAAGATCGTGAACGCCGTCTGAAAAAAAAAGAGATTACCAACAAAAACGAGCGGGTTTTCAATTTTTTCTCGAAAACCAGTGAGCCGTTCCAAACCATTTTTGGGGTGTATTCCCAACTTTTTACGCTCTTTTCAATGCAACTTAGCTCTAATTTCTGCGTTCACTCTGAACTGAGATTCCAAAAAAGGGGTTGCGCGCGTGGCCGATTCAAAACCAAATCTGGTGCGCGCTTCGCGCGCACCACAATTTGCACTCATTTCCTCCTCTGAATGTCGATGATTTTTGACTGCTTGGCATGAGACGGCGATCTTTTTGAGCGGCGCTGTGCACGTGTGCACGAACTGGCATCTTTGGGCCCTAGAAACTCTAATTCTAGTCCGTTTTTCACCGTGCTACCTTCATAGTTTTTCAGCTGTTTTTGATCTAAACTGATTTTTGTAGTTTTTTCGATAACGTTTTTCATCGTGACCATTGCTTTTAACAAAATTTCTTAGGATTGGGAATTTCGTATCTATCCCAAGCTATCAACTGCATGGTTCAATTATACCAATGGCGGATAAAATAATTGATTTAGGTTTCCATTATGATAGTGAGCTAGATTTTTCGGAACACCATAGAGTGATTAGCAGCAGGACCTTAACTAAGACTTATCAAATTCTCAAAGGCAGCATTCACGATGATCATCCACGTTGACTTTTCACAGTGAAATGATGAGCGAGAAGGACCCTAGGCTCCCAGTGCCGAAAGAACGGGAGAAATAGCCAGGAGTGGCAAAATAACGGCTGCAAACAAGCGTTTTGGTGTTCCAGAACCGCCCCGTGCTCCAGTGTTGCGCTTTTGGGGTTTGCCTTGCGCTCGAAGTTGTAACTTCGGGCTCTTTTGGAGCTTTTCCTGGCTCGTTTTCATGCGTTCTTTCGACTTCAACGTTATAGTGTGCCCCTCCACTACCCGTTCCTAGTGGAAACTGAAGCAAATTTTTTATCGTGAACACTGCCTTTAAGTATCACCCCGCCTCTTAAGTATCACAGGAAGTGGTTTTTTGTGACAATGAAATCTTTTATGGACCCGTCTTCTGCAATGCTCAACTTTCTATTGCTACGTTCTCTTCTTCGGACCCTAACTACTACTGTTTTGCGTAAAATATTCTTCCATCTTCGATTGATCCCATCTTTTACCTGTGACAACCTCCGTGAACATGTTCATCAAATCGGACAACTAGTCCATGTTATAGAATAATGCCACTGAAATACGACGTTTCAATGCGTTTCTCACCGTTTCTTCGTAAGATTGGTAACGCTCGGAGGCCAACGTATCGTTTTATGTGAAAAACTCAGCGACCCAAATCATCGTGAACACTGCCTTTAAATCATTATTACTTACACGTAATGAATTCATCAAGACTCGTTTATTATCAATTATTATGGCTCTCTGAAAATTGCTTGGATCTTTATGTAAAATACATAGGGGAACATGAAATGTTATTCAATAATAATTTGAAATCCTGGAAAATGGGAAACCGTAAAGAAAAAGAAAATGAGCTTTCGGTTCAAAAATCGCATACATGTGAGTTTCAAAGCGATCACAATGACAGTCCTGAAAGATTTCGGATCATTCGACAAAGAGGTTGAAGTAAAATTTTCCTGGAGCGTTCTAATTATGTAACACAATGTATTGTGCAGAATACGTGCGTACCCACTGTTTCGGAGTGAAGTTTATTTCCGTTCATCACGTGCGTCTGCGCGCGTATGCTGCGCCTCCTCCTCCCTACACTTTCTCACTGTCTCTACCCACGCTCCGCACAAGAGCGTGAAGGAACAAAGTAAATTTGGTTTCAAATCAGACCATGCACGCTTTTGATTTCTCCTGATTCATGAGGTTCAGAAAGTGAAAATCCACGGAACTCACACACACTAAGCTCAATTTCAGGATTATGGTCCTGATCCGCATCGAACGCGGGTCTACGAGACGAGGCCCATTTCAGCGCTCTCTGATGTGACAGATAATGGCAATTCAGTTCCTCAGAACACCTGGAAAAGGACATATATTGTCGAAAGACCGCACGAGGTATGAGTGTGACTACAACCGAACATTATCAACTTGTCTTGTAGCGTAATCCTTCAAGTGTCGGGTTAACCTAGTATGAAGGAACAATTCTGCAACACGAAAAACTCCAAGATGTCAAATACAGTGTCTCTTCTAGAGTAATTCACCAATTTTAGGTAGCCAAAAACGAGATTCTGAATAGCGACCTGTTGTTGGAGAAAGACCAGTACGAGGTGGACATTCTCAAGGTAATTTGCCTAAACTCAAAACAATGTCATGTTTGTCTAGATCCAAACCATCACTATTCAGCGGCGAGCTGTTTTCGTGGAAAAGCCAGAAGAACCTCCAGAAATTGTGCGAACTGGTCGGCGATGGCAACCGCCTCCGGAGAAGCCGTACAACTGGCCTAGCGTGCCGCGACCCGCATCCGTCGACCCCCTCCAGATACCTCAGATTGATTACCCGATAGGTATGGACTTGGTGAACCCAGCTCGAATTCCGAACCCAATCTCGCAAAATTCTCAAATTATTCTTCAGGTGCCTCACGGTCTGTAGACAATGCTGAGTATCGTTGGACTCCGGTGCTGAATGATCCTGGATATCGCATGGAACGGAAAAACTTCACGCCGACCAATAGCCCACCCCTGTCTCCGCGAAGAGGACATGGCACTGGACCATTGGACGATGTGGCCAGACGTCAGACCAAATATGTCATACAGGTATAATCGCCTTGAAAAATTAAGTCTAATGACTGGGCGAGGCTGCGGTGGTAGATCGTCTAGCCTAGAATTGGCAACTGGACAATATATGACATACCGAATTTTCTTGACAAGCGCTTCAGTGATTAAATTTTCTTGATTTCAGCCTTCACCTGACGGTAGCCATCGGCCAAAACCGGCATTTCGTAAAGAGAGGAAAACTCCCAGTGGAGGTTTCTATCCTCATGCCCCAAACGCTGTAAAGGTAGGTACTTTAGTTTTTTATGAATCGCTTCTTCGGTTCCCCCAAGTGGGTATTTTTAACCTTATCATCTAATGTTTACCTTCTTTGTCCAAACGCTAGTCCCGCGCCGCATCATAACACAATAAGTAGTACTAGGAACTCGTGCTGCCAATAGTCGGGCATTGCAGGCATTTCTCTCACCCGTTTAAATTCATCAACTTGGTACTTGGTCTGGGCCGGCCTTGTAGCCTAACAAATGGTCTGCAACTCAATCAAGCAACAGTTTTTCTCCTTTAAATTATTATGCAAATACTACTTTTCAAAGAAGCAAGGAGAATAATGTTAATTTCATAATCAACTTCGGTAATAGCAGCTTTGCAACCAACTGTAATCCTAATTGTACAATTTGCAATATTATGGACTACAGTGCTTACATTATCTCAAATAACTCCAGATTAAAAATAAATACTTATTCAACAGAGAATCATAATTGTAATAATGAAAACGTAGTTTATTGCTTGACATGTGATAACTGCAACTACCAATATGTTGGAATTACAACAAGGAAATTAAAATGCAGGATAAAAGAACATTTATTTCATATACGAAAGCAAGGCATCAATAATTATTTATATGATCATTTTAAATCTACATGCAGAAATTCCACCATATCTGTTTGTACTTTAGACTCACTCCCCAACAGCTGTGACAAAGCAGTACTTGCAGATAAAGAACTGTTCTGGATCAAATTACTTAACACTGCGTATCCTTTAGGACTCAACGATAATCATAGAAGTTATGGAAACGTATCTGATATAACAAACCCTCTTAGGCACAAGAATAATCACCCTTATTATGCGTTACACATAATAAAGCAACGAACAAGAAACGGCCCTAGGAGGAATAAAAATAATAAACAAAACTTGGACATTAATGAATTTTTAGCATTCATAAATAACTGCAGTAATGTTTTAGATATGTATAGATATTTACACAGTTTAAAGAAGAAAGTGTTAACCTAATTAAGTTCCCTATGTTACAACATCGAATTTCTCTTGAAAATAAATGATAACAACAGGCATATTCTCATATACATTCTTTGCAAATTCCATTTTAGTAATACTGCAAGCAGAGAACCTGCCGTACGTAAAAATTACTCAAATGTGGATATAAATTACATTCACAGAATTTTGTATAATGTCAACATCAACAAACTTATCAATAATGACTACAATTCACCTCCGCACTGTCGTTCAGTCCGCAAAGTGCACGTTGATTGCGAAATCGCGCTGCGGTGCGGTCGCGAGGATCCTCAGACAGGGATGTGGGATCACCCGGGCGGTTTTTGCCTTTGGTGCCCGGGTCATCCCACCGACCGGGTGATCCCTCATCCCTGTCCGAGGATACTCGCGACCGCACGCCGCAACGCATTTCACAATCAACGTGCGCTTTGCGGACTGAACGACAGTGCGGAGGTGAACTGTACATTAGCAATAAAATCAGAAACAACACTAATATTTCATACATACCCTCCAGAATCGTATATAAATACTTACCCCCATTTTCGAAACAAATTCTTAATTATAATCTCCTTCTGAGAACACTAAATCTCGAAGATCTCACAACATCTCTTAGACAGGACTGTGTGTGTAACGAATCCGCATACACAAAATTTATCGACATCAATCATGGACATATAGTTAGTGGAGATCTTACTATCGTTCAAGATCATGGGCTACGAAAACTCCTAAGTTTTGGCACAAAATATATTCAAAACAATAGAACGATAAAGCGAAACATCTACACATGAATAGTTGCTTTCATTGGGAACCACGAACAAAAAATTGTAAACAAATATAGAATTAATAACACAGAAGTTTTAAATAACATAAGCACCTGTCTCCGAACTAATATGAAAAATAAATTCAAGCCGCTTTTGTATCACAGAAATTTAAATGAAGAATATATGTGTAATTTCGATAGGAATCATTTAGCGGAACTAAAGGAGAAGTTTGTGATATGTCCACTTGATAAAGCTGCTAACAATTACAGTTTTATCTGCAAAAAATACTATCTACAAACAACATCTAAAGAAATGGGTATTGTTTACGAAAACAACTTACTGAACATAAGGGATAATAATGAGACATACGCAAAATATGACACAGAAACACCTGATGTTCTTTCTAATAGGTATACATTACTTTTCAACAATATGAAGATAAAAACATTCCCAAATCCTAATATACCACTCATTTATGCTCTACCAAAGCTACATAAAAATCCTACTAAGTTCAGATTTATAACAGGAGATTGCAACGGTATTAACAAGCCTTTGGCGGTTGAATTGAAAACTATATTCACATTCATCAAAAATCATTTCAAAAAATATTGTAAAGCTGTGAGAAATCGAAATCGAAATTTCATCAAGTATTGGTCAATTGACGATATTAATATAAGCAACAAGCTTGTGGATATACAAATGGATAACAAAAAACTATTTTCGGCAGATTTCACTAATATGTTTACAAATCTGCCACATAACACAATAGTCCAGAATGTTCAGAAGTTAATACACATTTGTTCCAACAACGCTGATAAAAAATACATTGCCTTCAATGGGCACAAAAATATTTTCTTCACCAACGAAACCACTCGTTCTAATTACAGATACTATACCACAACAGATTTATTATATTTTACTGATTATTTACTCAAAAACAGTTTCTGCAGTTTTGGACAAATAATTTATAAACAAATTAATGGTGTACCACAAGGAGGTAATTTCAGCCCTTTGTTAGCCGGCTTAACATTATCCATTTTCGAATATGAATATTCAATCGATTGCATTTCTCACAGTAGAACCTTTTATCCTTTCAGATATATGGATGATCTTCTTGTAATACATAATTCTGACGAAAACCATATTTATAACAAACTTCAGATCATATACAAAAACACTTTGAATTTAGAAAAAACTCATTTCAACGAATACCACTGCAGCTACCTGGATTTAGATTTGAAAATAGTCAATAATGCTATTATATCCAAGCCTTTCAATAAAACAGACAACTTTGATTTCAAAGTCATAAGATTCCCCCATTTTCAATCTAACATTTCAATCAGAATTAAGTCTTCTGTCATTTACACAGAAGTTTTAAGAATCGCACGTACATCAAGTCTGTTACCCGACTTTATAAAACGAGTCATAATGTTGAAAAATTTACTAAACAAAAACTGTTACCCTGAACATATCATACATAACAATATTCTGAAATGTATAAATAGAAACACATTCATACTACTGAAGTATGGATTATACAACAAATTCAAACAATTACATAACATGGTCAGACAAATTTTCTGATATTATCAACTCCAAATTTTCGCACTATCAAATTTATCAAAACAATTAGTTTGAGGCAGAACAGTATGGTTCATTTTTTCGATATCATGGCGATATGGTGGCTACCCCACCTATTCTAGTGGAACTTCCTTTCCACTTTGCGATTGTTTGGTGGGTTCGAATGTTTGTTTGTTTCTTTTTTCTCTTTCCTTCTTTCTCTTTCTCTTTTTCTTTCTTTCCCTTTTTCTCTCTTCTTCTCTTTCTCTCTGTTTGTCTCCGTTTCTCTCTTTATCTCTTTTCTTTCTTCCTCTCTTTCTCCCTTTCTTTCTTTCATTCTCCCTTTCTTTCTTCCGTTGTTTCTTTCTTTTTCTTTCTTCTTCCGTTCTTTCTCTCTTCTTTCTTCTTTCTTCTTTCTCCTTCGTCCTTTCTCCTTTCTCCTTTGTTCTTTCTTCTTTTATCTTTCTTCTGTCCTCTTGCTTCTGTCCTCTTTCTTCTTTCTTATTTCTTTTTCCTTTTTTTCTGGCTTTCTGCCTCTCTCTTTTTTTTTAGATTTTTTTCTGTTCCTCACCTATACTACTTTTCCTATTTGTTCCTGAATGTCATCTTGAGAATCCTATCTAAACTGAACTTTAAATTAGGCTGAAGTCAAAATTTAGTTCGAAAATAATTGTTATCCGAAGATGAGGGGGAGTCCCTAGAACTTTGTTCCTAGCTTGACGAGCTCTCGGAGGATAACGACACAGTAGCTTCAATCAGATTTTGTATAAATCAAATCGAAATTACTAATATGATTATAACATTAAATTTGTACTACCATTCTCTTAGTTTGTCCAAACTATATAAAAATTTCCCAGCTACCTTCTTCACTGAAGAGCCCCGGGGTAACTAGAGATATGAATTGTCTGAAGACAGGGGCGAAACAATTCATATCTTAAAATATTCTTTGCCATCGCATAAATAACACCATTCCATTCTGACGAGTATATGCTTTATATGATGTAATTTTCAAAAAAAAATTCTACAAATTTTATAATTCTATTACTGCTTAAAATAAACATACAAAAACGGAACTAAAAAGAGAGTATTCTTCTTTAATTATCAAGCTGTGCATCCACCATAGTTGGGTTGGGTAAAATTTTGATTAGACCAACTCTGGATGAAAAGAATGAAAATTTGGTATACATCATCAATGTCCATGATAGAGATGAAAAAGCTCTTCTTCAAGGTTGTCAAACGACGACCAGCATCGGCGCAGGGCCTCCTCACTCCTGTCGACGACGGAAGAGGAGAGCAAATCGAGGTCTTTCATCAGAGCAACTATCACAAATTGGAGCGAGGTAAGATACTTCATACTCTGCGATTGTAGAAAAAATAAGGCAGAATCCTCCGCACATCAAGGCTACATATCTCTGCCGCAGTTTATATAAGAGGTCTAGTAGCACATATAAGATCTATTGCAATAAGACTGTTCGCCCACGCGGTCGGCGTGCGTGTCAGATTTTTAGACGGGCCTTCCCTTTTCAGCAAACAGCTGTTTGCGATATTATTCACTATTCGTCTAATTTTCCTGCTAATCGAGTTACAAGTCCGAAAAACGCCTTCTCGACAGCTGCTCGACACGAGCGCTGACAGCGCGAGTGGACAGTTTCATTCGGAAGAACTTTACACATTTCGCCCATGACATTGTGCAAAGCGAGTCTGTTATGGACACAGCGATTTTTGAAATGTCACCGGAATATTCACGGACATTGTAATTTCTATAAAAATCCAAGGTGTGAAGGAGAGCTTGTTTGCATATTAAAAGCTAAGTGGGCCATAACATTTGGATGCGTGAATGCCGAAATAGCTCCTTCGGAGCTGAATTTAGGGGTGTCTGGTTCACAACCAGCCTTAAGTATTCAGTAAAATTCAAAATAATCATTTGAAATATAGAAGCGATTTTCAGTCAAAATCTCGTATCGTAAACGAATGTTGAACACAAGAGCCTTCAGTTTCATCTGTTAAGCGGGTTCCACATAAGTCGCCTTAAAGGCACAGTTCAACCTCAGAATCGTTTTCAACTGCTTGTGCTTGTTTTGGAGAGAGTTACGCTGATCTTAAAGGTGTCTCCAGATTCGTTCAAAATCCGCAGCGAGCGGAGGAATGGCCTCTCAAGGATTTCGAATTTGAAAAACGAAAATTTAGAGGACGAGTTGTCTCGGGCCTATTCTTTTCTCTTCGTTCGCAGCCATCGCGCTGTAGGATTACAATGTGAAATCAGACCGATAGCAAATGGAAGAACATAGATTTTGAATGAAGTCCATGGTTCGCCCCCCTCAATTGAGATCGGAAACATGTAAATGGGCGCTCCCCATTTTTTCTTTTTAGGGGCGTCGTCGACATTTCCCTCCCTTTTTCTCGCGTATTCGGGAGAATTCCGATTTTGCCCTTGGCACGGTTGCTAAACACGGCAGCCGGACTACAAATATAGTTAAGAATTATCCCTGACGTTGGACTGTGCTTCGAAGACACGGGATATAACGTATCCCTCTCTTTTTAGCCCTGTTCAAGCATCTCGCTAGGGTCAAAAATCTTTTTGAAAAAGATTGCGGCTGACGGTGAACAATTTTTTGCTCCCTCTCCACTTATTTCATGTTTGTCTTGAATTGTTAATTGGATATACGAGAAGTAAATTGCTTTTCCACTTCTAGAAATCCATCAAATTCCAGGTTACCGAGATGGACCACCCCAAGCAGCACAACGGAACCAAAGACGAGTTGTCGAGCGATCTGACCCTGGTGAGGGTTTCATGTTGGGTCCAGATTGTACCACAGTTCTATGTGCGCTCTTCACAGGCGTTAACGACTGGGAGAAGATCTATGAACTGCCTCCACACTCATCGACAATAGTCGGCAAAGACGTGCCCACGAATATCGACGTCAAACGGCGCTTGTCCAATTTCCAAGGATCTGTTCAAAGCCTCCAACGACGCCATGAAAACGCACATCGATCCTACAGCGTTGACAGTGTGAGCTAACTTCTCCCTTTCAGAACTGTTGCACAATGTGTTGTAGTTGTAGGAGGGAATGCGTAGTGCCTGGTGAAGAAGCTGGTTGTGCATAAGGACTAGGTTGCTTCCATCTTAGAACAAGTAGATCTATCTGCAAGTCGGTGCCACCCACCAGGCCGCATGTGCTGTGTCCACTGGACTCAGACGATTCTCGGCCCCATTGCACACCGAACAGGAATCGGAGACGCCTCACAGTTCGGCTCGCTCTTCCGGATTCAGTCATCCCGGGCTACTGGTGCTGGTGTCCAGGCTACTCCAGGTTGGCTCGTTCTCGTGTACGAGCCAGAGATAGATTAAGTACGAGACGACGCGCCGCTGTCAGGCGGCTCCTATTAATATTTGTTGCTGCTCGGGACTGAGAATCGTCTGAGGAGGAACAGGGAATGCTGGGTGTGAAGTACTGCCGTTTTCTCACTCTCTACGAAGGAGTCTTTGAAATTTTCTGAAGCTTCGAGTGAATGCTGTAGACCTCCGTTAGAATCCTATTTCAAGGCTTTGTTATTTCCGCTTTGGCCACATCAACTAATCTGAAAGCTTGGGAAATCCATTGTCATCTGTGTTTCATCATTCCTCAAGAATCAATGCTTCTCCAAGTGTGTGTTGTGTGTGGTGTGGCTTCAACGCAGCTTTCAGTCAATCCCATATGGCTCAGTGCACGATCTATCCAGCCCTCCAACTTCGGTTCATCATTCAGAACGGAGGCTCATTACGAAACGCAAGGACAATTCTCAGCATCCCTCCCAGGTTTGTAGTCCAATCATTTACATATCTGCTCTGTTTGTGGAATTCTGAATTTTAGCGTCGACAGCATCGTGAGAACGCAAGTAGCTCAATGTCACAAAGTCGTCCTCCGTCTACAGTCCTTGTGTCTCCCTCGTCGCGAACCGAAACTCCCACCGCGATTCGAGTACGCACCAAAATGGGACAGGTAACCGCTCCCGGCCCCTCACCTGCCTCTTACGACAGGGCCAGAGCTCATTTGCCCCGACCTCTTCCTCCTGGATACAGGGTGAGTATTATTCTGCAGATCTTTCTGTGTTTTCCTGACTCGGCATACCTTATTCTTCTTCAGCTTGGAGATCCGCCGCCTGATCTGAGGGCTGTTTCTCCCTCGCCGGGCCATACAAAACGGATGATACGTAGCATGACAGAGTCGACTCAGCGCTTAGATCCTCACAATTATCAGCCAGTTCGTGACCGTAGACTTAGTCCAGGCTCACAGTATCTCTGAAAGCCTTCCTAACGCTCAGTAACTTACTTCGAAATCTCCGCCGAAATTTTATGGAACCTCGTCTAAGCGAATTTTTTCCATCATTTCGTCACTATCCATGTCACTGTTTTCTTATCCATTAATTTTCGTGTAATTGTCTTTTCACATAGATTCAGTTATATATATATATATATAATATATGTATGCCATGCAATGTTATATTTGTCAGAGTCTTTATTGCTTGTTTCATTTTGTTTGTAAGTGCCAAAGTGTTTATGTGTGTGAATGTCCGTCCATTAAATGTTTTGCTTTCACTGCTACGCGTGTGGATCCTTTGTGTTGCTCCCCTCTCGCTTAGCTGCAAAAGGTGATTGATTGTTTATTTCTGTGAAATCATCGGAATTTTCAGGTTTTCAGGGGTCAGAGGTCTTAAGTAGAGTTATTGTATATGTTTTATGTGAAGCGCATCATAATGAAAGGTGTCAATTCAGGTGATGATCGCTCATATTTTCAGGCTGCAAATCAACCACCAAAGGTATGTTTAGGTAACTGTAGTGTGTGCGTGTGTGTTTTTGTATCCGTGTCCTTTCGTCTCTATGTGATCTAACTCCCAGAAAAGGGACATGCGTGACGCAGCGGAGGAAAACCCTGGATAATATTGAACTGAGGGCTTGTATAGTGTTCATTTGTTTTCCGGCAGACAGTCATTCCCTAGGTTCCCCATAATTAAGTGAACATTGGGGATCTCGAGATCCGTCCACGTCTTCGGATGCTGACTTTGCGGAACAATGACTACTATTTGCCTCACAGCAAAGCACGCATGTGCAAAAGTTAGAAAATTGAACTTTGCTGCGAGGCATGCCGTTTCTCAATTGTTCATTTTCGGTCGGTGATCGTTGAGGGAATTGGGCGTTTCCGGTGTACCACATACGAATTTAGGGACAGCATAGGTCCATTGTGGGCTTAATTTCAACCGTTCTTTAAATACTTTTGTTGCAATGTGCACGCTTAGAACTCGAAAACTGTTTCTTTCGTGAACACTGCTTTTGATGGTGGCCAGTTATGATTCGTTCATAAACCTTATTCTGATCTCTATGACTCGGGAGTTAAAATTGCCAATTATACCACTCAGTTCGGACAGCAATTAAAGGCAGTGTCCACGATACAATCAGTCTCCGAGTTTTCACCGGAAATCAAAAGGCCCGAGTCCAACTTCACTAGTAATGTTGAATAAACGGCTAGGAACAAGCACAGACGAGCCCTATGCGGCCCTTAACTTAAAGGCAGTGTTCACCATGATTTTCCTCCCCGAGTTTTTCACATAAAACAATGCTTTGGCCCCCATGTATTACCAAAATTACGAAGAAACAGTGAGAAACGCATTAAAACGTCGTATTTCAGTGACATTATCTCAAAGCATGGACTAGTTGTCCGATTGGATGAACATGTTCACGGTGGTTGTCACCGGTAAAAAATGGAGCTAATCAAAAATGGAAGAATATTTCAGGCAAAACAGGATTAGTTAGGGCCCTAAGGAAAGAACGGAGCAATAGATAGTAGAGAATTGCAAAAGACGGGTCCACAAAAGATTTCGTTGTCACAACAAACACTTTTTATTGATACTTAAGAGGCGGGCTGATACTTGAGGATTTCGAGTACTTCTGGAGCGTTTTTCTCAGTTTCAACGTCATTTTAGTTCTACCCGGTGGCCACTTGATCAATACAGCGAATAATCTCAAAATTGAAGATTATCGTGGACACTGCCTTTAAGTGTTCCGCTCACGCAATGCCCGCCCACTCCTTTCAACCGTCTCTGATCCGTAAATAACTGGAAAACCCATTTGAAGAAAACAGCATACAATCAGGGGGCTATAGTACACTCCGCTTAACTAAACTTACCCCATTTGATGATCGGTTACCTTCTTAAGCTGAAATTTTGAGTTGGACAACCTTATCGGTAGTCGTTGAGGCAGTGGGCGTTACGTGAGCGGAACACTCAAATTAGGGCCATATAGGGCCGCTCGTGCTCGTTCTTAGCCGTTTTTTTTTTCAACGTTTCTGGTTAAATAGGGCTCGAACCTCTCGATTTCCGTTAAAAACTTGGAGACTGATTTTATCGTGGGCACTGCCTTTAAATGTCATAAAAATCGGGACGACTGACATTTGCTCTCAAACTGACTATGAATAATTCAAAATGAAGCAGAATAGGGGTATCTTATCCATCTCCGAAGAGATGTCCTCCTACGCTAGAGAGTCAGCTAAAGTCTGTCCGAATAAGACTGTTCGCCCACGCGGTCAGCGTGCATGTCGAGCGGATTTCGCGAAGGCATTTTTTCGAGCGAGCCTTCCCAGACAGTTTACTGGAGTTGTATTCACTATTGGTCTAGTAATCCTGCTAATCGATTGAAAAGATCGAAAAACGCCTTCGCGATAGCCGCCCGACACGAACGCCGACTGCGTGAGCGGACTGTCTTTTTCGGACCGACTTTACATAATTCGATTCGGCCCCCTTGAACGTTGATCGAATAAAAGTCAGTCAGTAGGTGAATTTTTTTTAACTGTCTCGCAGGAAATACATTCTCAGAAGCCAGACAACTTATTGATTACAGCCATATCTTAGCCTCCTATTCCTATGATTTATCGTCTTCCTATAACAGGGCACACCCGAACCATAATGGTTTGTTGGTTCGGTGTATTTCATCGCAGACATGAGCACGTAGAGATGCGAATCGCGAGAGCATGTAGAGATTGCGCGCCTCGGGAATACTCTCACAAAGTCAGACTGGAGCAGATTACATCGAACCGACGAACATTCTGCGTTCAAATACTGACGATTATTATTATCCCTCATTACACCTCCCTCGTCTTGTCACACCCGACCCCAGCATTTCCAGCACCCCTCCCACGGGGTGCAAGATTATTCGAGTGTTGCATCCCGCTCATAAGATCAACCTTCCGAGGGCGGAATTCATCAACACGTTTTGTTGGGTAGGGGTAAAGGGGTCGGCACATTTGATGATTACCAGACAAACGCGGAAGGACGCTTACCGATCCTGCCCTTAGCCAACCCAGCTCTGGTAGCAGACCTTTTCCTATAATGTGGTAATCATCAAACAAGCCGACGCTTGTGCCCCTACCCAACGACACGCTTTGATGACTTTCACCCCAGTAGGGCAGCCACGACCTGAGTCGCAAGTGGTCATGACCACATGCATGCTAACTTTGGGCAGGAAGAGTGTTAGGAGTTTAAAGGCACAGTACACCCTCAGATATGAATTTTGAGATTTTCGTGCAGTGTTGAAGACCCCTCCTGTATAACACGTGCCTAATGCAAGATCTCAAATCCTTCAAATTAGCGAGATATAAGCGACCACCACAGGCCCGACCTCCTTCGCTCACCACCACAGGCCCGGCCCCTTACCAGATTTACAAACTCGATAGCGGCTGAATGAATGGATGAGTTCCCAACATGTCGTCGTTCCTCGGTCCATCGCCGGTCTATCTCCTCATCCTGTGTTGCCCTCTTGCAGCGATTGCGAATGTAGAGAAATACAGGCTTGGGACAACTTGTCCACGAAATTTTCGCTCTCAAAGTGCAGTCATTTTCAAGGAGCCATATCTCCGTTCGTAGGGAGTCTTGGACGATATCAGAGATACCAATGTGATGAGAGAGTGGCTCTCTCCAAGATAAGCATGAAATCTGAGGAATAATTCTTTGGGTGTCCTGTGCCTTTAACTGTACACCTGAAACCCAGTGATAGATATCTCCAATAGTTTACTTGGAAGTTTTAGCGGTTCTCTCTGTCGGGCTTGTACAAATTTTAAGTTTAGCTAAGAAATCATAATAATGGAGCAATGTCTTAAGCCTCAGCCGGAAAACTCATGATTTGGTGCACATCGTAATCCAAAAGGCCCCTGTCATAGTTGGCCGATCATCCGTAGTCCTTCCCGGTCGATATTCTTTCGAGGCGCTCAAAATAGGTATATTAATTGTTTTGTGAGAAGCTGTCCTGTTGCATCCGTAGGCCGCCGTAGATCTTTCGTGATCCTTACCGCGCATAGGCCACCGTCGTAGTAGGCCGAAGACCGGACTGACAAGGGAAGTGTTTAGAGTGGTAAACGCATCGGCCAAAACGACTAGTTTGGTTAGTATCTCTAGTGGCTCAATAGTAAAATTGCGCAGTGTCCAGCCCCGAGCTGCAGGTTCCAGGAAGTTACAAGCTTAAAAAGGTTGTTTTTTTGTGCTTTTTGTACCCTCCAAAAAGGGCATTAATCTTTCGAAAATTCGGAAACGGACCCCATAAATGTGTTCAGCGCCCAAAACTACCACTCTGCGCAAAATTCGGGTGAAGGCGCATTTTCCATACTTTGTCCAGACTGACAGCATTTCGGACTTCACGGATTTTCGATTGGGCCGATCAGAGGGCTCTGGAAGCGTTCTAGAAAAATGTTCCAGATTTGACTTGAAATTCTCCCAGGGAGGTTTTTTGGGGCGCTGATCACGAATCTGTGGTTTATTTAGTCGATTTTCCAAAGTTTTTGGCTGATTTCGTTCAAAGCTTCCCAACCGGGGAAAATTTCGAGAGAAAAACGCCACTTTCGA
The DNA here is from genome assembly GCA_029168955.1 of Aplectana chamaeleonis. NCBI lineage: Eukaryota > Metazoa > Nematoda > Chromadorea > Rhabditida > Cosmocercidae > Aplectana > Aplectana chamaeleonis. Next base: position 266,552 of record JAPDOI010000577.1, read on the forward strand.
GATTTTCGGAATGCTGCGGTAGATATTGCTCAAATTGTGCCTCTGGGGGTTGTTTGATGTGCTGAACACGAATCTGGAGTCCGTTTATCGATTTTTTGCTAATTACGGTAGATTACGGTGGGTATACGGTAGCTTGGACAGAATCTCAGATTTTACTCAAAAATTGTATACGGGGGTTATTCGGGGTGGAGAATACGAATTTAACGTCCGTTTGTCGATTTTCAAAATACTAAGGTGGCTTTTGCACCCTAAACGACATGTTACCTACCGTAACCTACAGTAAACCTCGGAACTTCGACAAATGGACTCCAGATTCGTGTTCACCACCCTAGATTACCCCTACATACAAGTTTTAGCTAAATCCGAGAAAGTGTTTCGAAACTCGCAAAAAAATGCCTGATTCATCTTTTCGCCCTTGCCTTTTCGCGAGTCTTAGAAAATGCTCATAACTTGTTCAAACCTGCAGCTCGGGGCGGGATACTGCGAATTTCTACTATTGAGCCAGAAGAGATACTAACGATGCTGGTCGTTTTCGCAAATGCGTTTACCACTCTAAACACTTCCCTTGTGAGCCATAATTAGTAATCGTAAGCCGTCCCTATCCACATCATCTATTCTTTGTTCACCACCGCATAAGCCAGCTAACTGTGGCCGGATCAAGCCGGCCACATCAGAAGAATCTGTCAATCTAAGCGAGCAATGTGTGACATGCGTATCGACCGGGACGGCCACAGTTGGATCGGGCGTGCTCAGTCCGGCCACAACCTGCGGATTCTTACACCAGATTTCCATGATGTGGACGCCTATCTACCGGCTTGCCACATCTGATCGGCCAACTATGAGGGGAACCTTACACGATCAAGACGACCCAGGTCGGACTTTCGCCAACTATGACGAGTCTAATACACACACAAAAAGTATGGCCACCGGGTGTTTTTTTTTGTTTTGAGCTGTTTCGTTGGCTAACAATGCATAATTAATAGGTATATACTGATAGGTACTACGAGCGTCCAGCCTTAAAGGCAGTGTTCACGATAAAAATCTTTTTTCTGTTTTTCCGCCTATCTTGAAAACGGCCCCATGCTGATTCCAATGGTGTCTCTGAAATCATACAAGACCTTCTGTGAACGCAGGTATGGTCCCTCAAAGATTGAGCTGTGGAAACATGGTGGACGAGTTGTCCGAGGCTTGTAACTTCCGTCTTTTGCAGCCGATCTATGCGAGCTGACCTGAGTAAAGAGAGAAGCTGAGAATGAAGAGAAGAACGGGGCTAATGATTGAAAATCATCGCTCATCTCACGATCTCGAGCATTCATTTGTTCACGTCGGTGGGCGTGTGATGCGCTTTTGGGGTTTTCAATGCGCTCGAAGTTGCAACTTCGGGCTCTTTTGGGGCTCTTCCTGGCTCGTTTTCATGCGTTCTTTTGACGTTAACGTTACAGAGTGTCCCTTCACTACCCAATCCTAGTGGAATTTCGAAAGCTTTTTTCATCGTGAACACTGCCTTTAAGAACATCAACAGTAGTGCACTGAGACTTCTCTTTGCACCTAGCACCTCAGCAGATTGTTACCAAGGGGTTACCAAGCAAGTGGTTCTTAATTTGAATTTTCAACGGAAACAAACATTGTATTTATTTGAATAAAAACGGTTCGCTCGTTCGTCCTCAACAAAAACGCTTGGATGTCGCTTTTGCATCAACCCGTCATCTAATCACGCATGTCTCTGCTCCGGGGCGTGTGAAGAGTGTGTGTGTGTGTGTGTGTGTGTGTGTGTGTGTGCGTGTGTTTCAATTGACCAGTAGCCACTCGCTTCGCTTTCAATCGCACCTCTAGAACGAGGATTTGGATGAACTGGCACGAAAAGGAGAGCAGCTGCTGGAACGATCACGTGAGCGTCGAGCTGGCTATCGGCTCATCGACTCTGAGATCGTCAAGGAGGGACCTGAGCCTGTTCCTCAGGCGTTCAAGGTAAGCACCTTCTTGTCTGAAGAGTCGATGGCTGAGAGAATTCTTGTATTGCAGGATCAAGTTCGTGACATGCTGGAGTCGCGAAACTCGCTCGAAACGTCAACAACGCGGGAGCATGACCGTTCCGGATATGTCACGGTATAGCCAGCTGTTGCTTTGCTGCCTAGTCAGCGTGCGAGTGATCTAACCTCTCACCTGCGTTTTCGACCGCCTTTCTGCTTCGGCTGCGCACAAAACTAGCCTGCAGAAAGGCTGTCTCGTGTCGAATGTTGTGTGCAGTTCGCTGATCTCTACTAACCCACCTTTGCAGGATGTTTCTACAGCTACTTGGCAATTCTCGACGCAATCCTTCTCGCCACGTTCCGTTGTGTCCGTGAACGGTGCCAGAGACGATATTCTCAAGGTCGCTAAATTTTCTCTTTCGACTGTTCACTAACTGTAGGGAGCTATTACTTCTACCATTTTTCTTTGCTGTTTAGTTTTTTGCTTAACACTGGCATAACGACTGCTCATGCTTCTTGCGCTTACCTTTCAGAAGAATAAAGCTTGGCCTGACTCTGCTCGCGAATCCACATCTGTTGCCGAGGAAACTGGCCATTCACTACGTGAACTACAGAACAGTTATGACCGCAAAATGGAACGATTCTCGTCGATGCCGATGTTGCATGCTGAGGATCGCACCTTCATCAGAGTGAAGGCCTGTTTGCAGTGATATTCTAACAAAGCTCATCGGCTAAGATGAGCTCAGTAACGCTTCTACTTTCATTTGTCCCCATTGTTCAGTCAGACAATCCCCGTTGTTTGCAGGACGACAAACCGAGAAGCATCATGAAGCGAAGAGAGCTCGAAACCCGTGATCAGATGCTGCGCCCATCAGCTGACAATCAGATCATGGAGCACAGACAGTACCACCGTTCTCAAAGCAACGTCAGCAATAAGGTGAGCATTTCGATTTGCAGACGTATTGAATGCAGACAATCAAGTAAACTAGGGTTATGTTCGGTGAATGACGGAATCGCGTTATGAATATCAGGGCCCGTAGTATACCCTCATTAGCCGAACGAAAAGTTAGGTTGACCTTTAGTGGACTGTTGGACTGATTTGCTGTATCAGCCGATGAGACGTCGAACAATCAATGACCAAACGGCGGTGTGGGGACAGAACCGTTTGCTATTGGCTAATGGGCTGCGCTCAACTACAAAGCGCCGTGGCGTAGAGTTAAACGGTTCGGGACCAGGGATGAGCGGAATTCCGATTTCCGAATTCCGATTTCCGATGGTTTTTGGCCTTCCGATTTCCGATTTCCGAAAAAAAGCCTAAAAATGCGGAAAAAATCGGAAATATCAGTTTAGGTTTTGAACCCTTTTCCTTGCCAAGTTCTTAGGGATATCTGGGGCGCTGAATTCGAATTCGAGGCCCGTCTTCACTTTTCAGAAAGCTAAGGTTGAGTGCATTTACAGGAAAGTTATTCAATAACATCCTACTGTCTACATATGTTTGCCTAACTATGTGTGTGTCTGTGTGTGTTTGTAAGAATGAACGGAAATTCGGTGGTTTTTATTTCAACAATGAAGCCAATCGGTTTTGTTGTTATTATGGTGTGATGGCGTGTACTGATAACACGATCAGTTCCCTATATAAAAGCTTGTAAAGAGTTCATGAACGGTTTCATTTGAGATTTAAGGCCCGCTGTGAGTTTCTCGAGGGAGTGTGCGGGACTTCACTGGTAAGTAATTTCTGACAGAGTTACATGCTAATGCTCTCAACAACCTGCCTTTACAACTTTAAGTTACATTTGACCTTAAACATTGGATATATGCTCCACGGTGCGAGTTGAGTTACACGTGACATAAAGCACTGGCGTGTAACCTAAATGTATTATGTATGTTATCGCACATGTAACTTATCTACGCGGCGTGCCGTTCCCTAGGAGGTATACGCTGCACCCTGGAGCATGACTCAGTTGCAGGCAGCGTCGTCCATTCAGTTACACTAGTTTTGAGATACTTGGCCCCGCACACCGGCTGGAGGCTAAGCGACAGACCGCTGCCGGCCCAGTCGTGCTCGCCGACCAGTCTCCGTCGCGTGACGGTATGCTGGCCTCGTCGCTTGTCAGTGTGCCGGCCACGTCGCTGGTACATGTCCAAGTAACATGTACCGGCAGTACGAGTTACTCGCAATGTTGTGTATTTATTATAAGCGTATGTTATATTAATCAAAAATCTCGTACAATTACACGTAACATCGCTTCAAGTTACTTGTTAACTCAAAGTAAGTTGCGTGAGGCCACCTTGCAACTTGCGTTGAAGTCTCAGGTAACTTGCCTAGCATTTTCTGAGTGGAAGTGCGTCAAGCGTCAAAACAGTGGGCTGGGCTTCACTTAGAGTGCGCAAACCGCTGGAAAAGGTGTGCGGGGTCTAACTGGGAGTACGCCGAGCACCGGAGGAACTGTCTGTGTTGCGCTCAATTTGGAGTGCGTCGAGCGCCGGGTAGACTGTGTTGGACACAACTTGGAGGGCACCAAGCGCCGGCGAAAGTGTGTAGCACCCCAACTAGGTGATTCTGCAATGATTTCGAGCGTCACGATACAAGCCTACAAGTACGCGTGGGCATACACCTTATCAATAAAGTAGGATAAGCCCAAGTGTTTTGGCAGGAACAATCACCAGGGGAGGGTTAAGAATTTCGCTGACCATTTCCGATTTCCGATTTCCGATGGTTTTTGCCGTTCCGATTTCCGAATTCCGATTTCCGAATTTTAGAGAGTCCTTCCGATTTCCGATTTCCGATTTCCGCAATTCAGGAAAAATTTTCCGCTCATCCCTGTTCGGGACCCACGCAACGTCGCTGTGGTTCGAGTCCCGTCAAGGGCGGTGCTTTTTCAAAGGACTCAACACGCTCTCTCATCATCAATGAATGTCAGAGAGCGGTTTCAACGTACAGAATGGCGAAGTAGAGAGGATGCACGCTGCAATGCAATCGACCAAAGTTCGAACCTTGTGTGTCAAAATTTGGGAGCGGAGGAGTCCCCACCCGAGCACGTGCACCTAACTCAATTCCTTGCGAGAGAAAACGCATTTTTGCGTCCCTTCCCAAATTTCTTCTCGAGTCGTAAGTTGCTGTTTGTAGCTCTCGACCTGGGCTGTAGTTTCTCTCCAATAGCAGTGCTATTCCGCATCCTGCTAGCTTCAGGATGATTTGTGACGTCCATCCGACTTTGGCCATTGTTATCGACCCCATCAAGTGATGCGTCGGTGGCCTTGGCTGCTACCATTCAACGTGCGTGTCCGCACGTTGCTACGCGGCTGCCGTCTCAACAGTCAGCATGATTTAATCAGGGCTTACTGCAGGCTATTAGTGCTACTGGCACTCACTGCACCTACAACTCTTTGTTGGGTAGGGAGACTGAAGAGATCAGAGAGAATTCACAGAATTCCTAGGCCGCTCCTGTAGGCAAGGCTCGACATTAGAATGGTTGCTGCTCACTTACTGGTAGTCGTGCTTCGCCAGACCACCGTCGTCCGCGTCCGTCTCGAGGCAAGGTGTTTTGAGAGCAACTGGGGTTATTCTGGATAAAACCGGACCGTCGAGCAACTACCAATGGAAGGTGTCTCGGAATAAACGGCAGAGGTTTCGGAGGAACGAATCTAGTCTCCGTACGACAGCAATCTGGCAGAACACAACTACGTGTGAGTTTAGCCGGTGGTAATATGTCAGCGCCTTCATACTGCAGAAACGAGCAAAGATTCGTTCAAGAATTTCCCAAATAGGTCAGCGCATTTTTTACGCTAGAGCGAAAATTGATCTGCAGAAGAAGCTCTCGGAAGCGGCAATATCTTGATGGCGGACACCGGTTTTGTTAATCTCTCCAATATTTTGAAGTTTTCGATCAATTTGAGGTTCCTACATACAAACCAACAAATCGTGCTTGTCCCAACGAATTTTGTTGCGCAGGAATCATTGTCGTCCCGGCACGATTACCTTTAGAGTTCTTGTGATAGCAGCAATTGTCTGCTACTCTGAGAGATTCTCTCGCGCTAGTGCCGTGGTGCACACGTGATTCGCGATGGTACCGTGATCGTTTCCCCCCGGTCCCGCGCTCTCATGATGTGCAGATTTGTAAAGCACCGTAAAATACGGCAAGGGAAATACCTTATAGCTTCATGTTGATCTGATAGGCAACACCCGTTCGGGTGAAACACCGTGAGGGCATGGATGATAGGACGCTGTACGATCAGGAGTGGAGGCGGTCAGAATCTCGTGGTTGCCCGCGATAGTTCCGGGCTCGTTTCATCGCGGGTATGTGATGCAATACTCCGAATACATCAATGTATAAACGCGATACGCCCTCAGGTTGAAACTGGTAGAATCCCGCGAGCGTTCCGCGAAAGCCCTGAACTCGATTCCCTGCGGTCCCGTGGTGGAGCATGGCGGGAGCATCGATGAACGAACGCAGTACGCTCTTGATTAGAGACTTGCAGAATCTTGCGATTGTTCCGTGATAGCCCCATGCTCGTATCCTCTCGGCCCCTACCAGAAACGGAGAGGATTCTACCCGTGAACGATCGCGAGGGATTCTCTCAGAGAACTGCGGGCGAAAATGTCACTCTGACACGAAAAGTACCTATCGCGAGGAGAAGCAACGATTTCTTGCAGCAGAACAGTAGAGGATGCTCCCATAGCAACACAATTCCTTTCTATTCCCGTAGCACCACGTCCCTTGCTTTTTTCATTGGAGAAGATCCCTTTGTTCTTCTTCTCTTCTCTGCAGCCGCAAGAAGGTTTTTGTCAACGATTCAAGAAACGGGCGACTGAAACCGGATCCGTCCACAAATCCATTGTTGTAAGAGTGGTAGGCCTCTTCGGGCAATCGAATAGGTGTTCAGTTGTGTAGCCACGGCTACCACAGTCCGGGCACTCGCCCGGCTTACTGCGATCGATCTTAAAGTATGACATCAGCATAGGAGAATAACCGCAGCGTAGCGAGGCAGGAGTACTTCTAGCCCGCCTACCGAGTTCCATCTCGGTGTTGCTGACTATGGGTGGTACGACCCCAATATGGGATTGACGGTCATCCTACTCAAGTGATCCCTGACGAACTTGGTGTGCTCCGCACGTAAAAGACGAAGACGATCTAATTGGGAGTCCGTCCATCTTTGTATATTGACTTTCTCGGGAGCATCCGCAAAAGGCCTTCTGATATCTCTCTCTCTCTCACAGGATTCATAATCCTTCTTAATGGGTGGTCAGGCTGCTTGACAATGTTAATAACCAGTTGCTGCGCTTGGAGTTGGCAGTGCTCCTTAACTGGCAGAATTCGGGCTTCAGCATGAAGATGCTCCACTGGGGTGCTTTTAGCACACCCTGTGGCAATTCGAAGAGCAGCATTTTGGACTCCCTGCATCTTTGTCTACGATGAATTCGATACTATGTGCTGCCATACCGGTGCAGCGTACTCCAACGCCGGCTGCAATATTGCCTTGTAGGTAGTCAAAATTGTCTCCTTGCTACTTCCCCACGACGTTCCTCCCAGAGCTCGTAGGGCGTTGAGCTTTGCTTTCACTGTAGCCTGTTTCTGCTCAGTATTCTTGTGGAACCTCAACAAAGGATCCAATACTAGACCAAGCAGTTTCGGGAAACGTGCGGCAGGCAGACGAGCGTTTTCCCAGTTCACAACGGGGTGAGCACAGTGTTTCTTAGGGTCAGTGGAGAAATCAGACACAGATGATTTAGCGGCAGAGACAGTGAGCATCATATCATCGAGAAAGCTCTTCAGGACGACGAGGTAGCTATTGATCTTGCGTGCAGCTACATTAATGTCTCTGTCCCGGCACAAGATCATGATATCATCCGCATAAGCAACGACTTTGATGTCACTTGGGGGCACGGGCAAATTTTTCAGGTAAAGACTGAACAGAGCAGGCGACTCCTCCTTGAGGGACACCGGCAGCGATCGGGATGCTATTAGAGACATGTCCCTGAAACAGCACTTTTGCTCGGCGCCCTTTGATGAGTGCAGTAATCCATCGCTTCTGCCAAGGCGGGATGGTGGACCTCAAAAGCTTCTCAGACAGTATGCCCAAGTTGACAGAATCAAAAGCTTTCGTGAGGTCCAGGGCTACACCAACAGTGCGTTGAGGTTTATAGGCGTTGAAGCCATCCAAGACATAGCTCACAATCTCCAGCAGCGCCGTGGTGGTAGAGTGTAATTTTCGGAATCCATACTGGTGCTGCTGATTGTTATTATGCTCGGCCAGCTCCTTGACGACCAGTTTCTCAGCGACCTTTGTGATTGGTGATAACAGACTTACTGGGCTGTATCCCTTAGCCGTCGATGGCGATTTACCTGGCTTGGGCAACGGAACGACGCTTGCCATTCTCCAGTCTTGGGGTATGATGCACGTGCGAGAGGATGTGTTGATGACGTCAGCCAGGATTGGCATAATCTCAGTCGGCAGTTTCTTCAAAACCGCTGGACTAATGCCATCCGGCCCTACAGCCTTCGAGTTGCGTTTCTCTTTAATCACCTTTTCAATCTGCGCGGGTGTCACAGCTTCTGCTTCACTCATTAGCGGCAACTTACAGCGCTCTCTTACAGTCACTCGATTCTGTTTCCCTATCCTAGCCTGAGTTACGAAAAAATTCTTTCCGAGAGCAGTTGCAGCCTCCTTTCCCGATTTGAAGACTCCATTTTCGAACTCGATCGTAGAGTAGTTGGTGGAGGTGCTCTTGCCCGAGATCTTTTTTAGAACTTTCCAAGTTGACGCTCCATCACTCTTGAAATTCATCTTCTTCGTGAATTTCTCCCAACACTACTTCCTGTGCTTGTCCAGATCTCGCTTAATCTCGCTATCCAACTCAGCAATTGTCGGATCCAGGTGATCTGCCACTCTCTTTGCATCCCTTGTCCTTATCTTCTCCAAGATTTCCATGGTGACATTGGAAAAGAAGGTCTTAACTCGGCCCTCCGGAATGGCGGCTTTCATTGCCTTGCGAATCGCGTCCGTCAATTGACGTTCTTTCTGGTGCACGTTTCCATTCCATGGGTAGTCATCCACATGGCGAAGCGCCACCTCCCTGAACAAGCGCCAGTCTGCAAGGCAAAGATTAAGATAAGACCTTAGACGGATACCTGAGTAAGGAGCAAGAGAATTAGAGAGATCGACATGGACAAAGACGGGGATATGATCACTGGGCAGAGTTGTAGCGGTCGACCAAGAGCAGGCGCTGGAGGGATTAGATGATACAAGAGAGATGTCTGGGCTAGAGGATCGGCCGTAGGCAGGGAGACGAGTGGTCCGATCATCGTTGAGAATGACCAGATCGCACTCCTCCGCCAATTCTTCGACGTCTTCTCCTCTAGCGTCAGTGTCAAGCGACGAGCAGAATGTATGAGCATTGAAATTGCCTGCGAAGACAACAGAGGGTGAAAGGGAGCAGTCGCACAACTGCTTGAGTGTGGGAATAGGGTCATAAGATTGGGGACAGGACGTGGTAGGAGAGATTATTAAAAAGAGATAGAGGTGTTGTTTGGTATGATATGAGAGGGTAGATTTGATAATACGAAAGTAGAAACTCCTCCGCCGAGAGATGACCTTGGAGCATGATAGGCTGTGTAGCCAGGAATGTTAGGGTGTCGAGCAGTAGTGGAAGGAGACAGCTTGGTTTCCTGAACCATAATGATATCAGAATGATGAGTATGAGCAAAAAGAGAGAGTTCAGACAACTTGGCACGAAGGCCATTGAGGTTAATATGCACAATAGAGAGGGGGCGGTTGGTAAATGAGGAATCAGAGTTACTGGGGGCAGAACACAGAACACAACGGAAGGAAGGATCGTGATGCCTCACAGAACTGAGACCCGAACAGGAGAGATGCACCCACCTTCGGCATCCGAAGCTCTGGACGCTTGTTTTCCTCCATGTGACATCCTTGCCGCACGTGGCGCATGGGTACTTCTGAGCGGGTCCTGGATTCCTCTCGACGCCGGCCATTTGTAGTAGAATCTTTAGGGAGAGCTGCAGCCAGCCAGCATCTCTCCTATGACAAAAACCCTCCACGCGGAGGGGTTGACGTCGGTTTGCACGGAGGTGATCTTCTTTTCTCCACACTGCCACGGCACGAACGTACGACCGTACGACCTTCACCACACGTCCTCTTCTAATCCCAAATCAACCTCCTCTGTTCACTGATTGACCGTAAATTGACTTTCTAGACCTTGCTACTTATGACCCTTTTTTGTCCGTAGGAATCTAGGCCAATTTATGAAATAGGGCACTAGGTTATAAAGAGGCTTCCTTCGTCAAAGTTCGCACAAAGACCGCTTACTACGTTGACCGTAAAGGGGTAGTTCAACTGCACATAGAAAATCCTCCCAGAAGGTCGCAGGGGGCACTCACAGTATACATTGCAGGTTTTCTTAATGTGTACATCACGTTTTTTGGAGGGGAAGGATAAAAGAGCCTTTTCTGCAACTGTGGGGCAAAATGTTAACTATAGGGTCACCCTAACGAGAACCGCTCCTCAACCTTCCCGCTCCACAAGCTTCTGTTTTTCTCCTCCCGCTCCACTGTTATTGGTGTTTGGCCTGGAATGCTTCTCACTCTATTACCCGATCTAATGAATTTCAGCCGTCTGTCACCGAAACCGTGCAACGTTTCGAGGAGACGCGTCGCACGGAAGAAGTGGAGCGACGCGTTCAACGCAAGGAACGTCGCGATCGCCGTTCTAGACACCATTCTTCATCACGCCATCATGGCTCTGGTGAGGCATGGGAGAACGGATACAGTTCAGGTAAGCGCGATATGCATTTCCTTTTTCGAGGAGCTCTCCGCGAGATATCGCATCTATCTGGATTGCCAGTTAAAAATACAATTTCGTGACTTTCTTGATGAGGAGCCCCATTATAACATATTCGGACCGTATTCGGCATCTATCTTACGCAACTCTGGGGACATCAATCTGTCCAAAATGTGATCGCAGAACCATTTTTGTCACCTACATGTGAAATTGCGAAAATATGATTTTAGTTTCCACTTGTTTGATACTTGTAGTCGTTCAAATATTGGACCGAGTTGGTCGTCAGTATTCCGTACTAGTATTGAGAAGCAATAAGATGTGATGTTCTGCAGAGAACTCATGTCACTACCTTCCACACGAAGCACAATGCGTTGTGTTTAGTTTTTTCGTTTGAGCAGTGTGCCAGTTTCTGTGAAATAGATAACCGAGCCACTGAAAGGGAATAACCTCAATAATCTGTTGATTTTGGGTACATGAAAAAAAAATTCCTCGAGTTTCACAAGAAAGCAAGTGATGAACTCATTCTCCTTTTGCTTCTATTTTAGTGCTCTTGAACTTGACACGAGGTTGTTAAATTGATTTGCGTACATGAAGGTATGCACTTCTGCGACGTCGCGTTCTTCTAAGCATTCTCAGAAACCTCTCCACGAGGCCCGCACAGTGAATAAAAGTTGGAAACCACAACGGGAACGCCGTTTCGGGTAGTTTCTGGCAATGCTCTGAAGATGCTAATCTCAACTGGATAAAGCTAATATGTAATAAGTCACATTACCAATCTCACATCAAGTTGCAAAGCCGTAGAACAAAAACACACGTGTGTCGGCGAACCACGCGACTTGCGAGCGTGGCAGGCGGCTGTGGCGTGTGCCGCTCTCGGACGAGGGTCCAAACGGCTGCCACCCCTCCCTGGGCTGCAAAGCTGATTGATCGACGCTGTTTGCATTTTTCCAGCGGCTGCCTGCCCAGCTCTTAGTCCAACGCTGCGGGGAAAAGGCTCGCCGCCGTTTCCGATGCTCGTCCGAGAGCGGTGCACGCGATGGCAGCCTGCCACGCACGCCGGCCGCATGGTTCGTCAGTCTCATTCGGACACACTTTAGCTCTCTTTGTCCTCGAAGCAAAGCAAAGTGGAGAGGGGATTTTCGGGTCTAACCAAAAGTAAGTTAAGCCTAGAAAGCGGAAATGATAGCGAGAAGAATCTCCCGAAAGAAATTTACGGAAACAAAAGATTTTTGGGAAACAAGAAGGCATTCAACCTTTGCCCCTACGCCGATTCTGTGTGTTTGGCGCAACAGAATTCGTCCCGTCAAGAACGGTTTTACGCTTTGAGCTTCTTAGTTACAGACCTTCTTTTGTCTTTCTTCCACAAACATTTCAAAACCGCATAGTGGCTTCTCAATATTTTCTTTTGATTTAATTTTTGGTTGCTGTTTATGTAAATTTCCAAATGTTCCGCAAAATATAAGTTATGGAAATTCGAGAATCATGATTACAAGTAAGAGACAACGGTAAAAGTGGGATACAAAATGGATTCCTCCAGCACTGTGCACCTTCCTTACAGTGGTCCGGTACTAAATTTTTTCTGTTTCGGTGGAGGGTCTTTGTGTGAATGTGGTGGTGTTGAGTGTGATAGACTAATCGGCTGCGGAGGATTCCAGAGCGTCGCATCGCTTCTGTTCCTCCGCAACGTATCGTCTATCAAGAGTCGAAGCGAGCGATGACCGGCGACGAACTCAACAAAGTCGTTCGCGAGGCGTATGAAGCAGCCGACGAAGCTCGTCGCGATCACTACCGTATGTTGCCTGTGATTGTTGTGCAGCTCACTTGTGTGTACGTCCTGCATGCCTTCCTAACAACCTCGGTGCTACATTTTTTGTTCATTTGTCTCCAGAATTCACAAAGGTGTTGGCCTCATTTCCTATTCGCAGAAATCTGTAGCCTTCTCTTTCACAATATATTTTCTTTTACTGAAGCTTCTTAGCAACGCTGGGAGCACCTGCTTGAAACCCCAATTCTTCTATAATACAGAATATGCGTTTCAGTTCACGTACCATGCCTGCTGTTTTCAGGGATGCGCAGCAATTCGCTTTCTCGCGGTGGTGCTAATGGCTATCTTCCTTCGAATGAGAGCTACTATCGGCAGACAACCACGAAAAGGGAGCGGGACCACTACGGCAATAACGTAAGTAATCTCTGAACTCATGACGATTGTTTGATAAGTGATAGAATGTTCCTAGAAAACATACCTATACGTCTCTTTACGACAATTATTTTACCAAAAATTTGCGACCGCTACGGGTGCGGTCAGCTGTTACGAAACGTGTTGGGACCAGCTCCACACCGTAGAAAATCGATATGCCTGATGTGCATTGTCGCTGTCGCTGGTCGCGGAAAGTATGATCCCGCCCTGAGAGTGGTCTTGGACGCACCCTGCATTATAGGCCTACGCTGCTATCCTCTGTTAAGAATCGAAATTCTCATCACTCATGCGCCCGACACTCGATGAATGCGGCACGCTCGATGCTGCAGCCTCTGCCTGTCCGCTTCCTCGATATATCTGACCTCCGCACCAGCACGAGTAAAATCCATGAAAATTTCGCGTTTTTACAGCCTGTATTGGTCGATTCTCGGCTGTTGTCTTACCACAGTTCTTTCCCTTCACATCCTAGAAATTCTGGGTCATTGCAATAGAACTGCGTGTTTCGATTAGCTCGAAGCGGTCACATTCAAATATCATGTGGCAGCTGTGTAAGGCACAAACTTTAGAGCCAGTCATGACCCGATCGGTTTGTATTCAGCAGGTCTTGTGTTAGCTGAGCGATGCAGGTCGGGCGCCATATGTGTAATAGTGGTACCCGATAAGCGGATTCTACTTAACGGCAGGGGTAAGGCGGCGTTGATAGTTTTCGCGGGGCGACGCGATGGTACATGTCCGTGCGACTCGAAAATCGCGTCGCGCAGGTTTTTAGGTGTGGACGCTGCGCGAACGCTGGGTGACAACGCGCAATTGCGTACGTACGCAGTTTCTCGTAAACAAGGAGCTGCAATTTTTGTTAGCAATAACAACAGTGTTTTCTGTTCTTTTAGGTGCATGTGATATGCTAGATATGCTTACTCTATTTCTTTCATTGCTAGATTTGGTTGTGTTAATGAAAAAACACTGAAGAGAAGTAGCAACGAGTTCGCCATTGCGCGACGTCAATCGCGTCGCGTTGCATTGCAAGGCGACGCGACGGACGTCGCGTAAAGGCAAACGATTGTATCACGCCTCTTCACTGTGAACACCCAGCGACGACGTGCTTGATCGATATGCGGACTTATTATAACATCGCGCCGCGAATCAACTCTGAACGCCGCTTAGGACTGTGACTAGCGTGATGCGCCTCAGCGCCCGAAAGACAGAATCAGACATGTGGTTCTGTGGCTAATGAGATCGCTAATTAATTGACACCCTACTTGAGACTGCTGTCCGCTCGCGACGGTTAAGGCAACGGATAACAATCACAAAGAACAGCGCACTAGATATTCCAAAAGAAGAATACTACCTGGCCGTGAGCTGAGGCTCACTACGCGCCGCGGTTGCGTCGCGGCTTTGCAATTAGAGCACGCTTACGTCTGTTTCAGTGGAATGTCCGTTTGGGAGCCGAATGCGTAATCATTCACATGCTCTCGTTTTCTTCCATCATTTGAGGTGTTGTAGCAAACACAAGAAATCATCTCACCTTAAGTATTGACAACTTTATATGATACAGAGCAGCGTGTATGGCGAATATCGAGTAAATCAACTAGGTACTAGTTTTAGAATAGGAATAATACATTTCTCCCGGGTGCACACGACGCAGCGCAGGTTTCTGAGGTGCCCGCAGCTATCTCGTTCGTGGTTACCCCTACAATAGAAATTTACCTTGAGTGAGACATTTGCCCCCGCTTTACAATACCTTCTTATATCGCCTTTGAATGCGCAGAGGTTCCGGAGCTGCCCCTGGAAGTTACACAGACACTCCCTTTGTAAGCGGGTGCCGGGAAGCGTCATCATCTGGTACTGCATCGAGAATTTCCTCCACACTCGTGCGCAGCTTGCACATTTCTTCTTTATTTGCGCATTTCCGCAACGTACGTCTGCGTCATTCGTGCAATCACCTAAGAAATAAAGTTGATTGATGATTCCAGGAAATAGTAGACCAATGGACCTCAGAAAAACTACCGCTTCCAGCTTGTGATATTCTTCGTTTACGTTAGTCATTTTCACTTCGGTTTTCACCTGCTCCACCTGTGCCTCTGAGCACACGTGGACCCCCCCTCATGTGCCTATACAGGTTCTTGAATGCAGAAGACCCTAGCTTGCACTGGGTACAGAAAGTTGATGTGTTCTCCTTGCCTGAATGATTTCCGTATGACTTTCTGAAACCGATCCTCTGTTGACAGTCTTGTGAGAAATAACTGATGAGCTCAGGTGTTCAGCCAAGGAAATACGGAAGAAGAACGTCTCACAATAACAAATCATCTTAAAGTAATAGAAGAGAGTGATAACTAATAGAAGCCAGGAACTATTAACATAATGACGAGTGATGGCATTTGGCCTACTTCACTTTCACCAGACATTTAACGATTGTTGATTGCCCTTAATGGCTTTGTAGCCAGCGATCTTACATTGTTGTCTGTCATGTTTTTTATCATATGTGTGTTAGAACGGGGGTAAGCGTTATGCCCGAAATGGGCGGGACAGGAGGCGGAGTCGGCTGTCACCAACTGCCCAGGTGGCCCCAGCTTTGGCGACGTTTAAGCGGGCAGCGGCGGAACTCGTCCGCGCCGTCATTTTCACACCCAACAAACTTCGCACCAACCCTAGGTTTACCTCTCCTTCCCAAATCAGGAGAGTTAAGGGCTCTAAGAAGTGCAACTTACACATAAAGTTAGATTTCCAATTTGAGTTTGAGTTAAAACCTAAGTTTCAGAGCTTTAAAAACCGCGGCCTTGGATGAGTTCAGTCGTGATCGTATAAGCGTGCTATAATTGCAACGCCGCGACGCGACCGCGGCACGTAGTGAGCCACAGCTCAAGGCCAGGTAGTATTCTTCATTCCACAATACATCGTGCTTCGGCAAAAACTACAGTCAGAGACACAGCCTACAGCAAAACACAGCAAGGGCTCTTACGCCACCATATGATTAGAGCACAAGTAGGGGTAGTAGGTATACTTAGTATCCGAATCACTCCTTTTCGGATATCCGAGATTCGGGTAATACGATATCTGAAAATTCGAAAAAGCGCATTATCTGAATCGAACCAATATCCGGGAAATTTCAAATTGGCATTATCTGAATTTTACCATTATCCGAAGGGTCAAAAATTCGGATAAAATCGGATAAATTCGTGTAAAATTTCGGATAAAATCGGATAATTTTCGGATAAAATCGCATAAAATTGCACTAGGCCACGCCCATTTTCTGCACCGCCTTCTATTTATTACATCAACCCAGGATTTTCCTCCTCCTTCCGAAATAGGGAGAGTCGTTGCGGCGCCGAAAAATGGGCGTGGTCAAGTGAGATGACCAAGTGGCTAGTTATTAGAGTGAGGAGCGAATATTCGAGTTCGAATAAATATTCGAATTTTTCGAACGAATTTTCATTCGAACATTCGAATATTCGAAAAGTGTGAATATTCGAACATTATTCTAGTTCGACTATTCGCAAAAGGTGAAAATTCGAACATTATTCGAATTCGACTATTCGCAAAAGGTGAATATTCGAATATTATTCGAATTCGACTATTCGAAAAAGGTGAATATTCGAATATTATTCGAATTCGATTATTCGGAAAAGGTGAATAATCGAATATCTCTGAGCACTAACAAGTTATGGACGAAAAACCGGCAGTGACATCCACTCAATCTTGAAAATGACTTGCATGAGTGTTGGGTAATTTTCATTCTTTTTTCGGGGCGTTTCACCGGTTGTCACCGGTGAAACGGTGAAAGTTGTTCTCGGTATTCACATACAATTCTGCATTGAAAAACGCTTTCAGTTTTGAAAAATAAGTTCTTCTTCCAGCCGAATTCAGTCTATAAAATGCATTTTTTAGCCTGAAATTATTTGTTTTTCGTTCATAACTTTTTTGTGCTTGGAGAGACCTTTGGTGAAGCTTGATTTCAAAATCTCGATGGGATTGTGCGTCAACTTGTGCTTCCAGTTTGGAAAAGTATTTTCTCGATCCTTCAGCCTAATCCATTTTACGAAGCACCGGTTTTCCGCCTATAACTCTTTAACCTTTGAAGATAGGGTTTTGGTGAACGTAGTTTTTGAAATCTACGTAAGATTCTGCGTCGAATGACATCGAGTTCCTAACTTTGTTTGCTTCATAAGCCAGCCAGGTCGGTGGAGCCGAGCCCCATTGTTGGCTCCAGCAGAACTCTGCGTCTCTCATTTAAACCATAGAGGCGAGAGCACCCTATGGAGATAACTATGAAAATCGGCTTCACCGACCTGGCTGACTTAAGGGGCAAGCAAAGTTAGGAACCCGATATATCACTCGACGCCGAATTTTACAGAGATTTCAAAAGCAACCTTCACCAAAACCCTATCTTCAACGGTTAAAGAGTTATAGGCGAAAAACCGGTGTTTCGTAAAATGAGTTAGGCTGAAGGATCGAGAGAATCTTTTTCCAAACTGGAAACGCTATTCGATGCAGAATTTTATGAGGATTCCGAAGACAACCTTCGCGAAAGGGCTGTCTTTTATGGTAAAAAAAGTTATGGACGAAAAACTGATTGCTTTTAGTGAAAGAGACGTTGATACATAAATTGAAATCGGCTGAGAGAATGGGAACGTATTTTCTCAAATTGAAAACATTATTTGACGCAAAATTTCATGAAGATTTCGGAAACAGCTCTGTTGAAAGATCCATCAAAAAGGGTAAAAATGGTATGAGCGAAGAACAGGTAGTTTTTCAGAAATCGCTTGAAGAAATATTCCGACAAATTTTGACTCCAAGACAGCTCAAAGGAAATTTTTTATGACCTACGCAGATCATTCCACTAAGAATAGTGGATTTCTAAAGGAGGTCATCTAACGGAAAAAAATGTTTCAAAATTAATGTTTAAAAATAAAAATACATTGAATGCAAGAAAAAGAGGATTAAGAAAACGTCAAATTTTGAAGTTGCAAATCTATAGGGAACCTTCACCAATCCCCACTCAGTCATCCTAAACAACCTTCACCTCTCGGACCGTTGTCTCCACCCCAACGAACCTATGACACCAACCCGGGGTTTTCCTTCCCTTCCGAAATCGTTGCGGCGCGGAGAAATAGTGGTGGTCAAGTGGCCGCGATAACAACCTTTGGGGGTGCTAAGTAGAGTGAGGATCGAATATTCGAGTTCGAATAAATATTCGAATTTTTCGAACGAATTTTTATTCGAACATTCGAATATTCGAAAAGTGTGAATATTCGAACATTAGTCGAATTCGACTATTTGCAAAAGGTGAAAATTCGAACATTATTCGAATTCGACTATTTGCAAAAGGTGAATATTCGAATATTATTCGAATTCGACTATTCGGGAAAGGTGAAAATTCGAACATTATTCGAATTCGACTATTCGCAAAAGGTGAATATTCGAATATTATTCGAATTCGACTATTCGGAAAAGGTGAATATTCGAATATTATTCGAATTCGTGGGGGTGTGTATACAAGTCTGTTGGTACCTGCTCGTTGGTGCCCCTGCTTCTACTGAACCCAGCAGACGTTTGAGTGTACACAGGGAACGTTCGAGCGATATAGCGTGCACAACTATATCGTGAAAGGATCCCGCACATTGCATAAAGGTGTCGCCGTCCGGCACACTAAGGCCTCTGGTCCATAACACCTTAGGATCCGTACCTAGGAGTCATGGAGTCTTTGGCCACAAGCCACAATTTCGCCACCCTGAACTGTCGATCGCTGTCGAGTGATATCCAAAAACTGCGCTATCCAGACTTCTGAGCTATTTCCATGCACCGTTTGCTGCTTTGCAGTAAACCCCCCTCATAGATAGACCCGTCATCAGCGTCGGAGAGTACACCATCTACTGCGGTAACGCTGACGATAGGATAGTGGGAGGCTGTGCAATAGCTGTAAGGAAGGATTTCAATGGTATGGTCAAGGAGTTCGGCTCAACGTCGTGTCGGAATGCATTCGTACGACTGCGGGATCACAGAGGATTCAATCTGTGGATGGTGAGTGCTCATGCGCCCACTGAAACCGCCGAAGACAATTCGAAGGATGCGTTTTATGAGGAACTCAATACGTTGCTGGCCAGGATACCTTGTCAACATGCTGTTGTCGTGGGGATTGACGCAAATGCGAAGATGGGACTTGATCAGGAATCCGAAGTACTCGGTAAATGGTTCTACCCAGTGGAGCAAACATCGGACAATGGCTACCGCCTTGTCGACTTTTGTGAACGCAGTGGTCTGATTATTGCATCGACATTCAAGAGGAATCATCGCCGCCATCAGCTTACGTGGCAGGGACCAACCCGGCTATCTCCAGAAGAGCAGCGGAAGCGGAAGATGACAACTTTGAAACTACAGCTTGACTATGTCCTGACGAGGAATATTCCAGTATCGGACATTCGAAGATCTAGAGCTGTGTGGGATGTCGCATTCGATTCGGATCACCGTCCTGTTCTGTTGAACTTCACTGCGAGGATTCATAAGAGGAAGCGAGGGCTCAGCCTCTCCAGAGGATTGACATGACAAGTCTAAGAGATGAAGAGTGCAGAAGGAATTTCCGACAACGCGTTTCTATTCACATCGGAGTACGGACTAAGAAGAAACTTTGCGACGCGGATTCTTTTGTCAAGTGCATCCAGGACGCTTCGAAAGAGGCACTCCCGGTTGTACAGCCTAAGAAGAAGTTCGCCTACGTCTCAGAAGAAACAACATCTACCTACAACAGAGTATGTGCTCTCCGAACTGCAGGAAACTTCGTGGAGGAGAAGCGTCTGAGGAGGAAGTTGCGTCGGCAGCTTCAAAGTGACCGCGAACGAGAGTGGACGTGTAGAGCTAAGGAGTTCGAGAAGGCTTGGGAGGAGAAGAATCCGAAGAAAGCCTACACGTTGCTGCGACAGTATAGCGGGAAGATGAAGAGATGTTCTCCTTTCTTGAACACTACCAATGGAGTTGCAGTTGGTGATGCGACGCTGCCAATATGGAAGGATTACTTCAGTTCACTACTGAATCGTCCAGCGCCATCAGTACCTGAGCTCCCGCATGTTCAGAGAGCACATTACGATGTCAGTGAGGAACCGCCGACTGAGTCTGAAGTTTTTGGATTGTGTCCGGAAAATGAAGAATGGAAAGGCAGGTGGAGATGACAACATCACTGCTGAAATGCTGAAAGCTCTTCCTCCGTCTGGGATTCGTGAAATGACCAACACCATCCGTGCCATATGGATGAGCGAAAGGATACCCGATTCGTGGAGACATGCGATCATCGTACCTCTTCACAAGAAGCTATCCGTCACGGATCCTAAGAACTACAGAGGAATCTCTCTACTTCGTGTCATGTACAAGGTTTTAGAACGTATCATTCTCGAGCGACTTATCAAACATCGTGAAGGAACGACCAGAGATGAGCAAGCCGGTTTTCGACCTGGAAGATCGACCATCGACCAAGTGTTCGTCGTGAGAAGAGTAATTGAATCGTGGCAGCGGTTTTCGAAGCCATTACAGCTTGCTTTTTGGACTTTGAAGCCGCGTTCGACTCTCCTCATCGTGATCGATTGCTCAATGCTCTGCGAGCAGATGGAGTCCCGGAAAAGTATGTTCGGTTAATCGAGGACATGAACAAAGGAACAACAGCAGCAGTTCGTACACCTGTCGGATTTACGTCAGCTTTCGAGGTGAAAACAGGAGTAAGGCAAGGAGCCGTTGCAGGACCTTTTCTTTTCAACTTCGCCGTTGATGACATCATGCGTAGAGTTGCAGGACAGTTTCCTGCGGATGTGATCCTAACACCATCAGGACGCTCCCTTGTCGACCTGGAGTACGCCGACGACATTGTGTTATTCGCTGAAAACAACGCAAAACTGCAAAGGATTGTGAACCTCGTTTCGAAGTATGCCGCAGCCTATGGACTTCGTCTTCGTCCCGACAAATGCAAGCAGATGTGGGTCTCTCAGAGGCCTTCAACTGGAGTTTGTGTGGACGGACAACGTATCGAACTGGTGGACGATTTCTGTTATTTGGGCTGTTTGCTGAAGAACGATGGTAGTTATGCAGCGGATATTCGACAACGATGTGCGAAAGCTACGTCTGCATTCAATTCTCTAACCAAGTGTTTGTGGTCTACCACCATCGCGAAGGAAGTCAAGTTGCGCGTCTACCTATCCGCTATTCGCCCTATCATGATGTACGGATCGGAGACGTGGGCAGCACCGAAAACGCAGATGGAAAGGTTGGATTGCACGGAGAGGAAGCTCTTTAGGCGTTTGCTTGGATATTTCTGGCCGCGTGTATGCCATAACGAAGACCTTTACAAGGAAATCGACGCAGTACATCAACGCTTGACACGAGGGAGGTGCCAGCATCTCCTAACGCCATCTCAAGCAGCAATGGAAAGTCGACTTCGACTGCTCGGGCATATACTAAGAAGGACTCCGGATCGTCTCGTACAACACGCTTTAAAAATGCTTCCAAATCCTGTCTGGAAACGGCCACCTGGGCGTAGGCGAAAGTTCTGGACGGATGTGGTTAAAGAGGATTTAAAGTCACTCGGCATCGAAAGACAGTTCAGGCGCGATGTTTCGTTTCGCAGGAAATGGAATAGTGACAGCTGGATGGAATGTGTTCAAATTGTGGCTGAAGACCGTGAAAAATGGACACGGCTGACTACTAGGACGGCACACCTCGGTGAAGATGCGGAATGACCGCGTCAGGCGAAAGCCAACCGATTAAGTCAAAGTAAGTAAGTCATTCGAATTCGACTATTCAGGGGGTGAATATTCGAATATTATTCGAATTCGACTATTCGGAAAAGGTGAATATTCGAACATTATTCAAATTCGATTATTCGCAGAGGTGAATATTCGAACGTTATTCGAATTTGAATACCCGAGCTGATTTGACAAAAAACATGAAAATCAGCTCTAATGTGCTACTAGGGCGGTTCTAACAGGGGGAGCCACATGGCAATCAAACTTGGCCACGCCCATTTTTCATGCCGCCGCGCAATGATAACACCAACCATAGCTTCGTTAGGTGGAGCCATGTTGTACTCCACCAACCTTCACACCTGGGCAGTGAAGTGGGGAACCTTCACCATTGGGAGAACCGGTGACAACCAATGAAACGCGAAAAGAATGAAAGTGACCCAACACTCATGCAAGTCATTTTCAAGATTCAGTGGGTGTCACTGCCGATTTTTCGTTCATAACTTCTTTCTGCTCAAAGATAGACCTTTGGTGAAAGTTGTTCTCAGTATTCACATACAATTCTGCATTGAAAACGCTTTCAGTTTTGAAAAATAAGTTCTCCTTCTTCCAGCCGAATTCAGTTTATAAAGTGCATTTTTTTAGCCTGAAATTATTTGTTTTTCGTTCATAACCTTTTTGTGCTTGGAGAGACCTTTGGTGAAGCTCGTTTTCAAAATCTCGATGGAATTCTGCGTCAACTTGTGCTTCCAGTTTGGGAAAGTATTTTCTCGATCCTTCAGCCTAATCCATTTTACGAAGCACCGGTTTTTCGCCTATAACTCTTACCTTTGGAGATAGGGTTTTGGTCAACGTTGTTTTTGAAATCTACGTAAAATTCTGAATCGAATGACATATCGGGTCCCTAACTTTGCTTGCTTCATGAGCCAGCCAAGGTGGAGCCGAGCCCCGTTGTTGGCTCCGGCAGAACTCTGCGTCTCTGATTTAAACCATAGAAGAGAGAGCACCCTATGGAAATAACTATGCAGCTCGGCTCCACCGACCTGGCTGGCTTATGTGGCAAGCAAAGTTAGGCCTATGGTATACTTTGTCGCTGTAATGAGCGACAGGCATGCAATCTAACACAAATCGTGGCGGGACCCGCATCGGAGCAACGGCAACGGTCGTCGTAGGAACAGATGCCGCGTGTGGGTCGCAGCGACGTGTCGCGGAGGGCTGACATACTGCAACTGTGCCATAGCCTGTCCCTACCACTGTCGCTGTCGCTGTGCAGTGCACTGCGACAGCGACAGATTTAAAGGACGGGAGGCGGTCGCTGTCGCTGTGCAGAGCGACGCGACTGTGTGTCGCAAAAGTATACCATACCCCTTAGGAACCCGATATATCATTCGACGCCGAATTTTACAGATTTCAGAAACAACCCTCACCAAAACCTTGTCTTCAACGGTTAAAGAGTTATAGGCGAAAAACCGGTGTTTCGTAAAATGAGTTAGGCTGAAGGATCGAGAAAATATTTTTCCAAACTGGAAACGCTATTCGATGCAGAATTTTATGTGGATTCCGAAAACAATCTTCACGAAAGGGCTGTCTCTTAGGGTAAAAAAGTTATGGACGAAAAACTGATTGCTTTTAGTGAAAGAAACGTTAATTCATAAATTGAAATCGGCTGAGAGATTGGAAACATATTTTCTCAAATTGAAAACATTATTTGACGCAAAATTTAATGAAGATTTTGGAAAGAGCTCTGTTCAAAGATCCATCTAAAAGGGTAGAAATGGTATAAGCGAAGAACAGATAGTTTTTCAAAAATCGCTTGAAGAAATTTTCCGACAAATTTTGACTCCAAGACAGCTTAAAGGAAATTTATCATGACCTACACAGATCTTTTCATTAAGAACAGTGAATTTCTAAAGGAGGTCATCTAGCGGAAAAAATGTTGTTTCAAAATTAATTAGATTAAAAATAAAAATACATTGAATGCAAGAAAAAGAGGATTAAGAAAACGTCAAATTTTGAAGTTGCAAATCTATAGGGAACCTTCACCATTCCCCACTCAGGTATCCTAAACAGCCTTCACCTCTCGGACCGTTGTCTCCACCCCAACGAACCTATGACACCAACCCGAGTTTTTCCTTCCCTTCCGAAATCGTTGCGGCGCGGAGAAATATGGGTGGCCAAGTGGCCGCGATAACAACCTTTGGGCAGATTTGACATCCGTTTCCGGTGTTACGGAAGGTTGCGGCACAGTGCCGTGATTTGTCGACGTTTTAGATTTGGCCGTGCTATCTCGCCAGTCGGGGCCACTTGTCCACTGCATATGGTCACACCAATTTCTCCGCGCCGCAACGCTTCTGGCAGAGGAGGATGCCCCGGATTGGTGTTATAATTGCGCGGCGGCACGGGAAAAATGGGCGAGCCCTAGTGGGATAGCAATTGGTACTCCCCCCCCCCCTTCTAAAGATAGCACCGATTTGGCTAAAACTTCGCCGAGAGGCTTTTTTTGAGCTGTGGATTAAGAATCTCTTATCCTTTTCGCAATTTTTAAAGGATTAATGGCTCAGACAAAAACGCGCTCCACGCCCCGCTGAAAGCCGCCAGCGGGATAGTGGGCGCGGAGCGTAAAATCCGAAGTTTTGTCGCCCACGGTAGTAGCTATGGAGGGTGCGGTAGCGACTGTCGTGGGCTAGTGGCTGCTTCCTGCCCTGGTGATAAGCTCCTCTGAGCTTTTTGTTTTCAAAAATATACTCACGCACCGGTGCACGACGCGGCTGCACGCCAACACGCGACCCGGCCAGTGCACCGAGCACCAACTGGGGCCACCAGCGATTGAGCAGGGCCTTCAGCGTCAAGGCGGAGCCAAGTACCGCGAAATTGGGCAATTGAACAGAAGGCATTGCCTTCATCCGAGTCCTGGCTCAGAACCACGTCGTATGCCTCCCTTGGAAACTAGCGTCTTGAGCGACGAGCATCTTTTTGGGGGCACGCTTTGCCCGTGATGGGCACGCTCTCGTGTCAGGAGGGCAAGCACTCGTCTATATCGTGTCTCCGGGAAAGTGGGAAGATCGGAGTGAGCGTCGAGCTCCTTTTTACCTGAGAAGGGTTAGGGGTAGGTTCTCTAGGCAAAATTTCAGTCATATCGGAGATTTTAACGATATAATTACCCTATACTTACCGTGATCTTTCGAAGCACCGAAAGTGGACCTCTCATTCATGTTCAGCACCTCGAATAAGCTCCTTGAACTAAGTTAGAGCGGAAAAATAATTTTGTAGCATTCTTTACGTCGCAGCCCGCACAGGTTTAGAGATGAGTCGTGCCTTATTAATTTCATTTGTAGGTGGAAATAAAGCTTTAGAAGAAGGATTCAACTTGTTATTGCCGCTCACTTCGTAGTTGCGCGATATTGCTATGGATGCTTAAATTATTCGTCATTCAAATATTCGAATTTCGAATATTCGTTCGTTCGAAATAAAAAGTGAACGAATTTATTCGAAATTCGTTCGTTTGAAATAAAAAATGAACGAATTTATTCGAAATTCGTTCGTTCGAAATAAAAAATGAACGAATTTATTCGAAATTCGTTCGTTCGAAATAAAAAATGAACGAATTTATTCGAAATTCGTTCGTTCGAAATAAAAAATGAACGAATTTATTCGAAATTCGTTCGTTCGAAATAAAAAATGAACGAATTTATTCGAAATTCATTCGTTCGGTCTCTTTTTAAAAACTCCTCACTCTACTAGTTATTCAGTGTAGAAGTTTTTGTATAGTTGTTTGGCATACTTTTTACTTGCTAGTTGTCCGGAAAAAACTGTGTATGGATAATGCTGTGCCTCCCAACGATGATAGAGTAATTGAAGATTTGTTTTCATTTTTTTATTAATATGCATATATGAAAATTGAAGTTTGTATGTGAACCTGCTGCAAATGCAATGAAGGACTACTGTTTGCTCAATTATGGATGTTTTCAAATGCTTGCCTTGAGTGCTGGTTTATTTTTCACCGTTTTGCCTCAACTTTGTTCCGAAAACATCCGAAATTATCCGACCGGATATCCGTATCCGAATCAGTGGAAAAATGGCATTATCTGAATCGATCCATTATCCGAAAATTTGAAAAAGCGCATTATCTGAATCAAACCAATATCCGGTAAATTTAAATCGGCATTATCCGAATCGATTCATTATCCGAAAAGTTATCTTCGGATAACAAGTATAGTAGTAGGGCCACCACAAGGCACATCATAGGCAACTATAGTTAGGTCCGTGGCATGTTTCCTCAAGAAAGAAACATTTAAACCTCACACCCGGCTGGCGCGGTGGTCGAATGCGCCGATCCACTAATCGCAGCTGATCAGCTTACCATACCGCCAGCCTTCGATGAGATTTAAACTGCCCGCGCCAGCCGCGGGCGAGATTTAGATGTTGTTTTCTTGAGGCAACAAGCCGCGGACCTAACTCTACTCAAACATGGGTGCTTAAACCAGTTAATGAAATAATTATGGTTACTGAATTACTGTGCTTCTCTGGACCAAATTTCGTTCCGCAATTGCGTCTCGACACGCTTTGCGGCTGCGCGCACTGGAGTCAGTCGAGTTGCCGGAGCCAATGCCGACTCGATGTGGCTTTTTTATAGTTTTCTGAAATTTTGTTTTGTTTCCAGTTTCCAAAACCCACCTAGAGTCAACAGATAGGCGGCTGCGGCGCTGGGAACTCTTTCGACTCGAAAGCGCGAGGCCGCAAAGCGTGTCGAGACGCAATTGCGGACCGGAATTTGGCCCAGAGAAGCACAGTACAGTAGACAATGCAGTGAGAAACATGTGAAAATGACAAACAACCCAAGACAAAGAGAACTGAATGCCCATTGAATGCAGGAAATGTCCGAGAAATTCCGATGACTGAAAATCTCATGGGGCGTTCGATTAGAGCGCGCTTGTTAGACGACCATCTCGGCCGAACGCCAAGATACACGATAACCAAGCGACGTGGCTGTCTGCTCCTCCCCCAAGTTTCGTGTCGAATCAGGGACCGTGTGCACATTTTTCCACGTGCGTCCCCGTCCCCGCGAAGGCGATCCATAATTGGTCAATTTCGTCTGATGACACAGAGTGGCTTCGCGGGGACGGGGATGCTCGGGGAGAGATGTGTATACGGCCCTGGTTCGACTACTCAGTGATGTCTTATGATCAAATACCACACGAAAAGTCATTTTTTACTCGTACATCTCGTAAAGGTTATAACTAATCGTAATCTCGAATTAAACACCACAAAATGACTGCTCAACGAAGATCAGCGCACTTTTGTCAATGCCCCAAGGGCCATTTATAGCGTAAGCGTCTTGTTTGAATAGAGTAGTGTCAATACATATTGTTCAGCGTTACGAAGACGAACAATTTGGCCGAGGCATTGCTCATGCTCGCTACGGTTCCCTGAGCGATTCGCTTCGTCGTGGCGAATTGAAGTATATTCCGAACGGCGAAGTCCGCGAATCAAACTGGACGCAAAATGGACGCAACATGCACAAGAGTTATTCTACTCGTGAGTTCTTTCATACTTCCTCTTCGTGGTCTTTGGCGTCACTCGGGGTATGACTGGTCAACTCACAACGCTTACCCAGCCAACCATATTGCAGGTGATGTATTCGGTGGGGGTGATTACGATCGTCGCTCCAATTCGTCGTATCGTCGTACTAGTCAACAGATGTCGCCATTCATCGAGTTCCCACCCACCTTGCCTAGACGGTAAAATATTTTTAGCGTCTAATTTCGTTTTTTCCCGGTGAATCTTGATCTTGTTGAAGTTGCTGTTATGAATTTCAGCCAAGAACGCGACAACTACTATCGACCCGTGAGTAAAAGCCGCAGTTATGCAGACTGGGACGACATGGGACGAGCTGGATTCGGCAAAGAAGTCAGACGGTGAGTTGCTTTTGCTAGGCAATACGTGAAGAGAATATGTTGTCCCTGTTGAGAAAAGAAGTATTACGCCGGGTTCATACCTTTTGCGATGAGCAACGCGAAGCAGTGTTCAACATTTACATCGATCAAAAATTTATATGTCCGATATGCAATGTCGCGCGTCTCGGGAAGTATGAATCCAGCCTAGTTTGTCACAGCTGTCTTTGAACTCCTTTTTCGGAAGCGGCTACCAAACAGGGCTACGAGCTGCGATGTCTTTCGAATCTATGTAACGTCTTAGTATCCTTCTTCAACTGGATGCTAGCTTACTTTAGTCGAAGCTGGCCTTTCGCATTAGGGTAGTGGACTTTTCCACTACTAGGTCTCTCACTGATTATGTTTAGCTACGGCCATGATGATGACATGTCCCGGCTAGAGGCCGAGTTTCGCGATTCGCTGTTGATGCCACTTCCAAATGGAAACATGTTAGTGTAACATTATCGGTAGACATAGCATATCCATTACATCACTGTATTCAGGCACGAAAGGGATCATCGGACAGAGCAGCTTCCCGGGGGATACGAGACTTTCCACAGGGATAATCGGGCAAATAGTGGCAGACGCATGGGCAAAGATGGTGTTCCTGTGGATTATAAGTGAGTTAGCAGAAAATCCCCGCCGCCGAATTATGTGAATTTCTAAGGGAAGCAAAAAGCGGCCGTGGGCAGAATATTGCACGTCTAGCCTCACCTGATGTTTCGTATCATCTTGATCTATTTCTATTATTGAAAGATGTGTTTAGCAACCACAACCAAATCACTCTCTTTTGAATTTTCAGCGAAGCGTCTCAAGAGTACAGCTACAAGCGAGAACAGGAAATGGATCGCAGGCGCTGAACTGTGTCTCCTCCCTACGGCTATTCGCGTGACTAAACCATGAGATAGACCTCTGTTGTGCTTCCAGACGGTGATTTGACCCTTATGCCTTCCATATTACATTTTCCCGTACTCTAGAGTTTTTCATAGGCCACTTGTCGCAAACCTTCAGTTTTGTAGAGTGCGAGAGACGCTCGATTGTATAACCTTTTATATTTTCTTGATTTTGTACCTTATCTCGAAATATAGTACGCCTATATGTGCCAGAAAAATACGTCTATTCTGAAATGTGTCGTTTGTATTTCTGTTCACCCTACTTATTACTCAGAAAAGTTGATTTGCTCAGCCTATCTGCCTTTGCCCCATTCATCCGATGATTTTTTTAGAATAAAGAGTGTATTTTGATTGAGTTCTATTTGGAAAACGCCTGTTATGCTTACTAAAGATTGTCAATCTCGACAACGCCTTATCATTCCTTTAGTGGAGGATTGAGCGTACTCAATGCAGATGAGACTATGGAAAATGGCGGACGGTTTATTCCCTTTCGGTAATGTAGACAGGCTTGGTCAGACATCTGCTAGAAGGAAATATGAGGTGTCGTTGTGGAGAAGGCGCTATTTATAATTCCTTTTTCATCAATCTGCAAACCATAAACCCTAATTACTTCTAAAATAGCCGAAAAACTGTTGCTAACAGTTTTTTTCGAGTTAGTTACAAGGACGGGGTAGAGTGTAGACTGGAAACGCTGATAAGAAATTTCTCACGTCAAGGCACAGTCCAGGCGCACGCATCAGATGCGTGGCGTCTAATACGCTCAACGAAATGGAGCGTAAGGCACACGTTTCGCGCTTTTCTATCGTTTTCAGTGCGCTAGGCTTGACTCACGCGGCGAACGATGCCGTGCCTGCCATCTATATCGGTTGCAAATCTGAGTTACCGGTACTCATCGCTATCACTTTTAAACGGTTCTTGGCGAAAAAAATTGCGTGGTAGCCATGGAATATGTGTGCGGTCTTCATGGAGCTCAACTCAATTTCGAAGCTTTATTTTCTCGAATCATCTGCGTGATAGTGCGCATGTAGTACGTTTCTCTCCCCATCCTTCCCACCCATTAGCAGAACTATTATATTTATTTCCCAGATAGAGTGTAGCTACGGTTCTGACACGGATGAAGTAAAAAGGAACCCTTTCCCAATCATCTTCAACAATGAAGTTATTTTTCTTTAGCGAATCTCGAGACATGAAGAAAATTTAATGTAGTGCTTATGCTAGAGCTAATCATTAACATTCCATTACGTTAGATGCATTACTAAAAGTGAACTGTGAGCAAATGGACTGATGTAGAAACTTTCAATGCCCAGCAGGGGTGCGTTCCAAGAATGTTCCCACGACGCCGTGGGAGGGCAAATATGTAGTCTTTCCATGGACAAACTTGTTTCCCATACGAATTATAACTGCTTATCGTTTCCACGTACGTTTCCATGGAAACATTTTGCCACGGGAATGTTCTTGGAACGCACCCCAGAACTACATACAATACCCGCGCTGAGTTTTGTAAAAACGGAGCATCTGGCAACTTGGCAAAAAATCGTCCGATGCATGTAACTCTTTTGAATTCTGAAAACGCTATCATATTCACAGATCAAATTGTTACCTAATTATGTGACTTGTGGGCCGAAGTTCCCTAAAATCACTTTGTTTTTGAAGGAAATAGTTTTTTCAATCGTTTTTCAAAGACGTCGCGCGCGGCGAAGTGCGGCGAAACTTTGAGTAGTATTTGTACAAGTAATTGAAGAGCAATCTGTATGCTTCCATCACAAATTAGATGCAGGTGAGAGAAACTCAAGGCTTGTGTAGGTTGAATTTTCGAAATCCTTCATTAAACACGCTTGAGAGCTTCCTGAAAAGTCGGAGTTTTGTTGCGAAAACCCCGGACTCCTAAAGGAAGGTGTTCCAAAATTCATTCTAAACGAACCTTGAAATTCACTTTCCTGCAACCAATTTATGAAGAAAGCATACAGATTGCTCTTCTATTACTTGTAGAAATACTGCTCAAAGTTTCGCCGCACTTCGCCGCGCGCGACGTCTTTGAAAAAACGATTGGAAAAACTATTTCCTTCAAAAACAAAGTGATTTTAGGGAACTTCGGCCCAAAAGTCACATACTTAGGTAGCAATTTGATCCGCGAATATGATAGCGTTTTAAGAATTCGAAAAAGTCTTCATTCAAAAAAGTTACATGCATCGGACGCCTTTTTGCCAAGTTTTCCAGATGCGTCCCGTTTTTACAAAACTTAGCGCGGGTATTGTATGTGTGAACAGATCGCGTTTGGAAGTACACATATTTGAACTCTTCTTCGAAGCCTTCTTCACATGGTGCGATTCTGGCTTGAGGCGTGAACGCTGCTCTGTCTCTGGTTCTTTTATCACCTTTATCTGCCTACTGTCGTCCGTCTCTCAAGTCCGCTATGAACAATGTGAAGCATAATTTGAAATGAAGGGTTCATTGCATTTGCGAATCTTTCAACTTGTCAGTTGTGAACGTCTAACTTTCGTCGTTGCGCATTTTACAATCGAGAAAAGATCAAATCATGTGCCGGAGCGGCTGATATAAGCTGATCGAGCCTCGGTTACAATAATGTTGTTCTGAAGTGCTGAGCTATTTTTAGCTTTTAAAATGTTCTTTAACCTCAGCTTCACAAGTACGAAGTTGCGGTACTCTTGAATGAAGCCGATAATTAATATAGGATTGAAAACCGGATATATGGCAAGTAATATATCAATAGGGTCGGTGATGAGAGGTGTAGTTGGTATACCAGTGAGGAGCAGAAACATAGCAACGAAGCACGGCATGTTGAAGAATAGAACCGGGCATGCGGCCTGAATTCAACCTTTTATTTTGTCTTTCGGTAGAAAACGTGGCATAGGAACGGAAGAGAACCTAACGGCTCTCTCAGAATTGTAGAAACAGGTAGGTTTTGATAAAAACCAGACCTGAAGTATCAGTAGGATGAGCATTCGCCTCTGCAAGGCAACAACGGTATTGGACTGCACCCCATGTTTGAGAAAATCGTTGATCTTCTTTGCACAAACTACATTGATAGTTATCAATATACCCAGACACAGAATCATGTCGAGGACGAAAATAAGTCGTGGAATGGTGACGTAGTACTGAAATCAGAGCATTCATAAATTCGCTTATACACTGGATAGGTAATTATAATTATTGAGATCATTATAAATTTTTGGGATGTTGGAAGTTCGGAGCGAATCAAAGCAAAATAAGAATGGAGCAGTAGTTTTTTTTCTGAACAGTTGAGGTTTTCCCGTAAAGAAGGAAATTACATGGTACATAGTAAAACTACAGAGACGACGGGACAAAAATTTAACAAATCGAAGAAACAAAGAAACTTTTTTCTTCTCACCTTTATGGAGAAGCCTATAAATGAGGTGTCGTGCATTTTGCATCCTGGTATCACAACTGTGGTTGCAACAAGTGATACAAAATTGTCATCAGGCCAAAAAGAGATGTAGATCACAAGGCAGAAGTTTATCATCACGATTAAGTTTACCACAGAACCAATAAATATAGTCTTATTCATGGAACATTTTTGAAAGAATCGAGCTCTAAAAGGTAACATACGGGATTCCTATTAACAGCATCAATGTTAAGAAATTGTAGGTTTCGCTCAGTTCAAAGACGCTGTTCATGATTAACCCGATTCGTGATTTTTTGTGGGAAACAAATGCGATAGCCCTGGGAAGCAGGGCAGCGTCAAAACAACCGGGCCAAACGCCCTCTCCAAGGCAAGGAGCTGCTTAGAAATGTTTCACAGTGTTCTGATTGCGCCCCTTGCGTCCCCGTTATTATCATCAACACCGAACGGAGCTGAGCACGCATCCAGAGTCGACATGTTACGCCATCACTGGAGCGCGCTTGCCACAAGCTCGCGAGATTTCATGACATTTCATGTGTTTATTGATTCTCACATGACTATTTCTTTATGTTCCATAATCCAGAGCCAAACTGGTTGTCGGCGGCAACGATCCTATCACTACATCTAAAATGGTGCTCGATCATTAATACCGTATTACACTTTCTATAAATATCAAGCGGTACAACGGCACGAGAACATACAAGTTATTGAAATGAGTGTCCAGGAAAGGTAATGAGATGAACAACGCAGGAACATTAAGAAAAGTCATATGAGAATTAATAAAAACATGAAAGCCCGTCAAATCCCGCGAGCTTGTGGCGAGCGCGCTCCAGTGTTGGGGTAATAGGATAAAAAATTCCGCCGCGCGCGTCGCGTCAGCGATGAATCTCGTCCGTGCTCCTCCCTCCGTGTGTAGAGAGAACCTGACCCTCCGGTGGGCGTGGCTTCAAATGTATACGTGAGTGTGAGCACGCTGATCTCAGCCTGCGAATGGCGCTCAGATTTTGGTGCGCCAAAACGGGGTGTACACTTGTGCACGGTTTTCAGCAGCAGTATTCTTTTCCTCATATCAGTATACGATTATAAAATCTCATCCGTGAGTTTCTGCTCCGAACGAGCGACTGTTTTGATTTGTAAAAAAAATCAGAAGTATGAAGAAGTAAGGAGTTAGGTAGTTTTTTCTCGGGGGTCCTCCTAAACAGGCAGCAGCGACCGTTTATCCATATGTGTTTCATCACGTTTGTTGCCGGTGGACAGGTCACGACGTGTTCGGCAGTGAGTACAGCTGTTTTTCTTTGCCCAAACCAAAAAGCGCTCTGCAGAGTAGCACCGCGGCGAGTCACGCTGCGGCAGGAAAATGATGGAGAATGGGGGCGCCAAGCAGCGGACGAGGTCGGCAACGTGTCGTGCGACAGCGACGCGGATACCTCGCAGTGTTTTTGTCGCCGCGACAGTAGAAGTTCTCTGAGCGACGCTGTCAGCGAGCGGCGTCGTAAAGTTGTCTCAACCATTTAGATCGTCAGCGTGGAATGCTGCCGTCGATCGATGATTTCTTCATGAATTCGGTCTTCTGAATACCTTTTGCCATCTCACTCAAATTTGCGTTTTTCGATTTCCAGTTTTACTAGTTTTTTTTTTGCTCCAAAGTGTGAGAGTTGTGATTTATGCGATTCTGCTGATTTCGGTATCTCGAAATCTATATTTGAAGGCATAATCACTTTACTGAACACAAATTCCAAGTTCACTTTACAGCTCTGAGCGTATTATTTCTTGCAAGATGTTTCCAGGCATTTCCTAAACTCTTGAAGCATATCAAAGCGGTAAAAGCTACTAAGAGCTCAATATGATGTTGAATGAATGAGGGCGGACGTGCTGGTAGAAAAGCGAAGCTAGCGAACTCGGCGCTGCAAATCCGCGAAGCCTTCGCGCCCATTGCCGCGCCAGGTTCAAAGCACGTCCGAGTCCTCTCGCTCTGCGGCGTGCTGCTGGTCATCGCAATCTGCACAGCGGTTGAAGCCCCTTTCACAGTTTGCGGAACGACGACGTCCGACACGTAGTAGGATAGGGCTGCGGCGTCTATAAGGCCCGCACCGACGCTGCAGCCCTATCTTATTACGTGTCGGACGGCGTCGTCTGACAAACTGTGAAAGGACCTTAAGTGAAGACTGTCGGGCGAATGCCTTGCACTTAGCCCAACCAGTGCTGTATACGCACAAAGCTGATACGTGGAAAGATGATAAAACTTGTAGAACACATCCGAACACGCATGGATAAGCGGTCGCTGCTGCCTGTTTAGGTTTTCTGTTTTCTCGGTGGGTTTTCGATTTCCTGTCCCGGTTTTCATGTAATGCCATGATTTTGCAGCACCACCGGTGTACAGTCAACGCTGGGTCATTTGTCAGCTCGGTTTAGCCTGCGTATCTCTATAAATTCAGCAGAGAGCATCAACCAATCATATTTTCCAGTACTAATTGAGGAATTGTCAGCGAACTTCGGTCAAAGTTGTCATTTTTTGAAGATCAGCAATACAAAAGTGTATTTCAGTTTTGTGCGCAGCTCGCCGAACTGTCGCTAGAAAATCGCGAGCTGTTCGACTACTTCGCGGTTAAATTTAGGACACTTAAGCGTTTTTCATGAAGATTTTCAGGGTTGAGGTCATTAAAGGCACAGTACACCCTCAGATATGAATTTTGAGATTTTCATGTAATTGTGTAGAAAACCCCTCCTGTATAACACGTGCCAAATGCGAGATCTAAATTCCTCCAAATAGGCGAGATATAAGCGACCACCACGGGCCCGACCCCCTTCGCACACCAGCACAGGCCCGACCCCCTAGCAGATTTCCGAGTTCGATAGCGGCTAAATGGATGGATGAATTCCAACAAGTCATCGTTCTTCAGTCCAATGTCGGGCTGTCTCCTTATTCTGGCTCGCTCTCGCGCAACGATTGCAAATGAAGAGAAATACAGGCGTGAGTCAACTCGTCCACCAAATTTTCACCCTCAAAATCTCGACATCTTTGAAGACCCATAACTCTGTTGAAAGAAGGTCTTGGAAGATTTCAGAGATACCACTGTGTTCACCGTGTGACTCGCTCCAAGACTAGCATGAAATTTGAAAATTAATTTTTTGGGTGTCTTGTGCCTTTAAAGGAAATGTCCACGATGAATGCGGTCTCCGAGTTGTTACCGTAAATCGAGTGTACCCGGGATCATTGCAACAATAATGGTGAAACAATGACTGAATTCGAGCGATAGATGGCCCTACGCGGCCCTCACACTATTTTGCCCTAGGCCCTATCCGCCTATTTCATTGTTGGCCGTTGAGCGAGTGGTTGATATAAGAACCGAATAGAGTCCGGCAGCACACATTGGAGGGGAATCGATCGTGGGCGTCGCACGATCGATTGTCCTCCCAATGCATGCTGCCGCGCCTTTCAGCGGTGGACTCGATTCTCTGAGAAAATTTGCCACGTCAGTGCCTAGAAAGTACCGCGACCCTCGACTGTGCCGCGATTGTTACGCGATCGTCCCGCAGCGGCTCCGTGATCAAACGATTTTGTTACGGTGTCTTGAGCTGTGACATCGCCGCGATAGTACCGCAGCGGCTCCACGTTAGAACCGCGCCGGCTCCGCGAGGATGCAGCCGTTGAACCCGCGTGGAGTACGACGTACTATCACGTGTGGTAAAACGAAATTGTCGCCGGTTCAATTACCCAAGTTTGAGGTACATTCCGTATTTCCTTGACCGCAAAAGCGGCGGTAACCTCTGTCCCTATTAGACAGAGGACGTAACAACCGCAGGTGCGTATTTTTGTTCTTAGGCCCCCTTAGTTGTATTATCATTCTTAAATAACTTCATATCAGATACTCTCTCGAAGCCGCTGCGGCACTATTGCGGAGCCGCAGCGGCAATTTCTCTCAGAGTTTGGCCCCATAGGGAGGGGTATTAAGCTTGAGAGCGCGCGAAGGCGCCTTGCTGTACGACAGACTCTCTGCGTCCTTGTTAAAGGCAGTGTTCACGATGATTTTCGTTCCCGAGTTTTAAACTTAAAACAATGCGTTGGCCTCCAAGTGTAACCAAAATTACGAAGAGACGGCGAGAAACGCACTAAAACGCCTTATTTCAGTGACAGTATTCTCAGGCTCGGTCTAGTTGTTCGGTTGGCTGAACGCGTGGTAGTCACCGGTGAAAAATGGGGCTAGTCGAAAATGGAAGAATATTTTAGGCAAATTAGTATTAGTTAGGGTCCGAAACAAAGAACGGAGCAACAGAGGGTAGAGAATTTCAAAAAACGGGCTCCCAAAAGATTTCACTGTCAACAGTTCCTGTGAGAGTAAAAAGGCGGGGTGAGAGTAAAGAATTTCGGGCCCTTCTGGCGCGATTTTCTTGATTTCATCGTCATTTCAGTTCTACCCGAGGGCCAATCAATCGATTTAGCGAATAATCTCATACTCGAAGATTATCGTGAACACTGCCTTTAAAGGCACAGTACGTCATCAGATATGAATTTTGAGATTTTCATGTAATTGTGTAGAAGACCCCTCCTGTATAACACGTGCCAAATGCGAGATCTCAATTCCTCCAAATAAGCGAGATATAAGCGACCACCACAGGCCCGACCCCCTAACAGATTTTCGGACTCGATAGCGGCTCGATGGATGGATGAATTCCAATAATTCGTCGTTCTTCAGCTCATTGCTGGGCTATCTCCTTATCAAGGCTCGCTCTCGCGCAACGATTGCAAATGAAGAGAAATACAGGCGTGAGACAGCTCGACCAGCAATTTTTCCCCCTCAAAATCTAGGCATCTTTGGAGAGCCATAACTCTGTTCAAAGTGGGTCTTGGACGATTTTAGAGATACCACTGTGATCAGCGTGTGACTCTCTCCTAAGACTAGCATGAAATCTGAGAATTAAGTTTTTTGGGTGTCCTGTGCCTTTAAGACCATCACCCAGATTTCCATATCACATCACATTCATCCGATGCGTCTGAACAATCAGCAGCTTACTTTAGAGCAGAGTTCATTAATCACATAAAAAGCAACGCAACATAAAACTATTCGTTCATATCAAATAAAAATCTATACGCCTGACATAAACTTTCGCGGGTACGGGCCTCACTGCCACTAACAAAAAAAAACCCGCTCCACACCTCGCTAAAAAGCCGGCGTCGCTAGCGGGATAGTGGCTACCCCAACACGCGACTCGGCCAGTGCACCGAGCACCAACTGGGGCCGCCAGCAGTTGAGCGGGGCCTCCAGCGTCCAGGCGGGGCCAAGTACCGCAAACTTGGGTAGCTGAACCGACGGCATTGCAGTCATCTGAGTCCTGGCTCAGAAGCGCGTTTTGGGCGTCGAGCCTTGAGTTGCACCACTCCGCCCTTACCCCCGCGATAGCCACGCCCTTGTGTCAGGAGGGCGAGCACTCGCCTATCCAATGTCTTAGGGAAAAAGGGAGGATCCGAGTGGGCGTCGAGCTTCTTTTTATTTACTTATTTATTTATTTGTTTATTTATTTATTTACCTTACTTCCTGTAATTGAATTCATCAGAAAATTCAAGAGTCATTATGGGCAAACAAAGTTTATTTGGCAAACGACAAAAAGTGGGATATTAATGAATTACTCGGCAAACTCCAAGAGATCAAAATCAATTATGTCATTTTTAAGTCCTCTTCAAGATCGATCTCTTCGAAAATGTCGACAAGGTTTTGAGCGCCGACATTTCGAGCAGTTCATTCCAGTTCACGTTCGGTAGGAATGGGTCCAAAAGCTTTCAAGCAGTGAAGGACGTCCTCGTCGGAGCCATCTGCGGAATTGTAATCCAGCAGGCGTTGAAGAAACGAGCGACAACTTGGGGTAAAATCTCCAGGGTGTTTATTTGTTTATTCAATCAGTTATCTATTTATTTATGCTATACAAGGTCGTCATGATGTACAGGCGAAGAGCAAAGAGGCGCCCCGGAAAACAAAGAGACCGTGCGTTTTTCTCAATTTCTACGTCATTTTAGTTCTACCCGGGGTCCACCTAATCAATATAGCGAATAATCTCAAAATTGAA
This sequence comes from Aplectana chamaeleonis, assembly GCA_029168955.1. Lineage (NCBI taxonomy): Eukaryota > Metazoa > Nematoda > Chromadorea > Rhabditida > Cosmocercidae > Aplectana > Aplectana chamaeleonis. Next base: position 304,494 of record JAPDOI010000577.1, read on the forward strand.
GATTATCGTGAGCACTGCCTTTAAAGGCAGTGTTCACGATAAATTTCACTTCCGATATCTCCACGGTTTACGGAAGGTCTGGTGCCCTATATAGCAAGGCATGCTTAAAAAGGACACGAAAGACGCGTTTTTGAGCAAAAACAGGCCCTCTCTTGTTTACGTTGATTTTTGAGCGTGGAGGAATTATTATTATTATTATTATTATTATTATTATTATTATTATTATTATTATTATTATTATTATTATTATTATTATTATTATTATTTATTGACGTGGAAGCGTAGTCACACGTGAAAGAATCAAGCAGAAAGAAAAAAAGCAACTGGAAAACCGTCATGATCACAAAGAATGTAACTCATCAATTCAACTGTTTCGTTCCAGAAATGTTCATAAGTGACGAATTAATGTTCTAGATCTTTGGACAGACATAGACAATATTTCATCGCTTTGGCTTAATATAAGGTTGAACTCCCGTAGATTCCTGTAGGTGAGAAATTTTGATCTTGTCTGAGACTTTGCCATTGGGAGGTACAGTCTTATCTTTCCTCTTCTGCTTCGAGTCAGGGGCCGGATGCATCAACGCGAATGTCGGGGTTTGGGCAGGCGTGGGGCACGCAGGGCAGCGAAACCGGCATGCTAAGCTGCCAGGGCAGGGGCAAGGGCAGTTAGGGGCACTGCCCCTAAGTGCCCCTGCTAGGAAGCTGGGGCAGCGGCTGCCCCGGCTGGGGCAAGAATGACAAAGCGTATATAATAAAAACATGATGCAGTAGTCAACCAACATCATTTTTTTATTTAACCTAACGCAAACATTTGCTTGCTTGAAATGATTACTTCTGAAGGCAAATGGTTCCGATTTCGTGTGCTTTTCTTCACATACCATCCTTTTATGGCATTTTGTTTTTTTCTGTCACTGTTTTTAATGAGAAAATCTATGATACTGCGTCAACTTTCTTTCCCCATTGAATTTCCGTATTCCTTATATGGACCATGAACAAATGTATAACAGTTTTTGAGAAAGCGAGATTTCAGAAAATTTGGTTTTGAAATTTTTTTTTGAAAGGAGTGGGTTTCAGGACGCGTATAAATCACACATTTTTTTTTATTCCACTCGTGCTGCTTGCTAAATTTTGTTATTTTTTCCTACTGAATTCGTTTGGTAGATCCGTCAAATTTTGTAAGAAATCTGTAATATATATTCAGCCTCCCATCTGCTCGTTTAGAAAAATTGTGATCGTGGAAAGTAGGTTTTCGTTCAACAATCCTTCATATGACTCTAAAAATAAACACCTGGATTCCACCAAAAAAAACTGCCGGTAACCTGTCGCTTAGATGCGGGACCTGAGCCGAAGCGACACATTTCCCGTAGACTCGCAGTAGACTCAAGGTACTGCCTGGATTCTGCCAAGATCCCACTGCCTCAGCTAGGCAAAAGTGCGGCAATTCCTGCATTCCGCCGCGAATCTACTGCAATTCTTGCCTCTGCATCCCAAGATGCGAACCAAGAACCATTACCAATCCATCGCTTAGTAGTAGTCGCTTTATCATCTGAGCCATACCAACTGTCGTACTAGGGCGCTCTCATTCCAATTATGGCTGTCTTGTCGTGGAATTTTCGCGCCACTCCTTGGTAAAGTTGCGTCATATTTGCGGAAATTTCCCGGTAATCCCGCGGTAATTTTTACGGTAATTCTGTGCCGAGATGTGTCGGTAAATCCGCGCCATTTTTGCGGCACTTTCGAGTCTCGCGGAATTTTCGCGTCAAATTCTCGGTAAAATCGAGGTCCTCGAATGAACTCTCTGCAAAGTCCTGGCAATCCGTTCCAGAGGAATAAAAAAGATTTTTTCTTGAAAACTAAAAAAACTTCATCGAAACTCTCGTTTTTGTATATTAATACTGCATAGTGATGAGAGAAAATTACGTAAGCGACGATTTTTTTTGGGTAATCGCGATAGGTTATTAATGTTGATGCGCCTGATTACGAGTCAGTTGATTTAAAGAGTTTAATTTGTGGAACGGTTCTTCTCGTTCTTGCTTAAAGGCAGCATACACGCTCGTAAACATGGTTGAGATAACTACGGAAATAGAATGGTATGACCCAGATTACAACGCCTACGCATTTTGAAGTGTCAAAAACGACCCACAATGCCACCCTGTATTTTCACGCCCCCTGTATTTGCCCTTTTCCTGCAACGCAAGGTTGCTGGGTCATCTTCACCGCCGGTACTGTTGGTGGATTGCCTAACAAATGAACCACACACGTCACTGACGGCGAAGATGACTCAGCAACCCTGCTTTGGAGCAAAGTAGCAAATACAGGGGGCGTGAAAATACAGGGCGGGGCCAACTTCTAACTCATGTAGCGGCATTGTGAGTCATTTTTGACACTTCAAAAGGCGTAGGCATTATGTTGTAAGCCATACGGTTCGATTCACATTGTTATCCCAACCACAGCGTGTATGCTGCCTTTAAGCGTTCACCTCAAGTGCATCATTACGAAGTGACTATTAGCAGCGGGTGTTTGTTGAACAAATTTTAGCGCATTGTGGAATGAATCTTCGATTTGGTGTAGTTGACTTAGCTCAATAACTGTAATGAGCTTCCGTCACTGGCTTGCATCCTTTTTCACCACTTCTGTTCTGCGCTCTTCTTCCTGAATACGTTCCCACTACAAATGAACATCTTGCACTCCCTTTCTTCCTAGCCATAAAAAAACAAGCGAGTGTATGAAAAAAACTTGCTTGATCCAAAAAAGAGTGGCAAACTGTTTCTTTGTTTTCTGAACATCAAGTGAACTGCATAATGCGTGAAAAACGTCATTACAAATTTGTTCAACACTATGTCATGTCGCTATTGGTATACTTTTTTATTGCGGGAAACGACTGAGCAAGATGAAGATCTTTTATAAATCATACTAACACTCAATATAAAATAGGGAGCAAAACGGTGTTCGAAACCAGAGTGCCAGGAAGCAAAAATTCCGTAAAATTTAGAACACAACATAATTTTTTCAAAAATTTTAAAACTCAAACGAAGTACACAACATTCGCAGTTTTGGACACTTTGTGAAACTTAAAGCTACAATAACGAGCGCACTGCGAAACTAAATCAAATTCAGAACACTGAGAAATGAAATCGAAATATATTTGTTCTATTAACACGCAAGATTTTAAAAATGGGTAATGCAAGATGTTCAACCACGCCAAAAACAAAAAGAATAAAAAAATAAGGCCTGAAGCAGGCGAGGCAAAAATTATCAGCTGCGCTGGGCTAATCGATCGCGGGTTTCAGCTGTGAATTGGCGCGCGCCGTACGTAATTGCGTACACTGCGCTGGGGCTAGCTGCCCCGACGCCATCGAGCGCATGTGCATACGGTGCAAGGCACTGACTCTCGGGGGCGCCTGCCTTCCCCCGCCCTTGCCCCGCGGTGTTCGTTGATGCATCCGGCCCCAGAGGAACTCCGAAAAACTGAAGTGGATCTATGGAAAGTTTTCTCGTGAGAATTTTGAACATCATGATTAGATCGGCTCTTTTTCTCCTGATAAAGAGAGACGGCAACCTCAACTGATTAGACCTAACAGAACCGTTAGGAAGCTGGGAATAGCTGACGCTGTAACACCTCATCATCAATTTCCGCGTAAAGTTATTCTGTATGCTTTCTAAAAGTTCAATGTCTTTCTTCTTGAATGGGTTGAACACTGAAATACCACACTCCACAAGTGGTCTAACATATGTTTTGTACGCTCTTAATAATACCTGAGGATCCTTAGATTTCAAATTTTTGAAAAGGTTGTAGACACGATAATTGGCTCTTTTAGCCAAAAATATGTAGTGCAAATCAAAGTTTAGTTTACTGGTTATGAAAAAACCCAAGTCCCGTACATTGGAAACGGTGCTCAGAGCTGTCCCTCTAAGTGTATATGTTGGACCTACGTTTCGATTTTGAGTTCCAATCACTAGGCAACTTGACTTCTCAACAGCGAGAGGAAGTTCCCATTTCTCCGACCATAAGCCGATTTGATCTACGGCTCTTTGAACATCGGACGTGTCTCCGGAATTCGCAATTTCTTTATAAATCTTTATGTCGTCTGCAAACATCTGGCAACAAACGCCAAGTTGAGAAATTTTCTCAGGTAATTCGAAAGTGTATAAGAGGAATAGAATAGGTGATAACACACTTCCCTGAGGTACACCACTATATGTACAAAAAATTTTATGTACATTGTGTATTTTATGTGTGTATATGTACAAAATTGACCGCTAGAAAGATGATACCTATCAGGGCAATGAAGCAAACAGCTCACTTATCAGCACTTCTTCACTTGGTAATTCCTATAATCTGAGTCTTCATTTGTTTCTTTCGAGGGGCGGATCTGGGGCACCAAAACGCTTGTTTGCAGCCGTCATTTTGCAGCTCCTGGCTCGTTTTCTACCGTTCTTTCGACATTGGGAGCCTAGGATCCTTCTCGCCTATCATTCCACTGTGGAAAGTCAACGAGGATGATCATCGTGAACGCTGCCTTTAAAGCCTTGCGTTTAAACGTTAGAAAAGAATTAGGAACAGTTTGGAAATTCAGTTTAAGAGAAGCAGAAGCAGACCCAGCTTTATAGGAAAAGCTGTTCAACCTAGGACTAGTTTTGGGTGCGCCATAAGAGATTTTCTCCAAGCCACCCCGTGCTCTAGATGGTATGAAGCCGAAAAAATTGGATTTGCCGGTTCTCACCATTCCACTTTCAATTTTAAAAGTCATGCGCACGCACGTCATTTCGCTTACGTCTAGACTCAAGCGAATGCAACGACATTTCTTGATTGCGCTTAATGGGCCCAGGTACTCTGGTGTATGAGAGTTAATGCTTCGACTATAGTCGCGTCGCTTCCATTATGGTGACTATTGGTCCAGTCGAAGCGATTAGGCCGTAATGTTTTGTAAAGGCGTATAGGTCTTGTACTCTTCTTGCATTCCTATAATTCTTCATTCTTTTTATAGTTCATTACGCTTGCGCTCCAGTCAGTTTCAGGGGAATCCTTTTGATGCGGAGTACATCAATACACATGAGAGTGGCATCACTACCACTAACGAATGGTTCACAAAACAATTTATAAATTCAGTAGAAATTATCGGAAAACGTGTTAATGACTACTATCAAACGACTGTTACTATACTAATTTTCCAGTATCTGTCTCATTGAAAATGGGCACTAGTTGAGAAAACTGTTTTTTTTTCTAATCCCGCCGTGCCTTCCGTAGTTGTCTGTCTTCTTTACGCAAAATTGCGTCCGCCCGAGCGATTTCAAATCGCTGGACGAAGCGATCTCAAGACGCGGCACTGAGCGATTAGAGATTGCAGCAGTATCGTTGGTCGCTCCGACCGCAGCCGAAGGGACCAGCTATGAAAGGGGCTCGAGATGTTATTGCGGAGCCTATATCGTTATCGCCGTGCAGGCTAATCAGTGTAGCTGTGGGAAGGGGGAGTCACCCAAAAGGTACCGGGGTGCATAACAAGAATCGCCTATCCGGGGCTCGCGCCTAGCTCTGGTCGTTCTCTTGAAGCAGATTGTACGCAATTGTTCCATCTGAATGTTCAGGAAAGATCTCTCTTAACTGCATAGATATTAAGCTGTACCTGCATACTTGTAAATATCGGTATATGAAACTATTTGTCACGAGAAGTGTACTACTAAAGAAACACAAGCAGAAGATGATGAGTACAATGTGTCCCTGTGGACGATCATCAACCAGCCCAGTAGCGATAAATATGAAAAAATAGTTCTGTGATACAACACGCTGAAACCAGTTATTGTTTGACTTCACCTTACGCGAAATTCGAAGGATTGTTGTCCTTACCGGCAAAGACAAAATGTAGTTCACAGAGAATACAATGTCCAGCAATGCAGTCACCAGAAAAACGTATTTATAGGAATTCACTTTGTTCAGGGGACATAAATAATACACAACTAGGAGAGCCACATTGCTGATCAGAGATAGTGAAGATATACTGTAGACTGCGATTGATAAAGCGTCGGTTTCAATCATGGCTATATCTGTATGAGCAACTGAAAATGATGTGTGAGCCAATGGCGTTGATTGTTTGCTCCGATAAGCGTTGAATCTCAGTCATTTGTAATAGAATACTATGTCGAGACTCACAGAAACAGAAATTGGTTCACGCGAATCAATCCCGTATTACAGCATTTGGTGGAGTCTTTTCTCCCTTACTTCTTCTGAGCCATGGTTCTTCGTAGTGAGACGTTGTTCCCCTGTTACACCTCAGGCACCATGAAGGGTTTGTCGCCTCAATAGCATCCATTCCACGGAAGCAAAGAAGTGGGAAACGTTGATTCTTCACCCTCTACGCATTTAACTACAGACCCCTAGACACATTTTTGACTACCCGAAGGACAAAAAAACATATGGTTGTATGTTCACAACTGTATAATGTGCAAAACTATAGAGCCACCCGAATTTTTGCAACCAGCAGATCAGAACTTAGACTTGGTTATCTGTGAGCACGACCACTGGATTCAGAAGTGTCGAAAACCCAAGGAATCGAGATTTCGCGAAATTCGCTCCATCCAGTAGCACATAATGGATTCTTTTCGGAAAAAAGCCGCTCTCAAGTGGTGCAAAATTCTCGGACATCTCCAACCGGTGAATTCCTGTTCAACTGAAGAGATCGCACAATTGCATTGACAGATACTTGAAGAATCCTGCTGCATATGTATAAGAAGAAGAATGAAGGTAGTCGGCCTAGGAAGCTGTCCAGACGTGATGAGATGCATATTGCACATGTGGCACCGAACAGTGCGCAGTCTCTCAACGACATCCGAGGACGTCTGGACTTACCGGTTTCTATATGGAGTGTTCTGCGATCTCTTCAAAGCTGTGCACACATTGTCCGTGAAGCGATGAAGCCAGCTCCGCGTCTAACTCCACGTCACAAACTAACAAGGCAGCAGTTTGCCCCTACGAACACGGCTATCAACTGGAATGATGTAAGTTGCTGAAGCCTCTGGTATGGTGAATCAATAGTCAGTATTTTTATATTTGAAATTGTGTTTTCCGACGAGAGGAAGTGGGATCTAGATGGGCCAGATGGTCAGACCCACTACTTGGGAGGATTTGCGAAAGAAAAAAAAGACTCTTCTCAAGACGCAAATTTGAAGGAGAAAATCTGTTGGTCTGGACTGCGTCCTGTAGTCACGGACGAGCTACTCTCGACTTCATGTTGTGCCGGATGAACAGCACATACCAAAACGTGCTAAATGACCATCTCCTGTTCTACCTTGGGTTTCATCCACTGGGAAGCCTCGCGTTCCATCAGGATAACGCTTCGATTCACACCTCACGGCCAACTTTTGAGTGGCTCGAAGCCCATAACGTGCAATTTTTGGGATGGCCCGCATGTTCTCCTAAATTAAATCCAATGAAGGACCTGGGGGCAAGGTTTACAGACACGACACTGAAGACTGCCATTGTGGATGCATGGGCCTCTGTAGACAAAACAGCTGTCACTCATTTAGTCAGCGGCATGCCAAATAGAATTTTGGTTCAAGTTATAATGAATTATTGTTTTCGCCCGTGGCTCCATAGTTTTGCACCACTTTAGAGAGACTGTTTTCCGAGAAACACACATTACTTTTTATTGGACGAACCAAATCTTCTGGAATCTTCCACGACACTGGAAGAGGAGATCTACGGTAGAATATGATACCGCGGATGAACTACAGGGGTTATTTGTAGCAAAGATGACGATCTGAAAATGAAGAGATAAACTACAGGGGGTATGGCAGCAATGCGAGCAGCGTCGCAATACATCGTAACATAACACCTGAAAGGAGGCCATATCAAACGCCTTTCATCAAACCCGTGGCATATAAGAAGCACAAAGTGGTGACTTGGAATGAATTCGGAAAGAGGTTATCCATTGTCGCATGACGTGAGGGTTTGAGGTTGGGTGAAAGGGAAACAGGTGAGGAAGGCATGAGAGACCGAGTATGCGGCCACCGTGACATTTTTTGGACGGGGGAAGGCAGAGGAGCAGAGTCAAGCAACCCGTTGGAAAAACTGCGATCATGGTTGCGATCCCAAAAGTGGCGACCCCCCCCCTCCAACATAGCTGCGCTGATTCCGCGTTTTTTGTCCCGCCTACCTTCTTTTTCCTTTGGTATGATAGTTTTTTTCGCTGTTTATGATTATTCGACTTCTTTATTTGTAATATTTTCATTCAGATCATAAACCTCTGCGAAGGTGCACCTAAGTCCAAAAAAAAAATTTAAAACAAAACATTTTATTTAACAATATTTTCTTTAACCAACAAACGCCTAACTATGTACTATTTGAAAAAAAGGGTTTTGAAAATTTTTCACGTCTTTGGAAAGTGACAGCTTGCGGTAGCTAGGGATCGAAACAAATCGATAGAAATCATTGTACTTCGATCGTAAATCGCCCAAAAAAGATTTTTTTTCCTTTCGGCCCAATTTTGCTTGGAATCAACTCAGAATCACTTCAGACGGTTTTTCACACAGTTTCAGCCCCATCAGACCGCTTTTCGAGCCGCTGGCCACCTAAATGTTCGTCGAAATCGAATTTTTCGGTATAGCGAAAAATGGGTTTTCGAGACCTTCTGGTGTCTTTGGTATTACCACCAAGTGTCCTAACTCAGAGGTTCGGTAAAATTGACCCAGCAGTGAAGCGAATAAAAGCATAGCCACTTGTTTAGAGTTAAGCCGTGTTTTGACTGCATCGCTGCTGTTTTTCATCGCAGCGATTTTGCACCCGCTGCTGCAGCAATGTAGCAGCGGCAGCTATTCTGTTCATAGTGCATAGCCTCACAGTTGATCGAAGAAATTCAATCAATCAATGAAATTAACGGCTGGTAGTTATCAATAACGCGTTTCGACACGTAAACACTGATATTTTCACGTGAAAGGGTCAACGTTCACTAGACGAAACGTGTTATTAGCTGGCAATGGCTACATCGCTGCCATAATGGCAGCGATGGAGCGATGATCAGCGACCATCGAGAAGCACTCCTTCATCAGCGAAGCAGTAAAACAGGCTTAGTCCTCGCAGACGCCTCGGTCATCGGGACTCACGCGTAAAGTAAAATGCGGGTGGTGCAGGCGAACACAACACACGCGCCTTTACGCGCAAATAAAAAAAAACAGAAAAACTGATTTTTTTCAAAGCATGGATAAAGCCTTAAATATGCGATGAATACGCGACAGTGCATTAACATACGTATATGACTACGACAAAACAACTCCTTTGAATAAAAGTACTGTATTTATAGGATTGAGATTTTCACCGTAACTCTTCTCTTTACATTACGAAGCTAATTTTCCCTGTTTGCTTAGCTACCGTTCCCATCACTTCTTTCCAGCACAAAAGTTTTCTTTGGGTTTACGAGCATAATGCGCCAGTTTTCTAAGTTTTCAGTTCTTCGTACTGGGCCTTTTTCATTGATAACAGACGTCACATACCATTCCACTCTTCACAGCTGTTCTACTTCTGGAACGTTAATCGTAAAAAGGCGTAAAAAATTAAAACATCGACTATAATTCTTTTTTTCAATCACGATCACCCAGAGTTTTCTTTCAGATTTTCGTATGAATGTGGACTCAATGAGAAATACCGAGCGGTGTATATATGTAATTCATAACAAGAACAATGATTTTCAGTATTCCCTCGAGAGTTTACCTACTAACATAAGCGGTCGGCGATGTGGCAATGCAATTAGTATCACCACTTTATTTAACCTTGGCAATGTCTACCGCTCGGTACTTGGAGATTACAAGAGTGCGGTAGGCCACCGCAAAAATAACCTGGTACTCTAAGGCACCAGACAAGTTCTCCAGGAAGTTCCTAAACAAGCTCACCACGAGTCTTTTCCAGTTTTCCTCAGAACCTCGATCCGCGTTGCCATCCGTGAAATCCTTTTTTTTGCAACCGTTTTGCTTATCTAATGTAGCCGCGTTTGGCATCCTATGTATTCAACACTTAATTGTCCAGTCTCCATTGTTGATGGCAGGGGAGTAGGATGCCATCGTCTGAATCTGTGCCTCTGTTTTGGTTATTCACCAGGGGAGTGCGGCAATTGCCGTTTGCCGTTCGCCGGCCACTTTTGGCGTTTGCCGTTGCCGTTTGCCGAAAATTTCGCTTGAAAAGGCAAACTTTCGGTAAGAATTCGATTTTATTTTTACTAGGTAATCAGAGGAATTCGGTCAAGTTCAAAGCTGTTTGGGAGTCTTGAAGTGTGTTCTTCAAATCATCAGATTCTTAACCCCTTAAAAATGACGAAATTGCAAAAACCCTCTCCCTGAAACATTCTGATTACTGCAAGTTCCACGGTTACAAAGCCAACAGGTATCAAAAGTGGAGCGTGAAAGCATCCTTCTTTATAAAGACGTATGAACCAGTTAAGAACTCGTGTAGCCCTTTTTCGCCAGTTCCGCACCTGCTGGACGTTACGAAACGCGCTTTAGTCTTTGAAAAGTTTGGAATCTGACCTCATAATCGTGTCCAGCGCTCAGAATAACCGCCTGATCAAAGTTCAGGTGAGAGTGTGTTTTCCGAACTTTGCACAGAGTGAAAGCGTTTTCCACTTACACAAGGCGTTTTTTCTGATTTTAGTACATATTCTATACTCCAAAAGCGCATTACTTTTACGAAAATCCGGAAAAGGATCATATAATAGTGTTTAGCGCCCGAAACACACCCCCCCCTAAACAAAGTTTGGGTGAAAGCACATTTTCCGAACCTTCTGCAGACTGATAGCGTTTTGGACTTGTACGGATTTTCGGTTCAGCGTTCAACTATATCAATACGGGGTACAAAAAGCGTCTAAGAAACGTATTCCACTTTTTATCATCAACGGGTTCAGCATGATCATCAAGTCAATGATGCAGTCTTGAATGTTGTCTGCCCTGAATGTCAGGAAACGTTCCATCATTACTCTGACCTCGCCAGGCGCTGTGGGGAAGCTCACACAGACGAGGAAGGAAGTAAATGATTCAGCATATGTACTTAACCCTCTAACGCAAATGACAGTACATCGGTTTCGTATCACAAATTCCTTATCACAGTGTTATTGTCCACCAGATCACATGAGTTTCTCAGCTTTGTGCCTCTAAAGGCTATATATCCCACTTTGGTCATCATCAATATTAAAAAATGACTTTAAAAAGTGTAAAGAATATATCACAAGTGAATATATGATAAGTGGATTCCGTACCACATGAAAAAATGAACTTTTCCAGTTGTATTACTTGAGTGTATTTACAAGACAACTGGTTTTCGTATTTAAAACGATCTTCTGTAAGAGAAAATGGCCGCAAAGCTCTTTCTGATCTGAATTCGGACTCTAACGAACGTAAATTCGAGAAACGGTGAGTCGGTGAATTTTAGCGAGTTGCGCGTAAAGGCGCGTGTGTTGTGTGCGCCTGCACCACACGCATTTTATTTTACGCGTGAGTCCCGATGACCGAGGCGTCTGTGAGGATTAAGCCAGTAAAACATAGGTTTTCGTGGCCGCGACCCAGCGATGTAGGACGTCTGCCACGAAGCGATCACTATTGGAGCATCTTTCCATTACTCGCGATGAAAAGGGAACAGTTGTCACTCGCATGGCCGCAGCGACCACCTGCTGTCAAAACATGGCTTGAAGGCAGTGTTCACAATAATCTTCAATTTTGAGATTATTCGCTATATTGATTAAGTGGCCCCCGGGTGGAAGTAAAATGACGTAGAAATTGAGAAAAACGCACTAGAAGTACACGAAATCCTTAAGTATCACCCCGCCTTTTAAGTATCACAGGAAGTGTTTGTTGTGACAATGAAATTGTTTGTGGACCCGTCCTTTGCAATTCTTTACTCTCTATTGCTAGGTTCTTTCCTTACTGCCCTAACTAATCCTGCTTTGCATAAAATATTCTTCTATTTTCGATTGACCCAATTTTCCAACGGTGACAACCACCATGAACATGTTCAACCAACCGGACAACTAATCCATGTTATAGAATAATGTAACTGAAATACAGCGTTTTAATGCGTTTCTCGCAGTTTCTTCGTAATTTTGGTAACACTGGGAAGCCAACGCATTGTTTTATGTGAAAAACTCGGGGACGAAATTCACCGTGAACACTGCCTTTAAGAAACATAAAAAATCGTCCGTTGGAAAAAAGTGGTGTTAAAAGGCCTTTTTTTTCCAAATGTCCCATACAGTCTTAGTTTTCACTTCTAGAAGGCGGCAGTCGAGCAAAGATGCATCTACTGGTTGGCTCTCGAAAACTACATTAGCTGAATGTTTTCTGAATTCTTTTTTGAGGTTTTCACATCGTGCGTGTTGGTGAGGTGAAAACAGAGGTGAGAATGCTCAGAAAAAAATTTTGGAAGAAATCCAGCTAATGTAGTTTTCGATAATCAACCAGTAGATGTATGTTTCGCTCGACTGCCGCCTTTTAGAAGTGAAAACCAAGACTGTAAGGGCCATTTGGAAAAAAACGGCCTTTCAACGACACTTTTTTCAACGGAAAAATTATTTTTATTTCTCCTATATACGCGGTTTTGATTTTTTTTCAGCTCCTAAGCCGGTCTATTTTACCTAATCGCTGAGTTGCGGCACCTGATGACAATACCAAAGACACCAGAAGGTCCGGAAAACCGATTTTTCGCTATACCAAAAAATCCGATTTCTACGAGGATTTAGGTGGCCAGCGGCTCGAAAACCGGTCTGATGGGGCTGAAACTGTGGGAAAACCGTTTGAAATAATCCTGAGTTGCCATTTTTTCGCTATTTGGACAATTGCAATCTAGACGAGTATTCAGGTCACCAGCGGTTGACATACGGGTCTGGGCAAGCTGAAACAGTGTGAAAAACCGTTTGAAGTGATTCAGAGATGATTTCATGCCTAATCAAGCCGACCTGAAAAAATCATTTTTCTGTCATTTGGGCTCGCGGCAAAGGTGAGGTAGAAAATCACGAGAATTTTTCTTTAGAAAAAGACCAGTAACTGGAGTTTTCGATAACCATACAGTAGATGCATCTTTTGCTTGACTGTCGCCTTCGAGAAGTGAAAACCAATGCTGGAAAGGCCATATGGAAAAAGGGCCTTTATCACCACTTTTTCCAACGGGGAATTCTCTTAATTCTCCTTCTATATGAGCGACTTTGCTTTTATGCTTCACGACTGGGTCTATTTTACCTAACCGCTGAGTAACGGCCCACCAGAGCATACATGACTCTAGAAGGCCCCCACAAACTATTTTTTCGGTATTTGGAAAATTCTGACGAGTATTTAGGCCACCAGCGGTTGACCAACCATTCTGAACAATTCGTGGTTGTGTAGGAAACATTCTATTGTCGAGCTGAGTTAAAATCGAAAATAAAGGAATCCAAAAAATCCGGCGGTGCGACCCCCAATTTTTCAAGTTCGGTGGGGACCCCAAATTTTTCAAATTTGGTGGGGACCCCCAATTTGGAAAATTTCCAGCTACGCTTGACACTGCTGAGGAGACACCAAAGGGGCTAGGTGTCCCCAAAAACATCACTCGCCGTTCGCTCCGAACAGCCCGGCGATCGTAGAAAACCTGTATGATTCGAAATTTGTTCAACCTTTAAAAACGTGCGCTAGATGTAAAAAGACGTTTGGTTTCCATCATCTACAGGAGTATCCCGTTCACTTACAGCTGATAAGACTAGATCCTCCGAAGAAATCCGGTAGATGACTGCTGCCAGTGCCGGAGTTGTCTCCTGGGGTTTTCGATCCTTCTGGGATGCGTTTCAAGAGCATTCCCATGGCAACACGCGTCCATGGAAACGTAGCCACGGCTACGTGGTAGCAATTGTCAGTTATAATTCGCATCCATGGAAAGCAAATTTGTCCATGGGAAGGTTGTTTTTCCTCCCACGGCGTCTTGGGAACATTCTTGGAACGCACCCCTGAATCCATTGGTAACGCTCCCTCGTAGCGAAGTTCGACGTCTGGTCCCACAGATGCGAATTTTAGGGTGGCTCATTGGTTTTGCACCGCACGTATCATTAAGCAGTGCTGCGTGAATCACACAGTCATCCTTGGCTCACTGAACGTCGATTAAAGCTCCGTTTATCGCACTTCCACATTGAGCCACAATAGTCTTACATTAGAGGGTCCCCAATACATATGTAGCTTGGGACCGGCTCGAATCATTGTTCGATAATTATTTGAATAATGCAGATATTCGCCTACTGTGTATGAATTGAGAATCGTAGTTAAGTTTTCGAAGAGAAGCAATTGTGACAGCCTTCCAGAGCAAATTAGCATAGAAAAAACGGAGCCAAACGTCCCCTCGTGAGCAAAGAACTGTTTGGAAGATTCTGATGTTTTCGAATATTTTATGCCTTTTTATGGCATGGTCAATGATCACAAGAAATCACGAGATAGCTCAGTTGGAAAAAAAAACCTACGGTTGAGGCAGGATTCGAACCTGCATTGCATCGTTTTCCGGGCGAGAGTCTTATCAATACACTAGTAACACCCTCGCACGGAAAGCTATGCTATGCCGATGCGGTGCTTCAACTCAGCTTCTTTGTGATGGCTCAAAGGATTGTTTCAGTGTTCAGGTTGTGTCCCATGAGTCCCACGTATTGCCGCCAACCATCTAGGTCGTCCTTGAGCCTACATAGGCCGTGCTTGACGGGATGCCGTAATGCAGATAGCTGCGTAAATCGTGCTTGTTGATATCAGTAATTGTTTATACCCTCAAGCTTACTGATTGGCGATGGAACTATGGAACTTGATTGTGCTTTCCTGTGGTAAAATGAATAAATATCAGACAGCAAATTGCAAACTACTTCAGAACAGATTAATTGGTATAACGCAATGTGCTTGAGCATGGGAAAAACATACACAATTCCTATGTATGGTCGAAGATTGAGAGCTGCACTGAGCAACACCAACTATTAAAAGACAGGCCGTATGACTATTCATGGCTAACAATGCTTCGCAGTTGAACTAGAACGAGACTGGAAGATGTACGTAAGTGAATGAAAGGAAGCAATGGCTTGATACCTCAAAAACCACGAGGTCTGTTATGTTTTTCTTTCGAAATATGTTCCTCGAGGTGAAAACAGTTGCATTTCAATCTGCGATAACGAGTTGAATTGAGCAGTTTCTCAGGCTGGTGACGCCTCCTTCGAAGCCAATTGCAACTTTCACGGAATTCCGAAGATGCTATATTAGTGATCATTAGAAGCGGAGCTCAGTCCGGTCTAGAAACTAATGGCAGGCAGAATGGAGGATTTAAAACTGTGAAGCTGGTCATTTGATGTTTGTCAGTAATTTTTTGTGTAGTAATATGGGGTTGATGCATAGTTGTTGCGGCATTTTTCAAACGCGTTTTCTCTTTGTATTCGAGTACTTTTGGTAGAGCGTATACTAGCATTTGAAAAAACATTTCTTCCCCTACTGAACGCTCTTTTCAGATTTCCGTGGAACACAATCATGTTTGAATTTCTCATTCATTTATAAAGTGTGGTCTCAGCACTGTCTATGCGATTTCTTGGTTGCTGAAGAATTATTGCAGTTCTTTCATCAAATTTTAACCCCCAAAAGCGATACGAAAATGAACAAAAAAGATGATTAATTGGTCACTTCGGGATGAAGAGATAATGGGGAGGGAAAAGAGGCACTTCGATGTGGGCGGGGCTCTAGAGCGCATGGCGCGCGCACCATCTCGTCAACACCTTCTCGTGGATAAGAGAAATGAATAGGAGAAATAGTCATCGTCTGGTAGAGACGAAATCGAATGAGGGTAGCTAATAATTCCAGAAATATCCAAGAAAAACCCACCGCGATGTAATAGTGACTAGTTCGCGAGAAGGTACGCGCACTGTTCGCTCTCCGGCCCCTCCCATATCAGAGTGCCTCTTTGGGCGCACCCAGAGATCATTAGCCTTGAGAACTGCTTACCATTTGCTTAACAGAAAGAGCTGTCCCCACATCAGCTATGTTCAACGACCCAGGCCCTCGCAGACTACCGGCTCAATCGCTAGTAGAAATACTGGCGAACAAATAAGAATTATAAGGGTTTGGGTCAGTCCGTGGCCCATTTGAAAGCGAGGACTGCATCAAAGACCGCCTCTTCTGTACCCGTGGGATCGACCGTCTGCCAAGCAAATGGAGAGCATTTTTTAAAGTGGATAGTGACTATGTACGCTCTGGGACAGACATTCAAATATTGTTTTGTTCAACGTTTGTGTTGTCTTTGGTGAATTTAATAGAAGAAGAAATGCGCTTTCGAATGCTGAATTACATTTAACCAAAAAAAAATTCGAGGGAAAAAGGCGTTTTTATAGTGACCAATATGTTTGCTTTACAAGGAAAATTCAAGAACAGATTATAATTTGATTGCATTTTTATTATCCGCGTCCAATATCTGTCAAGAAAACTTTTTCAAATTTACATATGTATGTACATATGTTTTACGCCAAAACCCGATCTCCGAATTTTCATAGTTTTATTCTGCTTGTCTTTGTATCGAATGCTGTAGATGGCGTCTGAATGGCCCAGTCTACATAGTGTATGAGGCTTCTTTTCCAATGAATGCTCCTTTCGAGTAGACTCTTGTAAAGTTCATTCGAGTAACCCTTCCAAGAAGTTTCCCGATACTAAAGGGTAATTTTCACCGTAGAATGGATCGTTCCAAGAGTTACAGCGAGGACAGCTGCAAAAATGTACGCCAGAGCACGACACTAGGACAGCTTTCCGCTTGTGAAGTGTGAAAAAAACGCATGACTGAATTGAACTGTGCTGCGATTGCCATTCATACTCACAAGGGAAGGGTATGTAGTTGATAAACAAAGTGGCTACTTTCAATGAAAGGAAGTTTCTAGCGAGATTTTCCGGCGTAGAATTCGCATTCACCCTCCGTAGGTTCAGGACGCTTCTACGAACGGAGCTATAAGCATTTCGAAATTTCTGCGGGTAAATAAGGGTGCAATTTTCAGGACTTCCGGAAAATAATTCGGATTTGTGTCAAAACGTATGTAGGAGTTATGCAGGGTACTGAACACGATTGCTGAGTCTTTTTGTAGATATTCTGTGGCTTTCAGTAAAGCGTGTCCAAATGAGACTGACGAGCCATGCGGCCGGCGTGCGTGTCAAGGGGTCTTGGCGTGCGCCGCTCTTGGTTGATCATGCAAAACGACAATGAGCCTTCCCTCGCAGCCACTGACGAGACCGCGGCTGGCAGCAGGCCAACTGCGTCGATCAATCAGCTCTGCAGCCGAGGGGGACGGGGATGGCAGCCATTTGAACACTCTTCCGAGAGCGGCACACGCAACGGACGCTCGACACGCACGCCGGTCACAGGTGCGCTAGTCTCACTCGGACACACTCTGAGTCGCGATGCGTCATCGCATCGGTCATTTGGCTGGCGTTCCCCACCTTAATAATAAAAAAAATCATCCTAGATTTCCCCCACAGAAAAATTCTGAGAAAAACTGAGACTTTTACCCAACTGCCGTATGTCCCCCATAACACTCAGAAATTTTTTGAGCGGAATCTATTCTACCATTAAAGGCAGTGCTCACGATAAATATCGTTTTGAAGTTTTCAGCGTGAAACAGTGCGCTGGCACATGCTGGTGGGGATATGGTTGAAGAAAGCATCGAAAACGGGCCAGAAATCGATAGAAACGGCCGCAAAGCCAAGAAACTCCTCCACGTCCAGCCTGATCGACTCGCGCACATTTCGACATTAGCCCGCGCTTGCGTAAACTAGCAGGGCACGTAAGCTCGTCCGCGATCTGATCCTGTTCGTACGTTGGAAACTGCTATTTTAGCTCATTCTGAACGCTTTTCCTCGATATTTCTTCACTATTCGTTGACTCACGACCAAGCAACCCCATTTTTGAGTCGAACTCGAACTTGATATTCTTGGTGAACACTGCCTTCAAGAAAATCGTCAAAATCGCTTTGAGCAAAACATACCGAGGCTTTCGATAATCGACAAATGGATCTCAGATTTGTGATCAGCACCAGAAAAAACTGCCATAGTGAAATGCAAGGTCAGATTCAAAAAGGGTTTTCTAAATGACTCTGGAAGCCTCCAATTGTTGCAAAGTAAACGCTCAGAGCAGGGGAAACAAGGAAAAAAGCCTCGCAGCTTTATACGGGAAATTCAAATTCCACGTCAGAAAAATGGTCTTCGAAATGTATACTTTGTTTTGAATGACCACTTTTTCCGAACACCCTTCCTTTTGAGGCAGTACCTCCTAAATTTGCGTAGCAAAAATACAACCGCAAGCGGCATTCGCTCCTGCAGAGGATGCATTCAAGGCTAGGCCGAAAGCGATTCTGAGATGCGTTCGAGATCGAATCCGCCAGTGCTCAAGATGGTTCATTAATTCTGACAACCAAAAATTAGGGAGAAGTAAGTAATTGCAGTCTTATCATTCTGCCGTCAATAGATCATTTGTTCCGCCGAATAGATTGGGAATGAACTTGTGTTGAGACGATTAGCACTGAGTTGCGCTGAACGAGATTCGACAACCGTCAGATTACTTGGAAATCCTGAACTGCTCAATGGCACTAGTTTCTTTAACTTCAGCTTCTGAAGTACCAAGTTCCGATACTCTTTAAGGAAAACCATAATAATGATCGGATTGAAGAACGGATATAGAGCGAGAAGGATATCAATTTGGTGTTGCATAAGCGAAGATGTGGGCACACCGCTGAACAGCAAAAAGACAAATGAAACACGGCAATTGGAAGAAAAGCATCGGACATGCTGCCTGAAAACAGAAACACCAGTCATTCCGAGTCTATGAGATTTTGATGTCATGGTAAAATGAAAGTAATGGCTTTTAAATAGAAGGGAGCAAAGCAACCTAAGTTTCCATAAACAGAAAAGTGCATTACTCTGAAAAAGGACCCAACCTGCAACAGTAAAAGCACAAATAAATGGCGCTGCATTGAGAGGACGGTTTTGGATTGCACCGCGCTTTTAAGAAAATCCTTGATCTTTTTTGCACAAATCACGTTGGTAATAGATAAAGCACCTATAACCAGCATTGCGTCGAGAATTAAAGCCAATCGTAGTGTGGTGAAGGAATGCTGAAATAGAAAAAAATGTATGGAAAAACACCAAAGAAGCGGATAGTGAAACTGGAAAGTTGTTGATGTTCTCCGGAAACGAATGAAGCTCGTAGAAGCAAGAAAAAACGGTTGCATCCTTACCGAATCGCAGGTTAGGGGATGAGCGGAGTTGTGTGTGACCTTACTATGTGCTGCCGCAATGATAGATCACCGCGATCGATTAATACGGCGGCCCATCTCAGACACTCGTGGCGTCCAACGGGTGGTTGACACGTCACCCTTGTGGCTTACCGGTCGCTGGGTGGTTTGACTGCAAGGGGCGGATCGACTGTCTGTCGACCGTGATGTGTCCGATCGACTGTCTGTCGACCGAGGTCTACAGACAGTCGACCACCCATCGGCCGGTAGCATGGGACGACGTCACTTCGTCGTTTTCTCACCTTTGTGCGCGTATTGACGTGCAAAACTTCTGACCCCCGGACCCGCTGCACCGCCAACTGTTTGGCGCCGAATTTTTCGTTTCTGTTGTCCTCCTGATTCTGAGGGATTAATTTCCAATTTCTTCCACGTCCGTTTTGAAATTTTTAAGTTTTCAATTCCTTTCTATATCCTGACTCGTTAATAAAACATGAAGCTTTTCTTTCATTTATTAATTCGGTGAAGAATTTCTCATTTTCGTTGATTTGTTGTTTGGAAGAAATTTCCGATTCTTTCCATGACCTTTTTGAATTGTTTGAGTTTCCGAATCTTGTTTTATACTAACTCGAATTCGAAACGGAAAGCTTTTTTTTATTTGTTGATTCGGAGTCTGAAATTTAATTTTGGGTTTTGATGGAAAAGTTCCCATTTCCGATTTTTTGCACGTCCTCTTTGAATTTTGGAGTTTCCGATTCTTTCCATATCCCGACTCGATATCGGAACGGGAATTTTTTTCCATTTCTTGATTCGTCTTTCCAATCTTCACATTTTGGTTGATTTCTTGAGAGTAAAGGAAAATTTCCGATTCCTTCTGCGTCCTTTTTGAAATTTTCAAGTTTTCGATTGCTTTCTATATCCTGACTCGCTATTAAAACATGACGTTTTTTCATTCCTTGATTCAGCGTTGAATTTCTCATTTTTGTTGATTTGTTGTTTTTGGAAAAAATTTTCAGATGTCCGATTCTTTTTTATGATCATTTAAAGTTCGGAGTTTCCCATTCTTTCCTTATACTGACTCCAAATCGCAACGGAAAGTTCTTTCATTTCTTGATTCGTCTTCCCAATCATAACAGTTTGGTTGATTTCTTGCTCATGAAGAAGAATTTCCAGTACCTTCCATATCCTTTTTGAATTTCTGAGTTTCAGATTCTTTCCATATCCCGACTCGATATCGAAACAAGAACTTTTTTCGTTTCTCGATTTGGCGTCGAAATTCTAATTTTGGCTGATTTCTGGATCTTGAAATAAACTTTCCGATTTCTTCCATGTCCTCTCTGATTGCTGGGATTTTCTATTTCTTTACCACATCCTGACTCGATACGAAAGCAGAAAATTTTTCCTTTTTTTATTCGGCGTCCTATCTAAATATCTAAAGCGCATCCTGTAGTAGTAAGTGAATGAAGTGTATGTGAATAAAGGGGTGTAATTGCTTCTCCCTTTCTTTGTTTGATTGTTTTTCATTCATATTTTTCTCGTTAGTGGTCACAGTATATGACAGTCAACTCGTAGCATCAAATAATCAGAAGAAATTATCAAAAATTTGAAAAATCATTTTGAAAATTTGAAAATTTTGCTCTTTGAGTATATTCGAAAAAGCGAAGTTCGAGAATTTAGGCGGTTTTGATGAAATACACTTGATCTGCCACAAGTTTCCGGGATATTTAGATGATCAACGAATTCATGAGTCTCCGGCCATTTTTTCACATTTGGCGATTGTGTATTCTCCGCTTGCCCCAGTCTTTCATATCATTACCATGGAAGTGGTGCGCTTATTGAAGCTAAATCATGAATTTCAAAAGTGGTATGTGCTTTACAGAAAACAGTCGCTACGCGTCTATGATTGGTTTCTATGGTATGTACAAAAATCAGGCACTGGGCGACCAACAGGACAAGCTAGTCTACTAGACATCGCTGCTGAAAAGAGCAATCGGGTGAGCCTTGTAAGCCAAATGCATTCCATTCAGTCTAGACTGACATTGCGATACTTTCTGAGTTTTGCAGGAAAGACGTTTCCGGATACAGTTTCGAAGGCGACTACGCTTCTCTGATGGCTTCATACGAACGCTCTTCTAAGATCTCTTCTTCCTTGAGGCTTGTATATTTTCACTCACGAAATATATCTCGAAAGCGGCGGTTTTCCCTCGAAATTTCTCCCGGTTGGGAAGCTTTGAACGAAATTAGCCGAAAATTTTGGAAAATCGACTAATAAACCACAAACTCGTGATCAACGCCCCAAAAAAACCCTTGGGAGAATTTTAAGTCAAATCTGGAACATTTTCTTAAACGCTTCCAGAGCCCTCTAATCGGTATAAATATTCGCCCAACCGAAAGTCCTAAACGCTGTAAGCCTGGACAAAGTATGGAAAATGCGCCTTCACCTAAAATTTGCTCAGGGTGGTAGCTTTGGACGCTGAACACATTTATGAGGCCCGTTTCCAGATTTTCGAAAGAATAATTCCCTTTTTGGAGGGTACGAAAAGCACAAAAAACGACATTTTTAGGCTTATGACTTCTTCGAACCGGCAGCTCGGGCGGAATACTGCGCAGTTTTACTATTGATCCACTAGAGATACTAACGATACTAGTCGTTTTGGCAGATGTGTTTACCACTCTAAACACTTCCCTTGTTAGCAAATTTTAAAATGTGTGCTGCGTGGGTGTGTGGGTGTGGGTGGTGTGGGTGTGGGTGGTGTGGGTGTGGGTGGTGTGGGTGTGGGTGGTGTGGGTGTGGGTGGTGTGGGTGTGTGGGTGTGGGTGGTGTGGGTGTGGGTGGTGTGGGTGTGGGTGGTGTGGGTGTGGGTGGTGTGGGTGTGGGTGGTGTGGGTGTGGGTGTGGGTGGTGTGGGTGTGGGTGGTGTGGGTGTGGGTGGTGTGGGTGTGGGTGGTGTGGGTGTGGGTGGTGTGGGTGTGGGTGGTGTGGGTGTGGGTGTGGGTGGTGTGGGTGTGGGTGGTGTGGGTGTGGGTGGTGTGGGTGTGGGTGGTGTGGGTGTGGGTGCGATTGTAAAGACATCATTATGATCAGCGTGGAATTTTCCCCAAGATGAGCAGAAAAACGAAAAATCGATGTCGGGGTTAGAGTGTGCCCTCAAGGTCCAATCAATAGATATTTGCATATATGTGAATAAACATGTAGCATTTCTGATGAAGTGAGTCAGTCGATCAAAAAATAACCTGGAAAAAGTTTTCGAAGTTTTTGGCTCATTTCATTATAGCACCACAAATGGACTGAACTAAGGCTTTCATAAAGCAGTAACATATTTTTGCCGGTACAATGTGCAGTTTAGGTCTTGTTATTTCGTTTTTTGGAAACTATTCGGTAATATCGTTCATCATCCGTCATAATGTTGTCTTGTTATCTCATATTTGGGTATTGACAGTCGTTATTTGAGATCAGGAGTTCTTATCCTACCCTCAATCTAAATTGTTAAAATGTTGATCAATGATTAGGATAAAATTTTGTTACTGTAAGAGTTTTACCAGCATTTGAAAGATTTTCGCCGCAACGCGGCGAAAGTGAAGAGCCAGCGGCATTCATCTTCGAGGTCTACAGGTGTCCAACTGCCGGTCGACAGGTATCCATCTACCGGTGGACAAACATCTAAGAAACGGTTGATGGGTGTCCAATAAACGGTCGACAGGTATCCAACTACCGGTGAACAGGTATCCATCTACCGGCCGACAGGTATGCCATAAACGGTCGACAGGTATCCAACTACCGGTCGACAGGTATCCAACTAACGGTCGACTAGTGTCCAACTACCGGTCGTCGGGTGGTCGACGGACAACTCAAGGGGAGCGACGGACAACTTGAGGGGGGTGACAGACAACTCTAGGGGAGCAGTCCCGCCTCTTTTCAGCGGTCGTGGGAAAGCACGCTGTGAGGTGATTGCTTGTCGACCACCCTTTGGACGCCACGAGTGTCTGAGATCATGGATCCCGCCTCGTCACAATCATAAGCTCGTTGGGGTGGAGACAGCGGTCGGAGAGGTGAAGGTTTTTTAAAGGCAGTGTCCACGATGATTTTCGTCGCTGAGTTTTTCACATAAAACGATGCGTTGGCCTCCAAGTGTTACCAAAATTACGATTACGAAGAAACGGCGAGAAACGCATTAAAACGTCGTATTTCAGTGACATTATTTCAAAGCATGGACTAGTTGTCCGATTGGATGAACATGTTCATGGTCGCTGTCACCGGTGGAAAATTGGGTCAATTGAAAATAAAAGAATATTTTATGCGAAGCAGGATTAGCTAGGGCCCTAAGGAAAGCCTGGTGCAATAGAGAGTAGAGAATTGCAAAGGACGGGTCCACAAAAGATCTCATTGTCACAACAATCACTTTCTGTGATACTTAAGAGGCGAGGTGATACTTAAGGATTTCGGGCACTTCTGGTGCGTTTTTCTCATTTTATACGTCATTTTAGTTCTACCGGTGGACCACTTAATCAATATAGCGAATAATCTCAGAATTTTAAGCATTCATTCTGAAACATTTTTTTTCGTTAGATGACTTCTTTTAGAAATTCACTACTCTAAATGAAATGATCTGCGTAAGTCATGAAAAATTTCCTTAAAGCTGTCTTGGAGTCAAAAATTTTCGGAAAGTTTCTCCAATCGATTTTTGAAAAACGGTTCTTCGCCCATAACATTTTTGCCCTTTAAGTTGGTTTTTTAACGGAGCTGTTTCCAAAATCTTCATGAAATTTTGCGTCGAATAATGTTTTCAATTTGAGAAAAATACGTTTCCAATCTCTCAGCCGATTTCAATTTATGAAATAACGTTTCTTTCACCAAAAGCAATCAGTTTTTCGTCCATAACTTTTTTACGCTAGAAGATAGCCCTTTGGTGAAGGTTGTTTTCGGAATCCCCATGGAATTCTGCATCGAATAACGGTTTCAGTTTCAGAAAAAACGTTCCCCTTCTTCCAGCCAATTTCAGTTTTTAAAGTGCATTTTTCCCCTGAAATTATCGGTTTTTCGTCCATAACTTTTTTGTGTTAAAAGATACCTTTGATGTAGGTTGTTTTCGGAATCTATATGGAATTCTGCGTCGAATAGTGTTTTCAGTTTGGAAAAATATTTTCTCGATCCTTCAGCCTAATTCATTTTACGAAACACCGGTTTTTCGCCTATAACTCTTAGACCGTTGAAGATAGGGTTCTGGTAAACGTTGTTTTTGAAATCTACGTAAAATTCTGGGTCGAATGATTTATCGGGTTCCTAACTTCGCTTGCCCCATAAGCCAGCCAGATCGGTGGAGGCGAGCTCCAGAGTTATCTTCATAGGGTGTTCTCGCCTCTGTGGTTTAAATGAGAGACGCAGAGTTCTGCTAGAGCCAATAACGAGGCTCGGCTCCACCGAATTGGCTGGCTTATGGGGCAAGCAAATCTAGGAATCCGATATATCAGTCGACGCAGAATTTTACGTAGATTTCACAAACAATTTTCAGCAGAACCCTATCTTCAACCGTTGAAGAGTTATAGGCGAAAAACCGGTGTTCCATAAAATGAATTAGGCTGAAGGATCAAGAAAATATTTTCCCAAACTGAAAACACTAGTCGACGCAGAATTCCATCGAGATTCCAAAAACAATCTTCACCAAAAGTCTATCCCCAAGCACAAAAAAAGTTATGGACGAAAAACCGATAATTTCAGGCGAAAAAAAATTCACTTTATAAACTGAAATCGGCTGGAAGAAGGGGAATGTAGTTTCTGAAACTAAAAACTCTGTTCGATGCACAATTTTAAGGGGATTCCGAAAAAAACCTTCACTAAAAGTCTATCTCCACGCACAAAAAAGTTATGGACGAAAAACCGGCAGTGACACCCACCCAATCTTGAAAATGACTTGCATGAGTGTTGGGTCACTTTCATTCTTTTTGAAGCGTTTCACCGGTTGTCACCGGATTCCCAATGGTGATGGTTCCCCCCTTCACCTGCCCAGAGGTGAAGGTTGGTGGAGTACGTGGCTCCACCCAACGAAGCTATGGTCACAATACAGCTCCGATCATGGAAGCCGTTTATACTTCCACCGCCGAGCGGGCTGGCGAAAAGCGAAGCGGTGCGCCGCTCAACGAATCGCGTCGCCTCGCTCTGTGAACAGACCTCGTCAAATCGGGGCGGTGACGCACGACTGCTAACTTATGCATGGTTAAGTCGAACTCGAAGTCAAATTATGCTTCACTTTATACTCACGCTGCACTTTGCAACAACCCGCGATTTGAAAAAAGAGTCAGATTTCCAGGTGGGTCGCTACTTTTCTCGAGTAATCGATTTTCCTCTACGCTTTCGTACTCCTCTCCTTTCTGAATAGCTCAGTCAGTGAGAAAATTGAATTTTTCGTCAAATCGAATATCTGTCACGGTAAAAATGGGCTACTCGGTCTTTCAGATATTCGGCCTTGTAGGAAAATTAAGTACGGATTACAGGTGACAATGCTCGGATAGACGACCACAAAAATTGCTAATCTCATGGTTCAATTAAATACCTGCATACTGCTTTGAACAAAATATGGAGCGATTCTTCGAATATGTCCATTCACTACGGAAAATTCGGTACACGAACCCACGAAAAATCGCGCATTATAATTCTTTGAACGGTTGCACTCGCATTATTGTTTCATTCAAAAATTAAGGTCAAAAAATCAACACCTCGTAGTGAATTTAACTATACCCACACCGACTCATCGTTGATAAGCACGATTACGGATGTTTATCTTTCTTTTTGACACCATCGCCGCCGAGTGACCGCCGCGCCGCCTGCTCATCATAGGCGGCGCGGCGGACTGGGATTCGGGTTTCAAAAGCTCGAACTTGCATTCGATAGCAAACATACTTCCGACCTCCAATTTCAGTAAAGCGTTGTGCAGCCGTACGAAAAGTCACTCTTACTTTCATAGAGAAACCGATGAAGGAGGCGCTACGCATATCAATCTCGTTAGTGATATATGTGCCGCCCATGGATAGTACAAAGTTATCGTTGGGCCAGCACGCTATATAAACTACAAGACTGAAGTTTATCATCAGTACAAAGTTTACGGCAGAACCGATAAAAACCGCCTTTCTTGAAGAAAATGTCTGGACCAGTCGAACTCTGAAATACATGCATGAGTTGATCGCGCAATTATCACTTCGCAAAGAAAAGACTGCAGCGCGCAGCGAACATTGTGGTTTTGATGCCTATTCAAAAAACTCTCCAAGTTGAGAACCTCAGACCTTGAAGCATACTATCAGTTGTGCTCTCGCTCACACTCGCCTTTATCGAAAATTGAAAAAAATTATGACCACTACTGCTCCCTGTACAGCTAAGAAACAATACTTAGGCTGGTATGCTGAATTGAAAAATCTTAACCCAAAAAATATACACATACCAGATTCGGTCATACTGCCGAAATCAAGACACCGTCAAAGTTTAGCAAAAAGAAATTGCATTACATTACATACAGTTCTGGAAGACATGCAGTCGCTCGCTAGTGGCAAAACTCAAAATGCAGAGCTCGTTACGAATGTCCCAAACCCAGGATGTAGAGTTCGCATAATAATTTTAGTCTGATGATTGAACGGGGCTGCGATGGCAGATCATCCTGCGCGAATCGAAACCCCATTCTACAATGAGGCCGCCAACCCCGCGCGGCCAACACTAGTCCATGCGTCAGACTAAATCGAAAATGGAAACCAGACCTGCACAGTTGCGAATATCGATATATAAAGCTGTTTGTCACAACAAGAGTACTACTAAAAAGCATAGGCAGAAAATCATGAGCAGTGTCATTCCGACTGGCGCATTCCCACACAAACCAGTGGCAACCAGTATGAAGAAATTGCTCTGCGAGGCGACACGCTGAAATGACCGACGTGAACGAAATGAATTATAGGAGCTTTCAAAATGGGGAAATATGTTAGTGCGGATTGAAGAAAAAACCGACAAACCGCCGAAAAATACAGACCATTTGAGGTATGTCACGCGTCGATGGTGCGATCAGGAGGTGAGACGCCCAAAGATGGGTGTCAGAGCTGCTCGAACCTGAGATATCTCATTGAATGCGTTTCATGAGTGCCGTTAAAGGACAAATTGGAAGTGAAAGCGTTCAAATTCGTCTCCATGGCCAGAAATTATACCTGCAAACTGTTTCCACGTCACCGTGGGTACGTTCCCTTTGGAACCTTCCACCACCGGAATGTTCTTGGAACGCACCCCTTGTGTACTGTCCAGGGCTATGTCAATGCTGAAGCTCTCGCTGTAGACTTTAAGAAAGCCCACACAACCTAGCGTCAAATTTTGATGGATTATGCGCATACCTTATGCAATTACTAAGTTTACTAGGTTGATGCAGAATTCTGAGTTTTTTTTTGGCATGTTTTTATTTCACCATGCTAGTTTCCTTTGGCAAAGTGTATTATAGCATTCAAAAGCACATTCTCCCTCTATCAACAGTCCACGGCAACGGAAAAAAGCCATTGTGCGGTTGCGTATTTCCACCAAGCATACTGTTGCACCATAATCGGCGGCAGTTGTAATTTTCTCCTGAATTTTGAGAAAAAAAAACATCGGGAACGTTGAAAAACGGTAGATCCCTCCCCCCGACACACATTATCAATGAACCTAAAATCTTTACCATGGATACACACACGCAGGAATACCAGGAAGAAAAATTATTTTTCGCTGACATTTTCTTTTTTTTTTCTTGTTATTCTTGCGTGTATCTATAGATATATCTATGATAAAGACTTCGGGGGTGGAATCCACGAAACACTAACCACGTTTTAACCGTAGCTAACGTAAACATCGCTAAGCACATCGTGGGCGAATCGATTGGTCTAAAACCATGACCAAATCGTGGTTATCGTTTCGTGAATTCCAGCGCCGGTGTATTGATAATGTGTGATGAGGGGAAACCTTACAGTCTCTCAACGTTTCCGATGTTGTTTCTTCAAAATTTAAGGAAAAACACAACTTTGTGGTCGATAATGCCATACCTACGACATGCTTGGTGGAAACACGCACCCGCACAACTGCGTTTTCCCGTTGCCGTAGATTGTAGTGTCCTATGTCAACTCGCGTGAAACTCGACTCTGTCCAAAGCTCACTTTCGAATTTTAATTTTCGAACAATGTTCGACATTCCACATCTACCAAGGCATAAAATCAATCAAAGTTGATGGCGAATGTCTTCTATAATAGTTCTCAAAGGTGTCAAGTGATATCTATGCGATGCCAGATTTGATTTCCTGATGGTAGGATATGAATAGAGACATCAACGTAGGAGTTCTCAGTTATTCTATGTACAAATAAGGCGGCAGCCGCGAAATAGCCGTCAAATACTCTGCCAGCGCGTAACTAGATGCCTCACACGGGAACCGGAGATGCCCAGGGTTTCGGAGGCATCTAGTCTAATTTTGACACGAGAATTCACGTAAAAACGGAAGGTTTAGCATCAGTCGGTGAAATTTTAACTACAGCGCCCGCGTATTCTGCGTGAATTCTCGCTACGGCACCCGCATGTTCTAGGCAAGTTCTCGTTACAGCACTCGGCCGATCGACCCACCCAGTCCTGACCCAATCTAGAGAGGCGATACTAGCTGGGATCGTCTGCACCGCCGTTTCTTCCTCACGGCCTGCAGCATCCCAGCTGTCAAAATTATCCATAGCGAGGTCTTCCAGAGAGCGACACGGGGTCACCCTCCACGACCAGCCGCAGTGTCGAGTTCGAACGACATCCCTGCGTTCCACGTAGCCAGCACGGGTTTGAGATTGCATTTCAACACTGGCTGTCGCTAAATCCGTGAATTCTCGCCACAAAATTATAGCGAGAATCTGCGGGTCTAGGGGCAGTGAGATCAAATGAATTTAGCCTTCGTTTTTACGTAGAGTACGCGTAGATCTTGCACTCTTGAACTGCCGACACAAGAATTTGCGGGTTTTAGCTATCGTAGCCGAAACCCGTAAATTCGCGCTACATTGAATGGGGCGGCGTTACAGGCCGCGCCCTCGGAGGTATCTATGTAGCTTCGCGTGTGTAGAGTAAGGAGAAAGTAAGCCATATTTGGACGGCTGGCACTCCAGTCCAAGCGCTAGCCCCGCAGTTCGTCCTGCGAGCGTCGCGAATCGTCCAGTGAGGTCTTTGCCGCAGGAGACAGTCATCGCCCGTCCTCGAGCGCCGCGGACCTTCCGGTCATTTGCCGACGAGGATGGGACGTCTATTAAAAGCTTTCTTAGACAAGACAATATCAGTTTTCAACCTCCATTCGATCAAACATAATCTCATAGCTCCTTAGACTTTTTGTAAAACAAGCACTGCCTTTAGAATGATCTGAAGCGAGAGCGATCTACAGATGCCCCATCCACATTAAAGGCAGTGGTCACGATGAAAAACGTTATCGAAAAAACTACAAAAATCAGCCTAGATCAAAAACAGCTGAAAAACTATGAAGGTAGCGCGGTGAAAAACGGGCTAGAATTATGGTTATTAAGACCCTAAGTTTCCAGTTCGTGCACACGTGCACAGCGCCTCTCAAAAAGATCGCAGTCTCATGCCGAGCAGTCAAAAATCATCGACATTCAGAGGAAGAAATAAATGCAAATTTACCTAATAAAAACAGTTGAGCAATGAAAGAAAGCACTCCAGTCAATGTTTCTGACTAGATGTGTACATAAATCTGAAGGTTCATTGATTGCAATTCAATTTCAAGCCAGTTGATGTTCTTGATATAAGAGGTCATCGATGCCGATGATGTGGAGTGGGCTCGTCCACCATCAAAAGACAAGAAAGTTCAGGCTTCCAATTTGGCCCAAAACAGTGGTTTTTTCACGATTTTTTCTTAAAGGCCCTACTACTCGAGACCCAGAAAAGGGTTTAGAGAGAAAAAGACGGCAAGCATATTTGATCGCGACCACTGCCTTTAAGATGGCGCAAAAAAAAGTTGAATGATTTGTATCGCTTGGAACATAGCTCCGAATTTTCGTCAGTAGAGTTCCGGGTTATAAATCTCAGTTTTGTGATCATTTTGCTGCAGTGTTGTTGTTTTACTTCTAATTAGTCTAATCTCACGTGAAGTCGAATTTTTAAGCGCTCGAAAAATTGATGAGCACTCTTACCGGTACGGCCAGAATGAAGACCGCAGAGAATAAAATGTTCAGTAGAGCCGTGATCAAGAACACATATTTGTAGGCACTGACCTTGGCCAGAGGGCAGAAATAATACACCACCAGAAGAATTGTGTTGCTCATCACAGATAGAGTGGAAATAATGTAGACTAGAAGACACAGAGCGTCGTGTAATATCGTTGCCGACATTCCTCTTTGTGATTTTGTTCGCAACAGGTTGCCACTTATTCGTGAGTCGTTACAGTTAATTATTCTGTTTTCAAACACGTAGTAATAGGAACAGAACAAAATTACGGTGTTCACGATAAAAATCGTTCTTCTGTTTTTCCGCCTATCTTGAAAACGGTCCCATGCTTATTCAAATGATGTCTCTGGAATCGTACAAGACCCCCTGAAAATGGAGTTATGGCCCCTCAAAAATTGAGCTAGGGAAGCATTGTGGACGAGTTGTCCGAGGCTTCTAACTTCCGTCTTTTGCAACTCATGTATGCGAGCCGACGTGAACAAAGAGTGAAGTCGAGAATGAAAGGAAGAACGGTGCTTTTGATCGGAAACCAGCGCTCATCTCACGATCTCGAGTGTTCATTTGTTCACATCGAGGGGGGGACCTGGAGCACGGGGCGGTTTTGGAACACCAAAACGCTTGTTTGCAGCGGCTATTTTGCCACTTCTGGCTCGTTTTCTACCGTTCTTTAGACACTGGGAGCCTAGGAACCTTCTCGCCTATCATTTCACTGTGGAAGGTCACTAGGGATGATTATCGTGAACGCTGCCTTTTAATCAGAAATCAACTTATGTAGCCTGCTGTAATTATATGGTAGAATTTTTCGTCAAGGCACTCCGACCACTGGTACTTATCATTTTTAGACAAGATGTGGCTCACAACAACGAAAAATGTGGAGGTTGTCTTAAGGCGTTGAATAAAATTTATTTTCCCTCACTCACGTCAAGATTTCGCCTACCCAGAGACTCCAACCCATCTGGGAAAACCAGGGAACGTTCTACACACACGTCAGCATTTACGAAAGTCTCAGGTTCTCATTCCGTGGCCAAAAATCGAAGGTCGGTACCCTTTACCACCACATTATCGAATAAGTTCTAGAATGCATATGTATTCATAGATACATATAATGACTATCTTGTGATGCTGCGATTTTGTGCCCGCGGCTGTACAGTTCCTGATTGCCGTTTCTGATCCACGAATGATATTCTCAAAGTACATATGTACCTCTGTGCCACAGTTTCGGAATTTGTACCCTATCAGATCCACGTTAAATCCATTGGTTTCTATGTATAATCTCCTAGAAGCGGCGG
The DNA here is from genome assembly GCA_029168955.1 of Aplectana chamaeleonis. Taxonomy (NCBI): domain Eukaryota; kingdom Metazoa; phylum Nematoda; class Chromadorea; order Rhabditida; family Cosmocercidae; genus Aplectana; species Aplectana chamaeleonis. The sequence continues at coordinate 336,181 of JAPDOI010000577.1, forward strand.
AGCGAACCTAGTGATATTAGTCAACTCAACGGTGACAAAGGCAGAAAACCCCTTCAGCAAGAAGTCTAACCGAGAGCCGAGGAGCTCATTGGTTCCATAGACTTGGGAAGCATAGCCTGAATGGCAATAGATTGTGCACTGCATATGTAGCGGGTTAGCAGACGCGTCAAACACGAACAGTTCTAGTGTTAGTTGTTTTGTTTAACTGGACCACGAGGCTGGTAGATGCTTTATTGGCATACGCACGTTTCGGCGCAATAGCCGTCTTCAGAGCCTGAAAGGAACAAATCAGAAATGTGCTTATTCGGCCAAATGTCGACTAAACCTTACTAAAATTCGAACGAAGTTCTTTCAAAACGTGGTCAATAACAGAGAAACTAGGAAGTTACCGCACCTTGCCAGGAAACTCGCTAGAGGACCAGCAGCATAGAACGGTTGGCGGATGGCGGAGCACAGATCGAAACCGCTACCTCTCGACGTTATAATGCGAGTCTGAGGTAGGGCTTGAGCTCTCCAGCTATATATAGGCACTCCCCCTTCCGATTGATTTTTGGGTCGCTCGCCTGGATCCAAAATGCCTCCAGGGTTTTTCTGGCAGGGGTATCGGTTTCCCGCGCAATTATCTCGACCTCGACATGGTAATTATCGCCGTTGTGGGCGTTAACACGGTGACACCCCAGAACTGTTGATACCCGCAGCTTATCCTTGCCGTCTAAGTGCTCTTTGATTCTAACCCAGAGCGGCCGCGAAGTCTCACCAATATATTGCTCGCCGCACAGCTGGCCCGAGATCCTATAGACCACACCGCGTGCAGTGCAATCTCCATCTCTACCAGTTGGGCAGACTTCACAATTGGGTTGTGCAAATGTGGTCATATAGACGGTTTCGGATGGGCGGTTTTTGAGGTTATTTGGAGGGATGTCAGCAATGGCGACAGAGCTTTCCAGACCGACTTTGCGTAGGCATTTTCGCAGAGATTTGCTCACTTCATCCGAAATGAAAGGCATTTTTATGGGAATTTTGCCATCAACTGCTGATTCCTGCTCTTCGCGGCGTGCGGCTGAGCGCAGAACCATACTGGAGGAGTATCCGTTTAGAGCAGCAATTTCTTGCGCCATTTGAACAGATTCTTTTTGCTCGTTCTCTCCGGTACAGACACATTTCGCCGTTCGATAGATATTTTTAACAACCGCCCTTTTTGTTTGTGAGGGGTGTGCTGATTGATAATGAACAATTATGCTTTTGTTACTTGGTTTACGATACCATTTTGTAGCGAAAATGCCCCCCAAAATTTTATTTGGACATTTAGGAAAGGAAGCCAGTCTACCAACGGTTTTTCCCGGGTAAATTTCACATTTTCCGACTGAGTGTTGATAAGTTTAAAACACTGGTCCATTTCCTCCTGGGTGAGGCAGACGACAAAGCAGTCGTTTTGGGATCCGTGCCAGCACCGGAGATTCGATTTTACCCATAAATGCTATGGCAAGCGTGGGAGCTAGGCGCTGTCCCATGGCCAGCCCTCTGACCTGACTAAAGTATTGTCCTGACCATCTGAAAATGTTGCATTTAAGGCACTCATGGAGAAGTGTCATAAGCTGCGCAATCGTTAACCCGAACATGTTAATGGAGCCTTGGTGTTGGGTAAGAAGCTCGAAAACGGCCTCCATAGCATGGTCATTGCTGACATTTCGCCGCTGCCTGCAGACTCGTATCGTGCCGAACTTCATCACCCGAAAACGCCTACGAAGTCTATGCGGCAGTGGAAACAACGATCGCCAGATACGCCAAATCGAATTGCGACTACTACACATGACACTTCGGCAAAGAAGAGATCATTTGTTTTCGATGTTGAATAAGTGTGTATGTAAGGAATCACATTGTGTTAAATATTTGGATGGGAGTGTGGCAGAGAATAGTGGACGGATCAAAAACGATCTGTGACTCTATTCGATCTAATGTAAAATAAACTTTACAAGCTAATTTCGAGAGACATTGGTACATCGCGTGGCCAAGAGAGGGAGACTTTGAGTGCCGTGTCTTCACGGAACCCTGATGGTCACACAAAGAACGTTACAGGAACGGAGCCTATTTCTACTGTCTCGAGTTACGGTATTAGGCGATTTCCACCTTTCCGAGAACGTTCGTTCAATTCTGGAAATGGGTCCCAGTTTCTCGCCATCTCAACCTATTTCTACCGTCACCATGCGCAGGGTAATCTGTAGTCTTCACGGGCTACAAGACCGGCTGCGCTATAGAGCCATCATAGGCAATGCGACAATATCTGCGCCAGTCAGAGCTTTACCCCAGATTCCTTTCCCCAACACTTTTTTCAAACAACAGGACCCCAACCTCGGCTCTGATATCACTTTTAGCATTTTCGCCGACGAGGTTTTCAAAGTTTTTGACCGCGCTCGCAAGCAGAAGATCTCGTCAAATCTTTCTCATGCTCAGGTCTGTGGTCTCAAATAAATTCGGGAGTGGGTGGAGTCTAAGGCTATACGCCTTTCCGTCAGCGATAAAGGAGGGTAATTCGTCAAAATCCCTAGCCAGCTGGGACAAGGCTATAACGGAGCAACACCTGCAGGATATCTCTCTTTACCGTCCCTCCACTGTCAGAGAATTTCAAGCACAGTATCCTAGACTCAACAGGGAGTGGATCAAGGTGGAAAATCAGCAGATTTGAGCCGGTCTCTCATCACTCGCCTTAAAATTGACTCCCCAACTTGCCCTGTTTTGTACCTTCTCGTAAAGATTCACAAGTTCTCAGCGGAGGAGGATCTGGCTACCATCAGGCCCATTTCCATAAAAGTCAGGCCCATCATCAGCTGCGTGGGTGGTCCCACTGATCGTATTGCCTGGTTCATTAACAACATTTTAAAACCACTACTAGACCACATTCCGGCCCACCTCCCAAACACCCGCGCATTCCTTGACCATCTCCGCAGCATTCAACCCGCAAGCCCATGCATAATGGAGTCTTTTGACGCCACCGCCCTCTACACCAATGTCAGCAATGACCATGCTATGGAGGCCGTTTTCGAGCTTCTTACCCGACACCAAGGCTCCATTAACATGTTCGGGTTAACGATTGCGCAGCTTATTACACTTCTACATGAGTGCCTTAAATGCAACATTTTCAGATGGTCAGGACAATACTTTAGTCAGGTCAGAGGGCTGGCCATGGGACAGCGCCTAGCTCCCACGCTTGCCATAGCATTTATGGGTAAAATCGAATCTCCGGTGCTGGCACGGCTCCCAATGCTATACTGTAGGTACATAGACGACTGCTTTGTCGTCTGCCCCACCCAGGAGGAAATGGACCAGTGTTTTGAACTTATCAACACTCAGTCGGAAAATGTGAAATTTACCCGGGAAAAACCGGTGGTAGACTGGCTTCCTTTCCTAATTGTCCAAATAAAATTTTCGGGGGGCATTTTCGCTACAAAATGGTATCGTAAACCAAGTAGCAAAAGCATAAATGTTCATTATCAATCAGCACACCCCTCACAAACAAAAAGGGCGGTTGTTAAAAATATGTATCGAACGGCGAAATGTGTCTGTACCGGAGAAAACGAGCAAAAAGAATCTGTTCAAATGGCGCAAGAAATTGCTGCTCTAAACGGATATCCCCCCAGTATGGTTCTGCGCAGATCCAGAGGCTCAGCCGCACGCCGCGAAGAGCAGGAATCAGCAGTTGATGGCAAAATTCCCATGAAAACGCCTTTCATTTCGGATGAAGTGAGCAAATCTCTGCGAAAATGCCTACGCAAAGCCGGTCTGGAAAGCTCTGTCGCCATTGCTGACCTTGCTCCAAATAACCTCAAAAAACGCCCCATCCGAAACCGTCTATATGACCGCATTTGCACAACCCAACTGTGTGGTCTGCCCAACTGGTAGAGAGGGAGATTGCACTGCATGCGGTGTGGTCTACAGGATCTCGTGCCAGCTGTGCGGCGAGCAATATATTGGTGAGACTTCGCGGCCGCTCTGGGTTAGAATCAAAGAGCACTTAGACGGCAAGGATAAGCTGGGGGTATCAACAGTTCTGGGGTGTCACCGTGTTAACGCCCACAACGGCGATAATTACCATGTCGAGGTCGAGATAATTGCGCGGGAAACCGATACTCCTGCCAGAAAAACCCTGGAGGCATTTTGAATCCAGGCGAGCGACCCAGAAAACAATCGGAAGGGGGAGTGCCTATATATAGCTGGAGGGCTCAAGCCCTACCTCAGACTCGCATTCTAACGTCGAGAGGTAGCGGTTTCGATCTGTGCTCCGCCATCCGCCAACCGTTCTATGCTGCTGGTCCTCTAGCGAGTTTCCTGGCAAGGTGCGGTAACTTCCTAGTTTCTCTGTTATTGACCACGTTTTGAAAGAACTTCGTTCGAATTTTAGTAAGGTTTAGTCGACATTTGGCCGAATAAGCACATTGCTGATGTGTTCCTTTCAGGCTCTGAAGACGGCTATCCCGCCGAAACGTGCGTAAGCCAATAAAGCATCTACCAGCCTCGTGGTCCAGTTAAACAAAACAACTACTACTGTTTACAATGCCGAGGTTCATGGAGAGTCGTACCTGGAGTTCTAGTTTACCCGCTACCCGGACGACAAATTTATATCGGTCCGCGATTAAACCGAGACTGTAAGGGCTGCCCTCGGCCCTGACCGGTGAGACCACATCGCCCAGCAAACAACCTGGCAAGTCCTCTGCTTCCCCCTATCTGCCCGCAGTCAGTTCGGAGAGGACTTCAGCGACGTCGGTTCGACCGGTGTTACTGCCTGAGGAGTAAGAGCTCTGTCCCTATCTTCCAGGTATCGTGAATTGATTTCCTGTTTGGCAATGAAAGCTTTTGTATCAACGGAAACCTCTCTCTCGACATTGCACTACGATTGAGGAAAAGGCTACCGCGTTTGTCTTAAAGCCACAGTCCAACCTCAGAATCGAAATTCTGTTTCCCTGCTTATCTTGGAGAAAATTTTACGCTGATCACAAAAGTGTCTCCAGAATCGCTCAGAAATCACTACGAATGGCCCCTCAAAGATTCTGAATTTGAATGGCGAGAAATTCGCGGACGAGTTGTCTCGAGCCTGTTTTTTCTCATTGTTCGCAGCCATCGTTTTAGAGCAGGTCACAAAATGAAGCCAGACCGAAAACAAATGGAAGATCATAGATTTAGAACAAAATCGATTGCGCTTCTCTTCCCTATCGAGACCGGAAGCTTGCCGATGGGCGTTACCCATTTTTTCTTCCATGGGGGCGGAGTCGACTTTTTCCTTGCTTTCTCTCGCTTATTTGAGTTAATTGAGATTTCGCGTTTTTCAGAGTTGCTATTCACGACGACCGGAGTATAATATCAAAAATTACCCCTGAGCTTGGACTGTGCCTTTAAAGGCAGCATACACGCTCGTGAAGGTGATTGAGATAACTTCGGAAATATAATGGCATGGCTCAGAACACAACGCCTACGCATTTCGAGGCGTCAAAAACGACCCACAATGACTCTACACGAGTAAGAAGTTGGCCCGGCCCTGTATTTGCGCCCTCCTCGAATACAGGGGTGTTGGAGCTTCCCCACCATCAGCGACGTTTGTGTGTGGTACAATAAGTTAATACAATAAACCGCATACATCGACGACTGTGGGAATGGCCCAGCACCCCTATTTTAGAGGAAGACGCGAATACAGGGGCGGAGCCAACTTCTCACTCGTGTAGTGTCATTGTGGGTTGTTTTTGACTCCTCGAAATGCGTAGGCGTTGTGTTCTGAGCCATGCCATTCTATTTCCGAAGTTATCTCAACCACGTTTACGAGCGTGCATGCTGCCTTTAATTAAGGGCAGCAGACACGCTCAGAAATGGTATCAACTTCCTGAAATAAATAGGTTTGGAGCTGGTAATATGGGAAACTAACAAAAAACCAACGAAAGCTGTATGCAAATACAGTGCGTATCATAATTATAGCCACACACTCAAAGCTCTGATATCTATGTCCACGCCAACTTGCATCCATTCGCACTGTCACCACTCGTCTCGGCGCACTCGGAAACCTTTCTCGCAAAATTTCACATAGAACTACCGAGAAATAAAATGGATTCTGTACATAACCTTTAGTCATTGCGTGATAGTTATAGCAACATTTTCAGTATTGAATCGCTATTCAACTTTTGTAAGGAAAAACAAACTTTAACAACCTCTAAATAGTCTATCGGTCCGCCTTGTTTACAAATAATCTTAAAAAACTGGCTTTGGCATGGAGTTCAATAGTCGGCTACGCACCTCCACGTCCGAGTTGCTCCAAGCAATGATTATAGCTCCCCTGAGGTGTTCCAGTGGATCATACGTCCTACCTAAACCATATGGCGAAGCAGGATTCCCCGGACGTTTTTCATGGTGCTAATGTCAGGTGAGCACGCCGACCAAGCCATAATGGAGACATATGCTGCTAAAATCAAGTCCTAGTTGAGCAACTCATATGGATGGCGGAATTGTCTTGCTGGAAGGTTCTTTCGCATCTCACCCCTTAAATTTACCGAATGTTCCAAGTACTGAGCAATTTAAACGTGTATTCTAGCCTCATATCGAAACACCTGATCAGCCATAGTTGATCGAACGTATGAGCACTCCAAGGATTAGATGCACCAAAACAGATTTACAGAAATTCTTCCATGGGATGATGTTTTGAGTAATGTTCGATTGCCTTCAACTTTTGAAATTTTTCTATGCGGAGACTTCCAGGTACCAAACATCGCAGTGAGGTACTACAAAATAATTCCCAATCAGCAAGGTTACTTTCTGAATTATCGACCAATTATTCAAAAACCGATTTTTGTAATTTTTTTCGATTTCAAGAAATTTAGTCGATAATTCGCAAAATAGATATCGATTAATCAGGATGAACTCGCAGTACTTCAATATGACGTTTGGTTCCTAGTAATCACGGAAAAGAAAAAAACCGATGTTGCAATTTTTGAAAAAATGCGAAATTCACCCCATTGAAGAACTTCTGCAAATCTATGATGGGGCTATTATCTAATTTTGATGCCGTGATTAGAGGGGAAAAGAACCAGTTCAAAGAATATTGTGCTTCCACAAGAACATCAGGCCGGGATCATACTTCCCGCAACCACCGATAACGACCGAGCATATCAGGCATATCGACTTTCAGTCGATATGGATAGTAAACATTGTGTCGCGTCGCCTGTCGTCGAGAGTACGATTCCGACCTAAATTTACATGTAAAATACAAAGGCGATCAAGTTTGACGAGTAGCGGCAAAAAGCGTTAGATAGAGAAATGAGTTTTCGAATGCTATACCACGGCTTGCCCTCAGAACTCAATTGAGCGAGGAGAGATTTTTTATGCAATTATTCTTGCACCCATCAAGCATTTTTGAGTTGTTCTTGCAGGTATTTGCAATCTGATTTTTTTCCTCTTCGAAAAGAAGGATATTTTAGAACATCGCACAAACAAGGTCCAGTTAAAAATTTATCCACACACACGTTCCCTCCCATTTGTTAAGTAGAACAGCAGTAATACTTTGGAATTCGCATGTCAAAAAAGCAAGTAGATGTAATATACATAACTCTTCTTCAAAATTAGAGAAATGAAAGCAAACACAAGTCTAGATACAGTCATCACAGCATTTCTTATTCATATCACCTGAAACACAGCAAAAAAGACGATGAAGTAGAGAGTAGTACAATATGGAAGATGATGGAATGAAAGGTGTCAGATTCATTGCTGATATCCAGCCAGCAGGTTCACCAAAATCAGTGATTAGCGGAACAGACTGGCAGCCTTCATAGCGAACGACGCCTTGGTCGAAGCATCGAGACTGAAATGCTCATCATTTTCCCCACATGATGATGTATTTCGTCACATAAAAAAGAAGAGCTTAACCGAGACGCAGGCCCGAATATGACATTGGTTTCATATCAATTACTGAACGTATAGTTCTAGAGCAAAGTGATGAAACAGAACGCCTGCCATAAAAAAAACTGTTTTCACAAAATACTCTTGCCGAGACGATGCTTCTGAAACCTATATTCAAAACCGTACATGTGATTTCCAAAGGCAGCATAGACAATAAATAACGCTTTCGAATAAATTCTTTACTCAGGATTACTAAAGTGCAGCCATTCTTGTTAGCTTCCAGCGCTTTTAACGGCGTTCGCGTTCTATTACAAGCCGTAGGAGCCTACACATGAAGTCGGTTCAGCAGTTTTTACGAGCCTTCATGCTGCCTTCAACACAAACCACCGAATTCAAAACTGATTCGACTTCTGAAACCCATCACATAAAAAAGAACCATTAATAGAGGTCAACGACAAGCATCTTCAATTCTCACGTAACAGAGGTCGGAATCAAATAAGATGGAAAACCAGGATGAAAGCTTCGATGGAATAAAACCAGACATCCAGAAAAGCAGGTTTCAACAACCGAGATATCAACAACCAGAATCAATTCTCATCCTGCGTTTGACGCACGCGTATTAGCTAATACCGCCCTGAAAAAGATTTCGCCTCGTGTAACCCCCCGAAACTAAAATGATTTTGAATTCTGAAGGATTGCGCTCTTTACGAGACGATTCTGCACCACTACAACGTCGAAGTTCCAGAGAGAGAGAGAAAGATATCGCCGCCCAGCATATAAATGTCTCATAACCTGCACGAACCCGAAGTTAACGGAAATTTTGCAAGATTTAAAAAGCGAAATACCTCCAGTAACCGCAGTGAAAATTTTTGTGAAAGGTTCAATGCCTGAAGGGTAACAAAAAACAAAGATGAGCGCAAACTGGCGAGAAGTTTCGTAGAAATGAAGACGGAAGACTACTTTATAATCGGTAGAAACTCACCTGGGAGTCATTGTAGACGACGACTCCTCGGCCTTTATCTCCGATCCCAATATTTTTTGCATCTGAAATTCATAAAACAGATTATCGGCCACTTCTTAACAGATGAAATTTGGTCTCGCGCGAATGCTGACACAGGCTACGGCGCGAGGTGGGGTGGTGGCTATCGTGTATTCCAACCCCTGACGATGCTGGAGAAACGGGGGAGGAGCGAGGCTCCTGATTAAACGCAACACGGGGCTAGCGACAGCCCACTCGCTGCGTCTCTCCCGTTTCTCCCACCTCTTCGGGGGTTGGGATACACGATGGCCACCAAACCGCGAGGTGTAATACAACCCAACTTTGGTCCATACCGCCCAGCTACTTTAACGGGGCAACTTGCTCAGCCCCCCCCCGTTGTGAGAAAACCCGCACGAATGGCTGTCCACATGTTAGAATGCACCCAAAATTTCATAAAGGCAGCTTGAAGCCAAGGAGCGCTACACTAGTAGGCGTCCATGAAAAAATGTTCAAGTCCGGGACAGTTACGAAATATTTACAAGTATTTATCAAAATCTAATTAGGAATTTTCGCGTTGCTACTACGTACGGAAAATCTAGTTCTGGACCAAAGTAATTAATTTAGTTTTTTTTAGCCTGTTCAAAACGATCTTTGAAGACCCATTTTTGGGTGTGATACAATCGATTGTATAACATATAGAAATGGGTCTTCAAAGGCCGTTTTAGACAGACTACAAAAAACTGAATTAGTTACATGGATCCAGTACTAGGTTTTCCGTAAGCAGTAGCAACGCGAAAATTCCTAATCAGAATTTCGATAAATACTTGTAATTATTTCCTAACAATCCCGGACTTGAACATTTTTTCATGGACCTCTACTAGTGCAGCGCTCTTCGACTTCAAGATGCGTCCATAAAATTCTGAGTGCGTTTTCAGATGCGGACAGCCTTATTCTAAATGTAGATTTCGAAACCGAAATTGCACCTGTGCCCTCAGGGAACAAAAAATCCTGTTTAAGGCGATCTCGCACCTTGGAAATTGCCCAACAAGTCAGTTTCGTAGACGAAACTGCTAGAGATACTGCAGTGAAAAACGCTCTTCTGAAACAGTCAACTATCCATCCTTTCCAAGCCTTGCAAAAAATTTGACCTTTGGCGGGATCGAACCTGTGAATCCTAAATCGCCTAAAAATGACCTCTTCTTGTGAGTTCCTGTCTCATTTTTGCATCTCCACTATCGTGCCTCATTTGTTTTGCGCAAATGTTTGGTACACTCTTCAGTTTCCTTTTTGATCTCCAGTCTCATTTCGCCCTCACAGTTTGATCTCCAGTTTTATGTTGACCTCTTATTGTGGTCTCATTTTGCCGTCATTTTTTATACAAACGGTATAGCTCTCAAATCCGCCCCCCCCCCCTGATAGAAGTCCACCGTGGTTCTTGGTTACCATTCGGATAGTGTAGCTTACCTATTTCAAGAAAGCGAGCTAATGAAATACATGATAACAGAAGTTGAGCAAGTCTAGAATATGTGTTCGAAAAACGTCACCCCCCCCCCGATTTCGCCCGGCGATCGCTAGCTGTATGTATATCAGGAAAGCGGGGGAACGAATGCCCAAGGGAAAGAAAAAACTCCGATACAAAAGCAATTGTGCGTTCAAATATCAAACTTTTGGTCACCTGTTTATCCTGTACACGAACAATCGCATCGTTGCGATCCGCCTTCGTCTGGATTCGATCGAGCATCTGATTCTGTTCGTCCACCTCTTTTCCTAGGCCTTCACCCAAGCGTCGCAAATTTAGAAGATTCTGCGACATGGCATCTACAAAAGCATAATAGGAATGAAGCAGCCGATCTCGCAGCAAATGCGTTTTTTGATCCTACCCAAATTTTCGTCTATTTGATTATCCATAGCTTCCCAGCGAGTTCCTCGAATGGCATTCCTACTCGCTTCGCTCAATGTGCTCTGAGGAGCAGTAGAGCTGCCAGAAAACGATGCTGATGACCCACCAGCGCCCGTCAGATCACCAACAGTCTCGGACAGTCGCGACGCAGATTTCGACTGCGGTATCTGATTCATGAAGCATTTATGTAAGATAATATCAGCGGAAATGGAAACTATAAAACTTGGATTCAAGCAAAACTCACTTCAGCAGGAACCTCAGGAGGCTTGCGACTGAACTTGTTCTTGAAGAAGCCGCCGAAAACAGACTTCAGACTATTCAAATTACGCTGCGTAATCTAAACACAAACACACAAATCGGAGAGAAAACACTGCTGTCATGATTCTATAACAGAAGAAGTAACTCTTACCTGGGTAGTCCTATGTATTTCGTCGAGATTGCGCTCAGTTCTTTCCAATTTCTCGCGCTGCTCCAAGAGATCCTAAAGGATTTTCTACGATTTCTGGAAAGTTGAAATTTATTTCTACAGACCAGCTATGAAAGGCGGAAATAAGGTTGGTGAAACATTATCGACACCCCATTTGATGATGGAAGTGTTGGTTTACCTTGAATGTCCAGCCAGCCAGGCAGCTGATTCGGCTTTTCATTCAGCCTATACGACTTATTGAAAAAAAAGTTTGAAAGAGCAGTGTTCTCGTACGATCCGAATCAATTTAAACACACAAACCATACTCAATAAAACTCTTTTCTCAAGACTTCCGGCGACGAGCAAAAGGAGGAAAACGTAAAGGAGAGAGAAGTAGATCAAAATGTTTTTCATAGCGATTCCCACTGGATACTTTTTGACGATTTCTAAAAAGTTGAAGCTCTTTTTGAAAACTTAGCAATGAAAAGCGGAAATAAAATGGAAAGAACATTATCGACAACCCATGTGATCATAGTCAAGCGGGTGTTGCGTAAACTTTCGAAATCGGAGCGACTCCCAATCAGCATCAAATTTTTTTCCAAGATCAAGAGTTTTTGCGACCCCCCCCCAAGGCGCGATTCCTGGGCAGCTCATATTTGATTACTAAAACAGTCAGACGCCGAAAAATCGTTCAGTAGTGTGGCTCAGGCGTTTAAAACCTGAGCAATGCTACGATCCTTCCTTTTGGTGATCATAATTATCGAGAATTTTCGGGATACCTTCACCAAATTTTCATTTTGATCCCAAAATTTGGCGATACCCCCGTAACCTTCCTTTTCGGGCCAAAATCTTTGCGACCCCCACCCCACCCCGTTGCGAAACTTGGCAATGCTGTTTGACCCTGGAGGGAAAACAATGAAATCACTGCCTTCGCTGCTATAAAAAACTAGCAGACTTCACATGTGAAAAAAGCACAAGAGAACCATGTACCCTTTTGTACTAACGCAGTCACTACCTGAGCAGTTTGGGTTCCGATCTTCTCCGAGTTTTCAAGATGACGCCTCGATCTCTCCGTGCTATCAAGGGAATCCTGCATGTACTTTTCGATTTCACGCTCGTAAAAGTCGGCTTCATCCTCAATGTTCTTAGGCGGCGTTGTGTAACTCTTCAATTTACCTGAAATGCAGAATGAGAAACACATTATATTAACACGGCCGAAAAACTTCGAATCCGTTTTAAATACCGCACTGTTGTTTGTCGCACTACTGCATTTATAGTCGTCATCGAATGGGTTAGCCATCAGCTTTCCAAAACAACCTAGAGAACTCCTAAACCAGAAAATAGCGGCAATTAGGCGCAGTAAATACACTATCAATAATTCCATAAAAAGTAAGAGCTAATATTCCAGATAATTTTCTGGTTTAACAGGTAAGTCATTGAGAAGGAACATAGTTTTTAAACACAGAAATATATACATTTACTATTGATCTTGAAACCTATCAATATACACAATCCACACGTCCTGGGCTACAACGTAGTCAATTAGCACTTATTATTTACTTACATAGATGGTCCAGTATCTCAATATATTAGTTGATCGCGAGCTTCTAACAACATTTAGTACACACTAGAACTATAGACACATACGAGAAAGAACAGGCACAGGAACACTGGGCAGTTCGTCATACCTACTGCAGCGGAGGGCTTCACTGTAGTTGGGAGTACTTCGTCGGAGTCAGTATTTTAGACTGCATTTTCTTGATCAGTGGAACTGCAAAGACGGTCAAGTGAGTCAAATATTTACCGTCAAATAAACCCATACTTCACAACAACTATTTACTGGTTCACAAAAATGGAACTGGTTCGGCCGAATGCAACAAAATCAATAGCACTCCAAATCGTCTCCCTCTAATCTCATCTCTACTTCGCCCATTCTACTAGAATCTCTCACAAAAATGACTATTCAATTTCAAAAGGATACGTTTCCGTGTGCACTATCGTGCCACTCAATAATGGAAACTTTGCAGATAATCTGAAAAGGAGAACCCATTCCGTGAGCAGCATAATGTACTTTCCCTTTTCAGAGAAGGCAGGTTATCGATTTCTGACCTAGCATTCGTATTTATCAGCAAGAATTCTTTCAGGTTAGGGCTCGAGATAAAACGAACCTCTAGCCTGTTTAAGTGATAGCCGATTTTGAACTTCTGGTCCGCTTCAAGTTTTGCAAAAAGGATAAGTCCTTCTAATGTGTCTAGGTCACCATAAAAGGGAGAAGTGGAAGAAAAGCGCAATCAAAATTTTAAAATAACTTGAGACATCTGCTCCAAATAGATAAAACAAAGTCTTTTCGAATCAAGTTATGATTGGCGACGCACGAGCGCCACGCGCCGCATGCCAACAGAATAAGCCACTCGTTAAGAAAATGCGCAGGACAATTTTTTTTGTTTTTTTTATATAACAGTGCGTAAGGGGTACGCCCGCAACAGTTGTTAGGAAAAGCTCAAGAAATGCCGTGGGGAGTCGTGCTCGTTCTTTGTTCCAGAAAATTGTTGCAATGCAACTACACACACACACGAACTTTCCGGTGCAACCCCGACGACAGTATTTAACCAGAACAAATGCCTATGAAAACAGCCGTTCTGATTTTATCATCGGAGAACCCTCACAATTCTTCTGAGTAAGGAATCTCTGAAGGGTTCACGTGACCACACAAGCGGATTGAAGAACAGCCGAACGTACCAGTGTAGGCCACCGTCGCGTCCCATCCTGGTTTAGCCCATGTCGAGTGTCGCGTTTCGTTTCGTGCAATCATGGAAGGATAAGCCCAAATATGATACACTATGTACAATTGGCCAACCTGAAACCAGCTTTTACATTATTAAACAGGCTGAGAATTCAGATTGCAATTTCGTACCTGAGCGAAAAACCCGCCAACATCTTGATTAGCATCCCGTCTGAATGTGATACCTTTCGCCCAGGCATTCGCCCACTCGATCATTGATCCTGGCTGAAAACCAAATATTGCAATGTAAGCAATTTTTTACTGCTTGATAGATGTTTATTCTAGTAATATTGGACCGCAATAGCCAATGTCTGACCGTCTCAAATTTTCAAACGGGTTTCAAACCAATATTTTTCTCAATCAAGAAAACGTACCGTCAGCACATAACTACGCAGATCATAGACATGAGACGGAGGTCGTTGTTCTGGTTCACGCCAATAACTAAATGACTTCACAATGATGTTTTTGCGGCGGCCGCACAGCTTCGCAACGTCAGTGTCGGCGGCACATACGGCAGTATTTGAATTCAGCAACTGTATCGAACTGAAACGGATGATTCACATTCAAAATATATTTTTTTCTGCCTGACACAAGGTGTGAGTGATATGGAATAAACCCTGCAGTGGCACATGAGGTAGGAAATTCGAATAAAAACTTGTATTAACATACTTTTTTGGTATTTTAAATTTCCGAATCAAAAGCAACGCACCTGTCTACATCCTTGAATCCGTTCATGTACCGCCATAAATGAATCGCTTGGTCTTTCGTTCTGCCATACGACACAGTCCATGATCCAACTAACTCAACAGAAGGCAGCTAAACAGACCGAGGAGTCCTAATACTCAATTCTTCATAAAACAGCACAAAAACCTGTTGTTTTTCAAAAATTTGCGTAATAGCGCACAGATAACCAGTCAGACTAAGGAGGAGAGAGAGGAGAAATGGTTGCTCAGGTAGACAAGCCTCTCTAACACACCGGTCAACGCTTCGTGGTTACGGTAGCGTGGCGTGTTGCACCGCAGTGTACATAGGTGTATGGAAGGCGCTATTATTGGAGCACGTTTCCCGCATCGATTATTTCATGCGTATTTCATGAGGAAAATGTGCGATTACGTCAAAAAGAGCTACATTTGCTTCCATCTGCGATGTCTTTGTAGCTGTTGTGGTTCAGATGGGATAATGCTAGGCTGTTTAGATTTGCACGTGAGCCTATTTTTGACAACCTTCGTAGTAACAGTGATTCCAGCTCTAGTCCCAATTTTGTGGCTTCAAACGGGATTTTTGTTGACGGTAACAAAGCAACAAGATGTAAAGCGTAAAAGCGTAAAAGTTCGAAACAGTCCTTGCTTTTAGGAGAACTGTGGTGATAACTACTAATACGCCACCCTAGCCTTGAACGCTCATGCATACGCCACCACTTTCAAGGCGGCAACAACAATACATCGGGATAGAAAAAGTCAGATGTACATTCTTGATACCTATTTTTTCATGACAGCCGAAAAGCATCATCAGATATTTTACCCACGCCAATCATGGAGAAATTTTGGAAATCCTCTCCGTTCTCCTCTCAACCGACTGACAACGAACTAAGGAGGTATATTCTCCACGGGAACTTCTCCACCAATGTACAGGGAGTTGAAAAGAGCCGGAACACAAGCGAATCCATTGATAGCCCCGAGCGGCTAGCCGCGAAGCAGCGCGCGACGTCCGTACACATCTGTACACTCCGCTGCAACACGCCACGTTACCGTAACCACCAAGCGTTGAACGGTGTGTTAGAGAGGCTTGTCTCACGTAGCGACACCGGTCGGACCGAAGATACTAAAATGCCTGTCCGGGCTGATCGCGGGAACATGGCAGGTGAATGACGGTATACAAAAGACTCGCCGGGCTGATTGGGGGAGGATATTAGGGCGCCTGTCGGACCGACGACAGTCGTTGAAATCAGATAGCGGGCAACATTACACCATCGTCTCCATGCCGAGTTCATCCTAGGACGATGACAGTCGGATCGTGGGGTGGGCGTTGTTCGGCCCGCCATGCACCCGCTATACCAGCGCTGTTACTGTCAGAATAAAAACGGGTCTCCTAAAGCGGCTTAAACCTTATTTTCTTTTTGAATTTTCGGAGGGTGCAGAATGGCCCCTCGAGTCGAGTGGCAGATGTTGAAGGCGGGGGCCGAAACTAGGTGTTAGTTTTCAAATCTCCTTTTTTTTATGAAAGTACAACGCGTAACAATTGGGAGATTGTAGGATTTTACACAAATTGTTTCCGTGAGTAGAATATGAAACGAGGCCAAGGTATCCAATTTGCTAACAGACTTCACCGTTTTTTCCGCAATTACCGGGAAAAAGTCTCCATAAAAATTGTCGGTGAAAACTTTACCAAAAAAATTTCAACGCCCACACATGATGCCAGCCGATCGCAATCGATGAAAGAATCCGAGCTGCGTTTCTAAAGAAAAAATAGTGCGACACCCCTCTATTAAGAAAGCTGGAATTGAATTGGCGCCTCTGCTGGGGGACTGGAGTTCTGACTACGACATTCTCAGGTGTGACCGTAGTCGCAAGAGAGGAGGTGGGGTTGCTTTGTTCGTTAGGAAGCCTTACTCACCAGTTATTGTTTTCAGTGAGTCTGTTACTGACTCATATGAAATTTTATGTGCAGACGTGGAAGTAGGGCTCATTATTGTACGGTTCATTGTGGTTTATAGAGCTCCTAGTTGTACCGCGGTGATGACTGAACAGTTGAACGCAAGTATTAGTGATATGGTGTCCGTTAACTACCCCTGCATAACCACCGGCGACTTCAATTTCCCTGACGTGCTATGGGAGGGCACCTATACCGCCAATAGTTCTGTTTCCAGGGGTGGAATTCACGAAACGCTAACCACGTTTCAACCATGGCTAGCGTAGCCATGGCTATGCACATCGTGTGCAAATCGATCGGCCTCAAACCATGGCTGAAACGTGGTTAACGTTTCGTGAATTCCAGCCCAGGAGTTTTTTGAATGTAAGCTGCACTCATTCTCTGTCGCAATAAGTTAAATCGGAGACTTGTGGGGGTAATATCCTAGATTTGGTGCTCTGCTCTGAAACTGATTTCGTGTCGAATACAAGTGTCTTGCCTCCCCTGGGTTCGAGTGACCACTCCTTGGTTCAGTACAAGCTCAAGCTTCGTAAACAAAATACCATGAAACAGATGAAAGAAATTTCAAGGCAGCTCATTTTGACCTGATAAAGGAGTACCTGATGAATGTTGACTGGTATAGTTCTTTTCAGTCAGAGGCTACGGTTAATGGAAAATACGAAATTTTAATTGCCATAATCCACCACTGCATTGAACTTTTTGTACCGATGCACATGGTTCCTAGCGGTCACCGCAGGCTTCCCCCATATCTCAAGGCGTTTCAAGGGTTGCGCACAGATGCGTGGTTTGCTGCAAAAGAATATAATACCGCCGCTAGCTGGGCGAAGTTCAAGGACATAAATGGTAAGTTCGAACGCAAGCTTAAAAAGTACAACGATAGCATAGAGAAGAAAGTCATCGAGTCGGAAGATAGGAATGCGTTTTACAAGCTTTTGAACTCCAGAATGCATGATAAAAAAACCATTGGGGCGCTTAAGACGTCTGATGGAAATATCCTCAGGGCTAATAGGGACAAGGCAGAACTTTTGGCAAATACATTCGAACTTTCATTTTCAAGAGCTTCTTCACTGGACCAAGCGGGGCTGGTATCTCCGAGCTTTGGGGTAATGCAAGATGCCTGTTGGTTCTATAAGGAAGAAATTATAACCGAACTTTTGAAATGGCCAAACTCGTCTTCGAGAACGCCGGATGATATCCCTCTGATGTTCGTGAAGAAAGTCGCCCATGAAATAGCGGGGCCTCTAGAGTTCCTTTTCAACTTGAGCTTTATGACAAGTGAAGTTCCGAATCGATGGAAATTATCTTATGTCACTCCTCTTCCTAAAAAGGCGCCATTCACAGAGCCTTCCAACTACAGACCAGTTAGTATAACGTCATTGTTCGCTAGGTTGTTCGAAAAAATTCTAAAGAAGAGAATAGGAGCACATCTCGAAAATTGTTCGGTTATTTCCCCCCATCAGCATGGCTTTCAAAGGGGTAAGTCAACTGTGACAGCTATGATTGAAGCCCTAAACAAATGGACGTCCCTTTTAGACCAAGGTAGTAATGTCGATGTTGTTTTTTTTTTCGATTTCTCCAAGGCATTTGACAAAGGCCCACATCATAAGCTAATACAAAAACTAACAATGGTAGGCGTACACCCGCGCATAGTTTCTTGGATTGCCTCATTTTTGGAACAAAGGACCTTTTCGGTTCGAGTGAACACTTCGTATTCGCAGAATCACCCAGTGTGTAGTGGAGTTCCGCAGGGTGGAGTTCTTTCACCGATTCTGTTCAATATATACACGCATGAGCTGGGGGACTTATTAAGTGGATTTGGAGTAGATTTCTGTGCATTTGCAGACGATATAAAGATTTCTCGCAGGGCGGGCTCCAGGGAGGACATTGATGCAATTCAAAATGCAATAGACGCAATGGCGGTTTGGTCTCATGAATGGGACTTACCGTTATCGAAGGAAAAAACGAAAACTCTGCACCTTGTTTCTTCGAATAACTGTCATACTTACAATGTCGAAGGGACTGAGATCGAGAATGTCGAGCAGATCACTGACCTGGGATTTATCCTCACACGAAACCTCAGTTTTGACAAACACTGCGAATCGGTATCTGCCAGAGCCACCATGGCCGTAAATAATATATTCAGGGGACTGGGGACAAGAAGCAGCGCGGTGCTACTTAGAGCCTACAAAACCTATGTTAGACCTATTCTTGAGTATGGGACACCGGTGTACTTTCCACACAAAAAGAAGAGCACAGTTAGACTTGAGAAGGTGCAAAACGGGTTCACAAGGAAGTTAATGATCAGGAAGCTTGGATTTTGCCATTATCAACAAATGCCATCTGCAGGAACCAGGAATAGTGAGCTCAACTTGTAATCTCTTTTGATAAGAAGAAAGTTTAATGACTTACTACTGCTGCACAAAATCCTGTATAAACCGGACTTTGGTCTGCGGCCTGAGTGTGTTGTCGAGGTGAGAACATCAAGTACCAGGGGAGGAGCTTCAAAAATTCTACGCAAAAACTCGAACCTTAACTGCAGGCGCTTTTTCTTTATTAATAGGGCGACTCCTGCATTTGAACGGCTCGGGAGGCTCAAATCCATCCCTGTGAGTCATAAGGCGTTCAGGAAACTTGCAACTGAATACATCGAGAACGAACCTGGTGAGCGCTAATCTCTCACGGAGCAGTCACTTCTACTCTCGCCATTACGGGCTATGCGTATATCTGCTTTACATTCATTGCTTTATCTGACCGAAATACTGGTAGTTTTTCCCTCGCTGTTACTAGATGTTTTTTGTTGGTGATTTCGTATATGAGGGTTTCCACAGTCCGGGCACACGTCAGGCTGGCTATTGTCGATCCTGTGCACGTAAGACATAAGCAATGGAGAATGTCCGCAGCGCAACGAAGCGAGGATACACCTGGCGCTCCTACCGAGCTCGGTATCACATACTCTGGGCGGCACATCACCGAGAATAGAGTCGACGGCCGCTTTGGCGAGATGATCATTCACGAACCGGGTGCGCTCCGCGCGTGAGAGACGAAGCCGTTCTTGATTCGAGTCGGTCCATCTCTGTACATTCACTTTGTTCGGAGCATCGGCAAACGGCACTCTGATCGATCCTTCGACGTGAAGGTGCTCAATCGGTGAGCTTTTTGGCTATTCGAAGTACAGCATTCTGAATTCGCTGCATCTTAGTCCAGGAATTGTCCGACACGATGTGCTGCCAGACAGGTGCAGCATGAATCCCTTGAAAAATTGGGAACAGTTCAGTACCCAAATCAAAATTGCAGACACCCCTGGCTTTCAGCATCTTGGAAAAATCCTAGCATTCCTTTCTAACAGAACATTTTTGTGGTACTTTTGCTTCAAAAACATAGATCCAACTCACGCATCGGAAGCGATTGGCTGGCATAACCCTTTCGAATTAAAACCGCTTTCAAGTGGGCGAGTAAACGAGCCTACAATGGTACAGTATTACTAGCCCAACTGCCCAAGCGGAGATGGCTGTCACTTCTCACGCCCGAATTCGTAAAGACTATCCACCAGGGTCATATGGTTAAGCAATCACGATCAAGTAGCATTCACTTCCGCCGACACCTAGACGCCACTGGTCATAAGCCCCTGTCGAAAACGAACCTTCTCGTTAATTTCCTTCTTATAATTGCCGAAAGCATTGAGGTAAGCGCCCTTCTCTCCGGGACGGAAATTATGAGCTGAAATAGCATCAACACTACTCCCAAAAATGTTCACTAGAAAGCAATATAATACAGAACTTACTCGCAAACTCATAAATATATTCTGAACTACTAAGAAGACTCGAATGACTCTGCTTCTGCCAACCAGTGGGATCCATCTGTTGGCCAGTCTAAGATACTCAATTGGATGATAGCTTTTTCAATGTTGAAAGCTTTATTGAGACTTACAAGTAGTTTGCTTATCCATCCTTGCGGCTGCGGTGGAGGTTTTGCAGCAGTTTCATCAGGTTTATTCGACTTTTCATCTTCGTTTTTCAGCACCACAGATGTTGTTGAAAACCTAAATGTTTATTACAGCAATAATTATTAAAATTATGAGTTCAGTAAACAACAAAATTGCACATACGACTGACGCTATCAATTCCTAAATTATAGATTCTATCATTACAACATGGCTGCAATAGGAGTCTTTCAACAACAACAGATTTAAGGAGAAAGGAAGGAAAACACATGATTTGGAATAAGATTCTTCTGTCCGCGTTCCTCCGCCTGCTTCACGTCATCCAAGGAGTGCACACCGGTCAGCATCAGACAAGTAGTGAATCCGTTCTCGTTTCCGAACTGGATATCTGTGTCGAGTCGATCTCCGAACATCACTGTCTTTGTCGGATCGATGTGTTCGTTTTTAGTGAGAAAATCCGCAATTGGCTTGTGAGGTTTTCCAAAAACCTTTGGCGTACGACCAGAAACCGCCCGAATGGCAGCCGATGTGCAACCAGATCCCGGGATAACAATATCTGGATTCGGTCCAGGGAAAGTACAGTCCTCATTCGTTACCAAGAACTCCACTTCCTTCCGTTTCAAGTAATTAGCAGCTTTCATTATCTTCGGATAGCTGAGATGTGAGTCATAACTGCAAACAACCGCCTTCGGTATAACTGACAAGTCCATGTTATGAATAAAGTCATGATTTGAGTGATCCGAGAAGTGGTCAGGCCCAGTGCCGAAGCAGCGCACTTTACCGATGCTTTCCAATGTATTTTTGAGATTTTCTGTGCCTAGGAGGTACACTGGTTGTCCATGATATTCCGGTCGATCGCGGAAATGTGCGGCCATCACAACAGCAGGATTAATCACATTCTCCTTTGCAACTCCTCCAAATCCAATCTTCGATATTTTTGTCATATACTGATCCATGGTTTTGGTCGAGTTATTACTAATGACGAATACACGTTTGCCTGATCGTAGAAGAGTCGAAACAAAATCGATAGCACCCGGAACTGGAAGGTCACCCATCCACAGAACACCATCAGCATCAAACAGGAACGTGTCAAACTTGAGCACATTCTCACGAGATATCGTTGATGGCGGCATTGTACTACAGCACGATTTCACAAATCTAAACCCATACAGATATAATGACTTACAGGACACATTTCAAAGAAAAGCAATCCAGAAAATTAGATGGAAATCAGCACCAACAAAAGACAAGACACTACGGAAAACTGTAAATTTTATTAATAAAACTGCAACATGCTTCGAGAAAAATCATTGCCCGGACTGTAAAAGAATTATGACCTAACACGATAGGAATCGAAAACGAACAAGATTGTGAGTCGTATCTGGCTGTCAATCACTTTCGCCCAAAATACTGTAAACGACCAAGCAATATGGTAGCATCAATAATTATTCAAACTCAGGGCAAAGGTTCAAACTTAGCTTTCCCAGGCCTCGTTCTCAAATAAGGCGGCATTTCTTTACAATTCGTGCGGGATTGGACTATCTAAGCTTGAGTAAGAAGTTGCAAGTGCCGGCTACCTGTTTTGGCTTCAAAACGGTGGTCGGTCGGTATCTTCAACAGGAACCATAGGTGTTTTGGTCTTGGTTTAGTTTTTTTTACTAGTTCTATAGTGTTCGAATCGATTGTGTCCAGTTTGTTGATTTTTAGATTTTTTTTAAATGTCATATCACATAAATTTGAAATTTAATTATCAGTCTAACAAGGAGACCCCTAATGCTCTTTTCTCTACTGCTCAGACAAGTCGCGTCAGAAAACTGGGAACTTTTGTGCGTGTTCGCTGCCAGTGCTTACGAGTGAGCGGACACCCAAAGTTCGAGAAAGCACTAAGAGGCCATTCATACACGTCGCCGCCCTCTACTCCACAACGGCTCGCTCTAGGGCCCCCGTCATAGTCGGCTGAAGGCCAGACTGAGCCTTCCACTCCCGTCCCTAGTGATCCTGGGCAGTTTTCTTCCGCTCATAGTGATCCTGCGCCGCTCCTAGGGTGTCGGCCGTATGCCAATTGATTATAAATGCGTACTCGAGTGTGACCTCGTGTATAAGGGCCCTCCTGTGATCTCGCCTATAGGTGTTCTTGATGTCCCTTCCAATGGCGTGCCCCGCCCTTTTCTTTCAGTCACGCTCTATGAAGGTGTAAGTGCCGGCTACCTATTTTGGCTTCAATGTTCCTTCACCCAAACTTTGCCTAGGAGGGTAGTTTTGGGCGCTGAACACTATTATGAGGTCCGTTTCAGGATTTTCGTAAAAATAATGCGCTTCTTGGAGGGTACAATAGGTGCGAAAATCAGAGAAAAAACGCCTATAACTTCTTTCAGAGTAGGTCTAGGCAGCTGCGATGAGCATATTCGGACTGATCGTCCGAAAATGGTTAGTAAAGTACATTTCATTTGGAATGGTTACTTTGAGTTATAGTGGTTCCCTTGTAAGCGCCACAGACCATTTATCAATTAACATTGCTGCTCTAATCTTCATCCCAGTCTGAAACCTCATCATACTCAAATCGACCGTATTATTCCTTCGCGAAAATTGGAGGCGGGTGGCTTTGTATTTGCAGGTAAGGTAGAGTAACTTCAGCATCAGTTCTCGCAGTGTTGTCGCTACGTTTTATCGCCCCAAAGACCTCTAACTATGACACAAACACTCAAGTCGGTCCGGGTCTGATGGACACCGACCGTTAAACTCGATAAGTGCCCCCAAATCCACAACTTATCTCTTTCGGAAAACTTCCCTGTGCGTCATCAGATGGGAATCTGATCCTAGGTGTGGTTATCTCTCATGTAGCCAGAAATAAGCCAAGAATTCCTTCAATTTCGGGCATGGTTGCGACGGGTTCCTTGTCAGGCGTTATGGTGGTCCGGATCTGAGCTTTTTAGCCCTGGACAAGTGAGGACCACAAGCTATATTGAGAAGAGAAGTATTCGTCACCTCTGACCAAAAAATGTAGCTCAGCTAATAAGGGAAAGTGTTTTAGTCGGTGTTTGTTCGAATTGTTCATAAACAATGAAACGGCCAAACATCATAAAAAGTGTTATAAGAAGTTATTGGAAAGATGAAATCCCGAAAACATGGATATATAGGTTCTCCAGCACCCTGAATACGATAGTAATACTGAAAACCGCGAAGCGTCACAATGGACAGCGGTATCGTTAAATCTGATGTGTTCATGAACAATGAAATGCACTGTATAAGAAGATATAGAAACCCTTCTTGCAGTGGATCATCTGAACGCTTGCCACCCTCCTCGGCTGCAGCTGATTGGTCGGCGGGCATCGGCTGCAAGCGGCGCGCGTCGCGTCTGGCTGGCGCATTGCCAACGCCACAGCCGTCCTCACTTGTCATTTAATGAGTCCGAAGTTTTCGCCCGATTTCTGACCCTGATTCAATATCAGCTGTCAGCTGTTGTAATTGAAGCAACAGGATGAATACAACAGGGAGTATAGGCGAACACACCTAGCTAAATTATTTCAGCAAAGAATAGGAATGAAAACGACATAATCACACAATGTTCATAGAAACCTAATGGTTGGAGAATAAGCAGTGAAGCTTGTATTGTCATTCATCCCTTTACAATACCACACGTGCAGATCACATTACTTCATTTCAGTGGCATTTTTTTTTGTCCAGCAACGAG
Organism: Aplectana chamaeleonis; assembly: GCA_029168955.1. Classification (NCBI taxonomy): domain Eukaryota; kingdom Metazoa; phylum Nematoda; class Chromadorea; order Rhabditida; family Cosmocercidae; genus Aplectana; species Aplectana chamaeleonis. Next base: position 360,397 of record JAPDOI010000577.1, read on the forward strand.
ATGTTATGGTTATTTATATCTCTTTCTGGGAGGGGGTTCCCCGCACATTTTACTGCCGCTGACCTATCACAGGAGCATCAAATGCTGACGTGATAGGCCAACGGCGATAAAATGGGCTGATAGTCTCCTCCCAGCAAGAGATGTAAATCAAAACCGATGTTATTCTATCATCGTCTTCAGGAAAAAGCTCTTCACGCACAGTTTCCTCGGTGGCTGACTAACCCATTGACAGGATTGGAGGAAGGGGGGGGGGGCGAAGATGCAAACACCTTTAGTTCAGCGTTTATTACCTTTGAAAAGTTTTCTCAATTTCCAACTCCTTAAGATGTGAGTTGTCGCAAAAGGACGTCTTGAGCATAGCAGCATGTACCTTAGTCCATATCCAGTAGCCAAAGATGTAAGATCTAGTAGGCAAAAATGTGATTCGTGGAAACGATTTGCCAGATGGTTTCACTTCATTACCCCCCTCCCACTTCTGTGTTTGCTATGCATCCTATTCATTGCATAAGTACACAAATGAGGCCCACTCACATACTTGTGTTTCTTCCTTTCATAATAAAGTCGTCGAATGGACAGGCGCTGGGAGCTTTCGAAACGACGACGTTGGCAATGCGCCAGCCAGACGCGACGCGAACCGCACGCAGCCGATGCCCGCCGACCAATCAGCTGCAGCCGAGGAGGATGGCAAGCGTTCAGATGGCAGTGGATCATTCGTTTTTGATGAGTGTATCTCCCACCGGTGGGACACAGGATTGGAAGTGGTGTCAACGCATGTGTCACCTGTAGGACACGTTGTCGTGAATGGGTTTCTTCATCACTCTCTTCATATTGGAACTTGACAAGACACGCTAGTACTCGTACTGTGCTTCTCTGGGAAAAATTCCGGTCAGCAGTTGCGTCCCGACACGCTTTGCGGTCGCACGCGCTCGAGTCGGCCGAGTTTCCAGCGCCAAAGCCGACTCGATGTGGCTTTTTATAGTTTTCTTCAATTTTTTCAGTTTCGAATTTCCAAAATCCACCTGGAGTCAACAGATCGGCGGCTGGGGCGTTGCAAACTCTTCCGACTCGGCAGCGTGCTGCCGCAAAGCGTGTCGAGACGCAATTGCGGACCGGATCTTGGCTCAGAAAAGCACAGTATATGAGATCACTGGTCGAGAGATCGCCGCGTCGAACGCAGGCACGCACGCAAGTGAGGAGGTAATGAGATATCATTACCTCCTCTCTTGCGTGCGTGCGACGTGTGTTCGACGCGGCGATCTCTCGACCAGTGATCGACGATACTCAGTAATCAGCTTAGCCTGACCGGACCTCTCATGCGAGAAACTGTGGTCCTTGACCAATGTGTATGGATGAGGAAGCCAATCCAAAAGAAGCAACAAACGTTGAAATTTTTCAATGTCACTGTAAATTTTTACAGGAGGAAACACCTTCAACAAGCAAACAATGCAGAAGCCGAAAACGAGTTCAGTTGACGCCCCTCTCCCCGAAGGTGATACTGGATCACAATCTACTTTGGAGCGGAATTCGCCTCGCTCCAACGTGTGGGTGCGCGCGCGTATGCTTCTCTCTCTTTCTCTCTCTTCCATCTCACACTCCATCTATCTTTGCTCCGCCCCGCCCACGCACGCGAAAAAAACCAAGCAAGTTTTTCTCTGAGCAAAGTGAGTGCCACTCACAGAACCACTACTCATAAAACCCGGGAGGTTCGAAAGCTGAGAGCTAATTTCAAAACAAGGATCACGTCACTAAAGGGGGAACTTTAATTCATGAAATTACGGTTCTGATGCATGAGTGGCATGGTACGAAAACGAGTTATCTCGCCATCAAAGCACGGCGAGCAGTTTCATTTCGGATCGTAACCTATAGTTTGCCCCTTATCGTTGTTTGGTCACATCACTTTCACTCGAACCGTTCAGTTGTCGGCTGTCCCTTACTCTCTCATGGAACAGTACCGAAAATTCTTGGATATGTCTCACTTGTTTTGATACATGCCTGACAGCTTGATACTGAACACGCCTCAAGTTGACAGAAAAATATACCAATGGATGATTTAGAGTGAGAAAGGATACAATGAGCAACCTACCACCACTACATTCAGAAAAAGAAAATAAAACCAAATAAGGCAACACATTAACACTTCTACGGAAGAGTCAGTACGTTCAAACGTAATGTATGCGTTAGTGGCATGTAAGAAGCAGAAAACTTAATGCACTCGCTCACTTGGGGAGAGTTTGCCGCAAGAAAGAAGTCGGTCGTGGAGTACATGCAAGAAGGAATACCCCCGCTCGATTCATACCTAAAAAAATCCTATAAAATGCACCAGGAAACCTACCTTGAAACTTTGATAGACTATTCTTGCATATTAACTGATTGCGTGGAAAACCAGACAGGAACGACAACTTGCCGATAATCAGAGCTGAACCAGGACTCAAAAGTTGGTCAGAAGGCAGCCCGCCGTGCAACCGTTCATTCTCTTCAATACAATCGGAACTTCTCAGAACAACAAAGCGTCGCAACCGTAAAAATAATGAGAACAACAATAAAAACACAACTAACAAGTGCTATAGACACCTCCTACGCACAAAACTCCAAAATCGAAAAAGAAGATGTAATAAGAAGCTTGAGGCGCCACTAGAGGTGGAGAATGTAATGGAAAGAAAAATCTAGAACTGAGTTCACTAAAAATTTGTAAACAATATAACAATTTCTATGAGGATAAATTCTTATGATCTTTCGGCACCACCACCGCCCCCACGCGCTAATGGCTGAACAGTCTCAGCGTGAAGGTGAGTTTGTCGCGGACTACGCACTCCTTGATCATCAAGCTGCCCTCCAGTGTAGTGCAGCCGAGCGTTTACGAGCACACGATTACCTAAACATTGTTCGACAGATGGTAAACGAATTCTCTAACTCAATAATGACAAGAAAAGTACAACTCCAGCTCGAAATCACTCCGCGAAGGCTTTTCGATTTGATAAAACCGAAATATACAGGCCTATTATAACAAAGAAAGACATTAGTGTGTCATCAAGAGGCCATTTTCTTCAGCGATAATTCATTGAGTTGAAGTCAGTTTTACTCGGATTCTCTTTACTTCTCCGGATACGCTATTCAAACTCCCTGTCGTTGTCAACATTGACCCATCATGGATTTAAACACCTCCAACTCGCTGTCTTAATTAACCCTAACCTATGAGTTGATCTCTAACGAATGCGGTCACAGTAAAGCTCGTGCACCTGCGTTTCAAATAGAAACAAAATTCAGAAAAGATGGTGCATTATTTGATAAAGCCAATACAATGAAAGAACTCGAAATGATTTGATCTAAACGGAAACTTTTGAAAAGCTGATATAAGGGCAGACAGGGTGAAGCGGGGTTGTAAAATTCCGCAACGGGGGTGGAGGGGGGTCGCAAATTTTTTGGCCCGAAGTTAATGTTTAGGGGGGGTCGCAAAAATTTTGGACCAAAAATGAAAATTTATGGAAGTGAAAAAGTGAGAAATCTTTCCTTACTATCGAAAAATATTTTTTTTGCAATAGAAACTAACCAAAAATTACACCTCGGGGGGGGATCGCAAAAAAATTGGACTTTTTGAAGAAAAATTGATGGCAGGGAGGGGGATCGCTCTGATTTCGGAAAGTTACACAACGCCCCGCTTGACCCTGAGGGCAGACCATAAGAGTTGAGTCGTCTTTCACAACGCTTGAAAAATGTTTGCCGACAGCGTAACTTCTCGACACGGAAGATACACCTGCTACGGAAGAATACAGAAAAATGCAGTGCAACGCTGGGAAATCGACTTCACCCAATCGCTTCGAACGAGTTCTAGGGCAAAAATCGTGAAATCGGAATAGCTTAGGTAGCATTGAGCACTCGATGTAAGCCTTCCTTATTGAAGCACTCACAACTTGGAAAAAACAGCGCGGGAAGTACGACATTAACAAAGATAACCTTGCAAAGAAAAAAAACTGAGTCATCAAGTGACAAACCTTTCTTAATATTGTTAGAAACGAACTCAGCGGTCCTGCCAAATGCCGTGATCGTGTGGCGTTCATTCTAAAATGACAAATCATTTAACACTCACTTACAGTAATTAACTAATTACTAGTTTAAAAAATGAGAAGGTATACAAAATGGTAAATTAATAATTGCAGCTCTACAAAACATCAACAAGGCGTTGATCAGCTGAACGGATTGCAGTTTGGCACAAACGTCACAGTTGGACAATTAGTCAATACCGGGCCAGTTTACATGAAGTTTCGAATTACAGGTCAGTGTTGGAGGTTTAACGAACTAAACAAATACCACTTGTTTTTATTTTATAAACAAATCAATGTAGTCAGTAACGACAAAAACCACCCACCAAGAAAAAATTTTTTATAGAGGGGTATGATGACGTCAGGAAAGGCAGAGGAAGACGGAGCCATCCCAAGTGGAAGGGTTGAATTCGCAAAAATAGCGCTAGTTCGGAGGAAACCTCATCGACGAGGCGTCACTTAAATGGTTAATTTTTAGCGAAGCTAACCTACGAGATTGCATTCAAGTTAGCACTATTTCCGCCAAAGCAGACGACCAAATTGAGACCTATCGGCTCGATCAGGTACATTGAACTCGATATCACAAACAAGTCTGGGTGCAGGGTTGAGCAGGGTTGCGACTCGGCGCAACGGGGATCATAAAATAATTAGAATTTTTTTAGATCGAGGGGCTCGTTCGACTTGACCGAATTTCACCACAAATTTGTACTTTTCCAGCTTTTTCACTCTCAGAGCTTGAGGAATTTTTTTTATCTCGAGAGGGGAATCGTCAAAAATTTGGGATTTTTTTTTGAAGTTCCGGTCAACGGGAGGAAATCGAACCTCCGCCGAATATTGGCGCAACGGCCTTCTCAACCCTGTGTGGGTGAGATCTAATAAGGTTCAAACGGACGTCAGCGCATCTACGACCTTTTCCATTGGTAACCATCATTTTTAGGATTTTTTTTTTCATTTAAGCTTTACATCACCCAAATTTTAATCTCTGAGAAGAAATCAGTACGACCTCGCACGCCAAAATTTAAATTTTGAACCAAAATTCAGACGATCCCTCTCACCACACAAGTTGTCGCGACACGATCCCCGCTTGGCCCTAGATCTAATAAATATGAGTCTAAATATGACAGAAAAGGCGGCTGGAACATAGACTGTGAACAGTTGGCACGGTTCGCAATGACCGTTTTGGTTCCATCTCGACGGTGTACTTAGCCTTGGCGCAAACTCGGTGCACATATGGCATGTGTGCACAGAGCTTGCGCCAACGCAAGCTGCACCGCCAAGAGAGAATCCGAACAGTCAGTGCGAATCGGCCCCGTCAGATTTGGTCGATCGACTGAGTCCCAGTCGGCCAATACGCACCAAAACAGTGACAGACAGAAGATTCACCCAAAGAGTCCATTCGTGACCGTCTGCTTCTTCTTCTTCTTTGCAGCCGCAGGAAGGTTTTTGTCAAAGGTTCAAGAAACGGGCGACTGAAACCGGATTCGTCCACAAATCCATTGTTGTAAGAGTGGTAGGCCTCTTTGGGCAATCGAATAGGTGTTCAGTTGTGTGGCCACGGCTACCACAGTCCGGGCACTCGTCCGGCTTACTGCTATCGATCTTATGCAAGTATGACATCAGCATAGGGGAGTGACCGCAGCGTAACGAGGCAAGGGTACTTCTAGCCCGCCTACCGAGTTCCATCTCGGTGTTGCTGACTATGGGTGGTAAGACCCCCAATATGGGATTGACGGTCATCCTACTCAAGTGATCCCTGACGAACTTGGTGTGCTCCGCACGTAAAAGACGCAGACGATCCAGTTGGGAGTCCGTCCATCTTTGTATATTGACTTTCTCGGGAGCATCCGCAAAAGGCCTTCTGATATGTCTCTCTCTCTCACGGGATTCATTGATTGATTGATTGATTTATTACGATGCTTAAGACAATCGTATGAAAGCAAGAAAAAACAATGATGAAATACATCACAAAACAAAGCATACAAGTTTCAACGAGTAAGAACAAGCTTTCCGGGAAAGTTAGTCCAGACAACTCAGGAAACTGCACCGTTAAGAAGCTTCGATTTAGCAAAGCGTTTGAACCTTGGAAACTCCGTTGTCTCGGAAATCGAACTCATAAGCGCATTGTACGCTGACGCGGCCCTGATGAAAAAAGCGTGTGCGGTAGTGTTAGTTTTTGGTCTACTTACCCTTATTTTAAATCGAGGTCCTCTCGTCCTTGATTTTTCACTTTGAAATTCAAAAGCTTGTGCACCATGCACACATCAAACAGCTTTCTTCTGGATTCAAGTGTAGGAAGTTTGAACCTACGATTCCTTGCCTTCGATTTGGGGATTCGACTGTACACTATCCCACCTCTCCTAATGTAAAGCTTCCGGGTGAAGTTATTCTGACATTTTTTCATACTATCGATATACTTTCTCCTGCATCGATTGAAAACTGTAGTCGCACACTCCAAAATTGATCTGACATAAACTTTGTAGGCCTTTAATAGAGTGGTGACATTGTTTGTAGAGAGGGCCTTGAATAAACGAAAGGCTTGGAGATGTGCCTTACTCTGGATACTTGCAATATGCTTCGAAAAATCCAATTTGTGGTTGTATAAGAAACCAAGATCTTTAACAGCGTCCACTGAGACAATAGCCTCATTTCCCATGAAATAGCTGATATCAACTTCCGAGCTACCCAAACGCATGTGGATGGTTTTGTGAGGTGCTAAAGGTAGCTGCCATTTACCTGACCACTGCTGCGCAGCTGAAATCGCATCTTGGATTTTATTACAGTCACTGAGTGAGCCAATTCGACGATAAAACTTCAAGTCATCAGCATATTGCTTGCAGACTACACCAGCCTCGGAGAGAACTGTTGGCATTTCAGCCACAAAAATGTTAAACAGAACCGGGGAAAGTACCCCACCCTGGGGTACCCCACTTTTCGCATAACGAACGGAGGAAAGAGATGATCTGACCTTCACCTGGAATGTCCTCTGATTCAAGTACGATTCAATCCAGCTAGCCACCAGTGGGTGAAATCCTAGTTTTTTGATTTTATACATCAATTTGCGATGACTGACCCTATCGAAAGCTTTCGCAAAGTCCAAGTATATCACATCGCATGCACCCTTATCATCAAGAATATGTGACCATTGGTTGACGCACTCCAGTAAGTTTGTCTCCACAGGCCTTCCACTTACAAAACCGTGCTGTGCAGGTGGTATTATACCGTTACCTTGTAAGTGAGAGACAATGTCAGTTTTCAGAATTTTTTCGAAAAGCCTGCAAAACAGCGATGTGATACTCACTGGTCTATAATTTTCCGGATCATTATAAGGTTGCTTCTTCAAAATCGGAGTAACAAAAGAATGACGCCAGAGCGACGGGACTTCACTAAACATCATGGATTGGTTATAAATGTATGCCAGTGGATCAGCAATCACATGTGCAACTTCTTTAATGAACGCAAAAGGTATTTGATCTGGGGTAACCGAAGAGGACCGACGCCACTTCAACAAAACTTGAAGTACCTCTTGCCTGTGAAACCATGGGAATGTGGCCATTGGTCCTTCTTAATGGGTGGTCAGGCTACTTGACAATGTTAATAACCAGTTGCTGCGCTTGGAGTTGGCAGTGCTCCTTAACTGACAGAATTCGGGCTTCAGCATGAAGATGTTCCACTGGGGTGCTTTTAGCACACCCTGGGGCAATCCGAAGAGCAGCATTTTGGACTCGCTGCATCTTTGTCCACGATGAATCCGATACAATGTGCTGCCATACCGGTGCAGCGTACTCCAACGCCGGCTGCAATATTGCCTTGTAGGTGGTCAAAATTGTCTCCTTGCTACTTCCCCACGACGTTCCTCCCAGAGCTCGTAGGACGTTGAGCTTTGCTTTCACTGTAGTCTGTTTCTGCTCAGTGTTCTTGTGGAACCCCAACGAAGGATCCAATACTAGGCCGAGCAGCTTAGGGAAACGTGCAGCAGGCAGAAGAGCGTCTTCCCAATTCACAACGGGGTGAGCGCAGTGTTCCTTAGGGTCAGTGGAGAAAACTGAAACAGATGATTTAGCGGCAGAGACAGTGAGCATCATATCATCGAGAAAGCTCTTCAGAACGATGAGGTAGCTATTGATCTTGCGTGCAGCTATATCAATGTCTGTCTCGGCACAGGATGGTGATATCATCCGCATAAGCAACGACTTTGATGTCACTTGGGGGGACGGGCAAATCTTCCAGGTAAAGACTGAACAGAGCAGGCGATATGACTCCTCCTTGAGGGACACCGGCAGCGATCGGGATGCTGTTAGAGACATGTCCCTGAAACAGCACTTTTGCTCGGCGCCCTTTGATGTGTGCAGTAATCCATCGCTTCTGCCAAGGCGGGATGGTGGACCTCAATAGCTTCTCGGACAGTATGCCAAAGTTGACAGTGTCAAACGCCTTCGTGAAGTCCAGGGCTACTCCAACAGTGCGTTGAGGCTTGGTGGCGTTGAAGCCATCCAAAACATAGCTCACAATCTCCAGCAGCGCCGTGGTGGTAGAGTGTAATTTGCGGAATCCATGCTGGTGCTGCTGATTGTTATTATGCTCGGCCAGCTCCTTGACGACCAATTTCTCAGCGACCTTTGCGATTGGTGATAACAGACTTGTTGGCCTGTATCCCTTAGCCGTCGATGGCGATTTACCTGGCTTGGGCAACGGAACGACGCTTGCCATTTTCCAGTCTTGGGGTACGATGCACGTGCGAAAGGATGTGTTGATGACGTCAGCCAGGATCGGCATAACCTCAGTCGGCAGTTTCTTCGAAATCGCTGGACTAATGCCATCCGGCCCAACAGCCTTCGAGTTGCGCATCTCTTTAATCACCTTTTCAATCTGCGCGGGCGTCACAGCTACTGCTTCACTCATGAGTGGCAACTTACAGAGCTCTCTTACAGTCACTCGATTCTGTTTCCCTATCTTAGCCTGAGTTATGAAAAAATTCTTTCCGAGAGCAGTTGCAGCCTCCTTTCCCGATTTGAAGACTCCATTATCGAACTCGATCGTGGAGTAGTTGGTGGAGGTGCTCTTGCCCGAGATCTTCTTTAGAACTTTCCAAGTTGACGCTCCATCACTCTTGAAATTCATCTTCTCCGTGAATTTCTCCCAACACTCCTTCTTGTGCTTGTCCAGATCTCGCTTAATCTCGTTATCCAGCTCGTTAGTGGTCGGATCCAGGAGATCTGCCACTCTCTTTGCCTCCCTTGTCCTTATCTTCTCCAAGATTTCCCTGGTGACATTGGGAAAGAAGGTCTTAACTCGGCCCTCCGGAATGGCGGCTTTCATTGCCTTGCGAATCGTGTCCGTCAAGTGACGTTCTTTCTGGTGCACGTTAGCATTCCATGGGTAGTCATCCACATGGCGAAGTGCCACCTCCATGAACAAGCGCCAGTCTGCAAGGCAAAGATTAAGATAAGACCTTTGACGGATCCCTGAATAAGGAGTAGGAGAATTAGAGAGATCGACATGAACAAAGACGGGGATATGATCACTGGGCAGAGTTGTAGCGGTCGACCAAGAGCAGGCGCTGGAGAGATTAGATGATACAAGAGAGATGTCTGGACTAGAGGATCGGCCGTAGACAGGGAGACGAGTGGTCTGATCATCGTTGAGAATGACCAGATCGCACTCCTCCGACGATTCTTCGACGTCTTCTCCTCTAGCGTCAGTGTCAAGCGACGAGCAGAATGTATGACCATTGAGGTCGCCTGCGAAGACAACAGAGGGTGAAAGGGAGCAGTCGTACAACTGCATGAGTGATGGAATAGGGTCATAAGACTGGGGACAGGACGTGGTAGGAGGGATATAGATATTAAAAAGAGATATAGGTGTTTTAGGAGGGAGATGGATAAGTAGGTACTCGAGAGTACCGTCCTTTGGTGTGTTTGGTATGATATGAGAGGGTAGATTTGATAATAGGAAAGTAGAAACTCCTCCGCCGAGAGATGACCTTGGAGCATGATAAGCTGTGTAGCCAGGAATGCTAGGGTGTCGAGCAGTAGCGGAAGGAGACAGCTTGGTTTCCTGAACCATAATGATATCAGGATGATGAGTACGAGCAAAAAGAGAGAATTCGGACAACTTGGCACGAAGGCCATTGAGGTTAATATGAACAATAGAGAGGGGGCGGTTGGTAAATGAGGAATCAGAGTTACTGGGGGCAGAGCACAGAACACAACGGAAGGAAGGATCGTGATGCCTCACAGAACTGAGACCCGAACAGGAGAGATGCACCCACCTTCGGCATCCGAAGCACTGGACGCTTGTTTTCCTCCATGTGACATCCTTGCCGCACGTGGCGCATGGGTACTTCTGAGCGGATCCTGGATTCCTCTCGACGCCGGCCATTTGTAGTAGAATCCTTAAGAGAGCTGCAGCCAGCCAGCATCTCTCACATGACAAAAACCCTCCACGCGGAGGGGTTGACGTCGGTTTGCACGGAGGTGGTCTTCTTTCCTCCACACTGCCACGGCACGAACGTACGACATCTCGGCAGCACCGTCTGCTTACGTACGCAACCCACCCAATCGATACCGGTGTTCTACGCACGCGCACGGGCGGGGTAAATGCACCATTGGTGGGTTTTTCCACCCCAGACTCAGTCGGGTTTTCGACCAAGTCTGACGGAGGCCTTCGTGCCGATTGTAACAATGCGCTATAAGATTAACACTCATATTGAAACAGAGCCGAAAATTCAAGATTCCCTTCCTATACTCTGTCCCAAACGAGATGGCAAGCGAAGAGTCCAGAAATTCAGCACTCCCTCTGCGTCTCTGACGTTTTTGGTTTACCGAAATCCAAGCAGAATTCATCGAGTTTTCCACGTTCTCGTTCTTTTTTTTTCGCGCACTTGCTGACAGAACCTGTAAAACTCATTGTCTTCTTCTTCTTCTTATCAGCCACATTGGAGTTTCTTCTCATAGGCGCAGAAAGGCGGCAACATCACTCGGCTTGTTCCACATATCACGAGCAGACAGAGAAGTAGGTCTGGCAGAGCATGAAAATAAATGTAGTGAATCATGACCAGTATTTTGACAGTCAGGACATTTATCCGGGACCGATTCGTCGATCCTATGTACGTAGGCTTTGAGGTACGAAGAATGACCGCAACGTAAACCCGCTAAAGTGACGCGGGAGCGTCTGGGCAGAGTCTCCTCACTGTCATCGACCGTAGGAGGCACACTACCAAGGACTGGATTAGGTGCACAGGACAGGTATTCAGACACGAATCTGGTGTGCTCGATTTGCTGCAGCCTCTTCCTTGTGAGCTCAGAGGTGGCCCATCTTTGACGATCCACTGTAGAAATGGCAGCATGCAAAGGTGTGCGAATATTACGGGGATGGGGATCTGATGACAAGAGGGGGTAGTTGGGATGTGCGGCATTCTTGACTATGCCAATGTGGAACTGTTGTGACTGCAGTTGGCAGTGCTGTTTGACAGGAAGTAGGGCACATTCTTGGTGAAGATGGGATATAGGTGTTGATTTTGGGCAGCCAGTGATGACACAAAGTGCAGTGTTTTGTACACGTTGTAGCTTGCTCCAAGAGGCGTCCGACAGATGTCTAGTCCATATCGGGGCTCCATACTCCAGAGTAGGCTGTATCATGGCCTTATATGTTGTGCGTAAAACCTCCTTTGTGCTACCCCAGGTAGTACCTGCCAGAGCACGGAGGATGTTATTTCGCGTGTTGGCAGTTACAGCTCCTATGCGCGTGTTTTCATTAAAGCGTAGTGAAGGATCCAGAAAGATTCCAAGTAGTCGAGGGTGCTTAGAGGGGCAACTGGTTACCTTCCCAGAGAACCCTGGGATGCAACGTCGGCATGGATCCGGAAGACTTTGCGTTCACTGTTGCAGGTTAGCGCAAACTCGGTGCCCTGTGCTATAGCATAGGTGCACCGAGCTTGCGCTAACCTCCAATAGGGAACGCAGTCTCTTCAAGATCCACGCCGATGTTAGCTGATGCTCAGCCGTTGCAGTAGTGCACAGAGTAACGCTAAACTTTGAAGGAGAAACCTTTAGCTGCTTCGATTCGAGAAATTTGGCCAGGCTGCAGAGGTACTTGTTCATCTCCGTAGTGGCACGATCGATAACAGAGTCAGTGCATACAATTGTGATATCATCTGCATACAGACATAAGTGGTTGTTGGGCGGCGGCTTCGGAATATCAGATAGATATAAGGAGAATAGGCTTGGTGATAATACTCCACCTTGAGGAACGCCTGCCTTCAAGGGAACCGACTTCGACAGGTGTCCGTCGAATTTCACACGTATGGAGCTATCTTTGACGAAGTTGTCAGTCCATCGTTTGCACCAGTCGGGCATGTTGCAGTCCAGAATCGATTTTGACAGCAAAGAAGTGCTGACATTGTCGAAAGCGGCAGTCAGATCAATTGCCACGACCAGACTTCTACCGGCGGGAGCATTCCTATTGAAACCGGCAATGATGTGTTCAGATATTGACGTTAGTGCGGTGATGGTGGAGTGCGCTTTTTTGAAGAGATGCTGATGGACGTTCTGCTAAAGTGCGCCCTGAAGATGCGGGTTTATGATTTTCTCCGCCAACTTAGCGATAGGATACAATAGGGATATGGGACGGTGTGACGTTGCTTTATCTTCTGGTTTGCCAGGGTTGGGAAAGGGGAGAACAGTCGCTTGTTTCCAACGAGCAGGAATAATACCAGTGGTAAAGGACGAGTAGATAAGATCACTGAGTACCTCTGCGTACTGTTCCGGCAAATGCTTCAGATGAACGGCTGAAATGCCGTCTGGTCCTTCTGCCCGCGAATTCTTCATCGACTTGATGATGATAGAGACGGTAGAAGCAGTTATGGCAGGTACGTCATGTCGACTGAGTTTTCTGATGACACGTAAAGTACATCTGTGCTCTTTGTTGCGGCGAGATGAAGCAGAAGCATAGAGTTTTCCAAGCTGACAGGCAGCCTTATATCCGAATTCGAATCTGCCCGAGGGGAACTCAAGCATATTGCGCGCAGGTACCATCTTCTTCCCAGATAGTCGTTTCAGAATGCTTCACGCTTGTTTGCTATCAGTCGCAAAGTTGATGAATTCAGTGTACTCTCTCCAGCGTTTCTGCTTGTAGTCGTTCATCATTTTAGAGTTCTCCTCTGATAGTAGTGAAATGCACGGATCGGAAGGATCAGTTCTGCGTCTGTCGTCCCGTAGTGTGATTAGCTCCAGTGCTTCCTCTGGTACGTTAGGGTGGAACGTTCTTACACGACCGGTCGGAATGGCTATTCTGGAGGCATCGCATATGGTGTCGACGACGAACTTCTCTTTGTCATGAACAGAGCCAGCTAGTGGATAGTTGGCTACCCGGCTGAGTAGCACCTCCTTAAACAGGACCCAGTTAGCCTTATTGTAGTTAGTGTAACATTTGCTACGGGAGCCAGAAAAAGGTGCGAGATTACTATTAAGAGACAGATCCAATGTTGTGCTGATGGGTACATGATCACTGGCCATGGCCACAGATGTGAACCAGTTACAAGACATGGCAAGAGAAGAGGAAACGAACGTGATGTCAGGTGAGGAGGGCCTGCCCGTCGATGGGAGACGAGTAGGAGAATCTTCATTTATAGGGATTAGGTCACAATCATCCGCAAAAAGCTCAAGTAGTTCTCCTCTGTCATCGGGATCTAAGGAGGAGAACCAGGAAGAGGAATGAGCATTAAAGTCACCAGCCATGACAACAGATGAGGATGAGAGGATTGAATATACATCATGTAAGTATGGAGTGGGATCAAATGAGTTGGGACAAGAGGTGGATGGGGGAATGTAAACATTGATAATATCTAGAGGACAGCTTTGCAATACTATATGAACTCCTATACATTCAACAACATTATCATTGGGGAGGACAATAAGGTGAGATGGAATTGAAGATTTTACAAAAGTCGACACGCCACCGCCATGTGATGAACGGGGAATATGATAGGATGTATAGCCGGGAAGGCGGGGCTGAGAAGGGGAGGACACGCTAAGATTGGTCTCCTGTAGGAGGATGACATCAGGTTAAGAGTGTTCAATGTACAATGTAAGTTCCATAAGTTTGGCACGCAAGCCATTAATATTGAGTTGAAAAATGTTGAGACTATGAAGAGGAACCGTAGAAGGTGAATTAATACAAGACATACAAAAATAGGCATCAGTGTAATCATTGTAACTAGTTAACACCGAACATTTGACGTGTACCCAGCCAAGGCAACCACTGCACTGGATGCTCGCATGTTGTGCCGACAATCCACAATAACGGCATAGATATCGCGGAGTCTTGTTTCGCGGTCCAGGATTCTTCTCAATGCCAGCTCGTAATAGTAGAATACGAAGGAGTGTAGCAGCCAGCCGTTTACACTCCCACACAGAAAAAACTCCTCTTGGAGTTGTTGATGCTCGTGTGATGAGTCTTCTTGATCTTGGTAGTCGACTCCACAGATCCACCACGCGTAGGTTGAGCATCTCGGAACCGTAAAACTCATTGGTGATGTAGATAGTCTTATTTACGTGGCAGATAGAGTTTCAAAAAATCTATTCAGTTTTTGGATTACTGTGTCAGGCACGTGATTTACCGTATCCCAACACTTCAGAGACGCAGAGGAAGCGCTGCTTCTTTGGACTCTTCGCTTGCCATCTCGTTTAGGACAGAATATACGAAGCCTACGAAAAAGCTGGTGACATTCACACACGCTAAAATTTTGTCTACCCCGCGATTTCAACATTCTCCAAAACACAAGATAACGTTTGCAACGAACGAAATTTCTTCATGGGTTAGTTCCAGTACAAATCAGTTGTTCACCCACCTGATCCCTATATTCCCCATTAGCCAAACGGAGTCGTGAATTGGTGATAACGTTCAGAATAGCATATGGGCGATCGTTCTTCGCCGTCTTGAATACAGGATCATTGGCAACACCACCAATAATCTCAACCCTATTCATACTGAAAAAAACGTCCATTTAGAATATAATCACTGGAAACCAGAAAGAAGGAGATCTGTCACCTGTACGCATTTCCTCTTCGCTCTTGTGGATTCTCCGCAAACAGTTCTTCAACCTGGAAATTTGGGAACTCCATATGCGAAGAAGAATAATGGTGGCAGATTTAAAAATCGTACTTCCCGCCACTGCTGATCGCGCTGTGGACAAGCTTCCAGCCAGTCCCCACCTCACATGCGCCCCGAGAAATCCATCTATCGTCATACCCCTTACGGGCCATGCGAGGGATGCATTGGTTGTTGAGTGGTCTGCATCGGAACAGTCAGCAGTGGGGAGAACTTTACACCACAGGTGATCCTATAAACCACACCTCTTTCTTCGTGGGCTGCTCGGCTGCCTTAGCTGCAGAAATGGACAACGTCCTAGAGCTCAATCGGGAGAGAACGGTGGTGGCACGAAGCATCTAAACTATGATTGCACGAGAAGCACACAGGAAACTGCGAGAAAGTAGGTCACGAAAACAATCACGCTGTTTCTTGAATCACTGAAGAAGCAGAGGGTGGAAGAGAATGATCGTAAGCGGGGAGAACACCTCACCTACAGACACCGCATGTTGGCCCCTCCATCAAAAGTTCTCCACAGGAATTCATACGACGGAACTCACGGAACTAACACCGTAATCAAAAATAGGCGTCAGGGGAACGGTTGCGCGCACTACGCGAAACATAAATTACGTGCGAAAACTCTAGAACCATTGTTTCGCTGTGTTCGGCATTCGTTAGACTTCTGCTTAATTTCGTTCTGAAAGCAAAATGCAGCCAAATTCATGAACAGTAGGCTGTAGTAGGATTAAAGGCAGTGTTCACGATGAACATCGCACTCGAGTTCGACCCAAAAAATGGGATTCTTTGGTCGTGAGGTAACTAATAGTGAAGAAACAGCGGAGAAAAACGTTCAGAATAAGCTAAAATCACGATATCTAACGTTAAGGGCGTGGACGAGAACAGGGCTGGGCAGGCCGTTGCGCCCATTTTTGGCGGAGCTACGACCCTTTGTTGACCAAAATGCTGCAGCAATTTGAAAAAAAAACGACTCCCCCTTGAGATGAAGATTTACTTTACCTTTTTTCAGTGACAAACTGGGAAGAATTTTTAAGTTTATGGTATCAAAGGACAATTTTTTATTTTTTTTTTCGGAAATTCTTTTTTTCTTCAAAAAAATTACGAGCGAGCCCCCCCCCCAAATTTTTCATTTTTTTTTAAAAATTTTACGACCCCAGCTGTGCCGAGTCGCAACCCTGCTCAACCCTGGACGAGAATCATGGGACCTGCTGATTTCCACAAGCGCGCGCTAATCGCGAAATCTGCTCGAATCGATCAGGCTGGACGCGGCAGTTGCTTGGCAATTTTATATCGAAACGTGTGCGGCGCCACAAGCTCGTCCGAATGCAGGGGAGGATCGGGATAGGTAGGCACAACGGGATAACTTTCAAAGCCGCTTTTGCTGCTTTCTTCGACCCTATCCTCTCCAGCATCTGCCAACTTAGTGTTTCACACTGAAACCACTGAAGCTTTTGTTTTTGTCGAACGTGACGCTTATAGTTCATCCCAACGCCGCCTGTCTCTCAGGCCAAAGACTTTTTCCAAGTCAAATTGTTTCACTGAAAATTTGATACTCCCCGTAATTGTTTAGAAAATACAAGTTAATCGACAGCAGTAGTATAACAGAGTTATGAGCTCAAAACGGCAGTTTTCTGTAACTACGGTACCTTCCAAAACGCGCAGTAACCTTTCGAAAATCTGGAAATAGATATTCCGGTGACTACGCATTTTCCGAACTTTCAACAGAGTGATAGCGTCTTCCCTGTGCGATGGGAGCACGTGCTGCAGCGGTGGCGACGAGGGTGTAGCAAAAGTTCTTCTCATGAGCACAACGTGCTGCTGCGAGGGGCATGGGGCTGCGGCTAAGGTTTTGATTATCAGCGCCACGTACTCAGGCAGAAATGGGAACCCAACTGGGGGTAGACAACAGGCACTCTGCTGCGGGCGGAGCCAGAGAGGCGGGCCCGACTCCGCCCCTCGGCGCGGACGAGATTGCCTCCAGAGTGCCTCTTTCACGAGTGCTTCGATTTGATTTCTTCCTCACTGTATTTCTGCGCTATTCGTCTGTATTCCACTGAATCGTGAGCTACTATGCTGCTGATAAACATTTCTATTCAACCCCAATGACAACCCTTTCGATAAACGCTCATCCCAAAAGTATTGGTTTGCTAACTCATGAGAGTTTTCTTGTTTCCATGTCAACATGAAACCTTTCTTGACCAGCAATACGATGCTATGAATGCGTAACCCCATTTCTACTACGAACTACTGGATTCGAATATGGGTCTAGCTTCAAATTATTTTTTTGAATTGTTCATTTCTTAAAAAAATGTGTTGCAGCCTTGGGTAACTCATGCAAGGTGGTCGAGCTCAAATTTTGTAAAATGTAAATGCAGCCTATTATTCATTGTGGAGCAATTTGATTAGCGAAATTTCAAAGTTGGGTACAACCTTAATTCCAAGGAGTGAAAAAAATTGAGAATTTGCCAAAGCCACTGACACAATTTTTTCTTAAACTCATAATTGTCGGAAGAGTTCGAAAATTTCACTTCTCAAGCTCGCTTTTGTAGCTTATAAAGTGGAAGCCGAAGCTGGACACAAATTCGTAATTTTTTCCATTTCCACTGCGCACAGTTTTTTTAATTTTGTAGCACTAACTCGCACCCGTCGTATGTTAAGTAATTTATTGCACAGTTTTTTTTAGTAATATTAGCGAGTACTTGCTGAAGCGGAATCAACATTTTCTCGCCATAGGATTACTCTCCAAATTGTCTTAGGGAAAAAGCAAATTCTTAACTAATTTTTCTGAAGAACCAGAGATTTATGTGAAAAATTTATCAAGGTTTCGAACGAAGTTAGAAAACGGTGATGAGATTTCATCTTTACTGTTCAATAAAATTGTCACATTATCAGATAGAATTTTTTAAACATTAAATAGCATGTTTTCTACACTTTTTAATGCCAAAAATGCATTAAAAAACAAACACCACTTCAGCAATGTGAATCTCGAATTTTTGTGCCGTCGCTGGTCTTTTCATGTTTTTTATTCATTAATGTCCATTTTAATTTGAGTTTTCAAACAATTGGATTTTCCTTCAGCAACAAAAATTCTCGTTGCCTTCTATGACTGATTTCTGTCATTCGCTGAAAGAGAAATGCCTTCTTTCTTCTTAAATATGGTCTGAGCCTATGGATTCAAACTAATAAATCCTCGTTGACATCAGCCGATACCTATTTCTCACTCCACCGACCCCGCCGTCCGCATGGCCATTACCAAATGCCATTGGGACATGTTTACGATCCTGGGTCGCTTGTCTTCAGATCTGTTATGTCCACTGGCTATGCCGGATCATTAGCGGTCTAGTGGAGGCCAT